>PVJX010000533.1:122569-242814 GCA_004027295.1 Dolichotis patagonum | reverse complement strand
TTCAAACAAATTTTTTTCTTTTTTATCAAAAATGAGATATTATAATACCCATTGATCATTTTCTGTTATTCGGTTCAGAAAGCCCTATAATTCTTTCACTATATGCATGGCTTTATACTATTGTGTTATGTTTGATATTATTGTAATTGAAACTATGCTCAACTATAGCAGAGTAAGAGATATGGTGTTAGATACTGTTAATGTCCAGTTGACTTAATGTAAAGTACTGTGTTGCCTATGTTGTCCTGTTCTGATCTGCTCTGTACTGCCCCCTTTTGTTTTATTCTCTTTTAAATAAAAAAAAAGCATAATCAGTAAGATCTTTAATAACAGATTTAAAATTTTTCAAAGTGGTATTTATATTTTATAAATTTTAAAGAAAAATAATTCAAATGAAAATTTGTTTTAAAAAGGCAAATAGGGAGAAAGAAACTAAAATTTTAACTTCCCTGTCACTAAGCAATGCTTTCTATGAAAAGATTAGAAAAATCTAGCAGGATGCTAACTAACCAGGGAACATCAGTGTACAATGTGGGCCCAGGGAAAGGCATGCTCAGCTACCGCTGGGGAGTATCAGTGCACCATGCAGGACCAAGGAAAGTCCTGACCAGTGACCCCAACCAGCCAAGGAGCCTTAAAGGGCCCATGAAAAACCCACCCAGCAACCTATCTGTTGAATCTAGATGTGCACTGCTTGGTCAGGGAAAGGCCTATCCAGCAACCCCAACCAACTGAGGAGTGTTCTTGCACTGCGTAGGGCCTGGGAAAGCCCCACCAAGCAACCTTCATTTAGCCAGGAAGATTCCTTCCTGGACGAGCTGCCAACACCAACTCAGGAAGCAACTGGGACTGTGTATTGGACTGCTCCAGAAGAATGCAAGAAAAAGTAAAAATTAAGGAGAAAAATACAATCTCAAATCTGCAGACTATCCCAAACAAGTCCAGGAGACACGGACATAGAAGAAAGTGTAACTCACATACCTTAAATTTCTGAAATCATAGCAACATAAGTCAAGAAACAACTCCATGAAGCTGTAAAGGAAATCAGATCAGACATAATCTCCCAGGTAAAACAAGAAATGATAAACATAATGAAACAAATGCTGAGCATATCCAAAGAAGATATAATTTTTAAAAAGAGGAGTGTTAGAATATGATAGAAACCTTGAATGAACAATATAGGAAAGAACTAGAATGCATGGAACAGATTCAAGGAGATATTCAAGAAATCAAAAATTCCATTTGAAGATGGCAGAACCACTTGAATGAATGTGAAGATAGACTCTCAGACTCTGAAGCCAAGGTTGCAGTTACTGATCAGGAAGGGAAGGATGTTTTAAAAATAACAAGGATCCAGGAAATAACAATTCAACACTTGTAAGATGATTCAAAGAAAAACAATATATGTTGATAGATGTAAATGAAAAAGGAGTCAATACAAATGAAATTAAAAGACTATTTACAGAATAGCAGAAAATTTCCCAAGCCTGAAGAAAAGATAATGACATATAGGTAAATGAAACATATAGACCTCCAGTTAGCCATAATAAAATAAATCTACACCCAGACATAATAATCAAGATCTTAGAAATCCAGCATAAGAACAGAATATTAAAAGCTGTTGGAGAAAAGAATCAGATCACCTATAAAGGAAAACCCATCAGAATCACAGCAGATTTTTCAACACAAACAATCAAGTAAAAAAGAGCATGGAGTGAAGTATCTCAAGTCCTAAAAGAAAACAACTTCCAACCCAGAATGATGTATCCTGAAAAATTATCTTTCAAAATTCATGGAGTAATTGAATACTTTCACAACAAAGAACAACCAAAGAACTTCATGACCACCCAACTAACCCTATAAAGAGTATTAAAAGATATTCTAAATAGAGACAAAAATGACTACAATTTCACAAACACCAACAGAAAGAAACCACCAACCAGGGAAAACAAACAGAGGGGAAAAGTAAAGAACCAACAGCAAAAAGAACATGACAGAAATAAGCCAATATATATCATTCATAATGATTAATGTAAATGGCCTCAATTCACCAATAAAAAGAAACATACTAGGAGAATGAATCAAGAAATAAAATCCAACCATATGTTATGCACAAGAAATCCATCTAACTCAAAACACAGTTCATAGACTGAAAGACAAAGGATGGAAAACAGACCTTCATGCAACAAGAATCCCCATAAAGCAGGAGTAGCTATTCTGTTTGCAGACAATGTGATCTTCAAACCAAGAATGATCAAAAGAGATAAAGAATATCACTACATATTGGTTAGTGGAAAAATTCAAGGGGAAGAGATAACAATCTTAAATATATATGCACCAAATATGGGAGCATACAGCTATATAAGACAAATATTAATAGACATGAAAAATCAAACAAGCAATAACACAATTATGAGAGACCTTAACACTCTATTGTTACAAAGAGATAGATTAACTAGACAAAATATCAGCAAAGAAATAACAGAACTAAATAACACCTGTGAAGTAGATGTGTACCAAAGAACACATCTACTAAGATGTGTACCGAGCAACATCAGAATACACATTCTTCTAGCTGCACATGGAACATTCCCTAAAATAGACCATATACTAGCTCATAGAACATGCTTAAGTAAAAGCAAAAGAATCACAATTATCCCATGCATATCATCTGTTCATGGTGTCATGGAAATTAATGACAAAGGAAACTGCAAAAAGCACATAAAAACATGGAAATTAAGTAATACCCTTCTGAATAATGGATGGGGCACATGAAAATTAAAGAAGAAATTAAACAATATCTACAAGCAAAGTAAAAGGCAAATACAACTTTCTGGAAGCTATGGGATGCAATGAAAGCAGTCTTCAGAGGGAAATTTATTGCAGTGAATTCTCATATCAGGAGAACAGAACGAGCACAAATAAATGACCTGTTGCTATACTGCAAACTTTAAGAAAAAGAAGAGTTGCTCAAGCCCAAAGCCCAAAGAAGGGAAGAAATTATAAAGATCAGAGCAAAAATGAACACAATTGATACTAAGAAAACAATACAAAGAATTAAGGAATTGAAGAGTTGGTTCTTTGAAAGAATAAATAAAATTGATAACCCCTAGCAAACCTTATAAAAAAAGAATAAAAAATTCAGATTCATGCAGTAAGGGATAAAAATGGTGAAATCACTATAGATCCTGCAGAAATACAGGAGATCATCAATACCTACTTTGATAATCTTTACTCTCATAGGTTCAGTGACACAGAAGAAATGGACAGATTCCTAGAAATATACAAATTACCAAAGCTGGATCAAGAAGATATAAAATTTCTGGATAGCCAATTTCAGTTAATGAAATTGAAAATATAATTAGAAACTTACTAACAAAGAAAAGTTCAGATCCTATTGGCTTCACAGCTGAATTCTATATGAAATTTAGAGAAGACTTAATGCCTACACTCCTTCAACTCTTCATTGATATTGAAAGGGAAACAATTGTCCCTAACTCATTCCTGGAAGCAAGTATTATCCCAACACCAAAACCAGAGAAAGACCCAACCAAAAAGAGAACTACTGGTCAATCTCCCTAGTGAACACAGATGCAAAAATCCTCAATAAAATATTGGCAGACAGAATGCAATGAATCATCAAGAAGATTATATGCCATGAGCAAGTGGGATTCATACAAAGGATGATTCAACATACATGAATCAATAAAGGTAATACACCATATCAACAGAGCCAAAGACAAGAATCATATGATCATCTCAATAGATGAAAAAGCTTTTGATAAAGTCCAACACTCATTTGTGATTTAAAAAAAAACCCTATGGAAAATCAGAAAGTCTTTACCTCAATCTGATAAAAGTCATATACAATAAACCAACAGCCAACATCTTATTGAAAGGACAAAAATTGAAAGCTTTCAATCTAAAATCAAGAATAAGACAAGAATGTCCATTATCACCTCTCCTATTCAATATACTTCTGGAAAATACAGCCAGAGCAGTTAGACAAGAAAGAGAAATAAAAAGAATAAGGATAGGAAAGGAAGAAGTTAAACTATCACTATTTGCAAATGACATTATACTTTACATAGAAGACCCCCAAAAACTCCTCTGAAAGACTTCTAGATCTAATAATCAAATTAAGTAATGCAGCTGGATACAAAATCAACACTCAAAAATCAATAGCATTACTATATACAAAAAAGAAACTCACTGATAAATAAGAGAAACTGTCCCTTTCACAGTAGTACCCAAAAAATGAAAAATTAGGAACCAATATAACAAAGGAAGTAAAAGATCTATACACTGAAAATTACAGTACTCTGACAAAAGAAATAGAAGTATATTTCAGAAAATGGAAAGACATTTCTTGTTCATGGATAGGAAGCACAAAGTTTGTAAAAATGGCCACACTCCCAAAATTGTTATATAGATTTAAGGTGATTCCAATCAAAATAACATTAGCATATCAAATCATTCCTAAAATTCATCTGGAACCAGAAGAGACCAAGAATAGCAAAGGCAATCCTGGTGAACAAAAGCAAGGTGGGAGACATCACAATCCCTGACATGAAATTATACCACAAAGCTTAAAATAAGCATGGTACCGGCAAACAAAACAAAACAAAACAAAAAGCAGACCTGAAGATCAATGCAACAGATTAGAAAGATACAGACACAAATACTAAGACACTCAGGCACCTTATCTTTGACAAAGGGACCCAACATGCTCACTGGGAAAAAGACAGTGTCTTTAATAAATGGTGACAGAAAAACTGGCTTTTTATATGCCAAAAACTAAAAGTAGACACGTCTATCACCATGCACTAAGCGAAAGTCAAAATGGATCAAAGATCTAAATATTAAATCAGAAACACTAAATCTGCTAGAAGACAAAGTAGGTAAAAATTTTGAAGACATAGGGGTAGGCAGAGAATCTGTAAACAGAAACCAAACTGCATGTGAAATACTTCACAGAATCAACAACTGGGATTTCATCTTATTAAAAACTTTTTGCATGTCAAAAAACATCACCAACAGAGTGAAAAGAAAACCCATGAGTTGGGAAAAAATCTTAACCAGCTGTCCCTTAGACAAAGGACTCCCATCTAGAACATATAAAGAATTTTTAAAAATCAGGCCCCAAAAATTCAAAGATCCAGTCCAAAATGGGCATCTGAGATGAATATACACTTTTCAGATGAAAAATACAAATGTCAAATAACTATATGAAAAAATGTTCAACGTCATTGGTCATTTGACAAATGCAAATTAAAACAACACTAAGATTCTACCTCACTACAGAAAGAATGGCTATCATCAAGAAATCAACCAATAACAAATGCTAGTGGGGCTGTTGGAAAAAAGGAATCCATCTTCATTGTTGGTGGGAATGTAGACTGATACAACCACTATGGAAATTAGTGTGGAGATTTCTCAAAAAACCAGGATTAGAGGTTCCATTCAACTCTGCTGTTCCCCCTCTGGATATTTTCCCAGAAGAACTGAAAACATCATACCCATGTTTATAGGTGCACAATTCGTAATAGCCAGATCTTGGAAACAACCCAAATGTACATCAATTGAGGAATGGATAAAAAAGATGTGGTATTTTAATACAACAGAATACTACTCAGCCATAAAGAGTGATAAACTCGAGGCTAGTGGTGTTGTCATTTTGTACTTTTTTTCCCATAGTTTGTTTGCTTCTTGATTTTTCTGGTTTTTTTTTCTTTAAAAAAATCTAGCAATGTTAAGAAGCTTCCTGGAAGTTGGGAGCACTCAAAACCTCTCCTTGGCCAGTTCCTGGCCTCCTTATCAGTGAGGTTTGCCTCTCTCCCATCTCTGATGATCTCTACACCCCAAACAGATAGCAGAGAGAAGCCCCCAGGTTCTAGGACTTTAACAGTATGGCTAAAAATGGCCATTGGAGCATGGTTTTAGACTGCTCATTCTCAAACTTTGATGGCTACCAGAATCGCCATGTAAAAATCAGTGAAACTCCTAAAGCCCAGGTCCTATCCTCCTTCAGTGTTCTGAGTCCTGTGTTTTTAAGCAGCTCATAGGTGATTCAGAGGAGACTGAATCAGTCTCTGGAGATGAGCCAGGTACAGAGAGCCTGAGACCTTCCCAAATGACTCTAATTGCAGCCAGAACTGTAAACCCCTATCCTCACCTACTCAAAGATTTATGTTCTACCAAGTCAGTCAAGGAAGGATGTGGTATGTGCTGCTTTTTTTCTCTTAGGCAGCCCATGCCCTGTGACTAAGAGTTGAAAGGCAAGTCCAGGACCTGTGACCACACCTGACTAGTAAACTAGTTAATGCTGGATGCACTTGCTGACATCCAAACACGTGAGTTATGTATTTCAAGACATCCTGAACTTTTGCTTCAAAATAACTGTACTCAAGTTGTCTTTTAGACCAGACCTGTACTATCAAAGGTGATGCAACTGAGGACAAAGGTGCCAGGAGATGGCCTGGATCTCCCTAGATGATTCAAGTCTTCCCTCTGCTGGCCCAGCACCAGCCCACTTTACTACAAAATCCCTCCCACACACTGGAAGCAGGATGAGACATCTTTTGGGAGAGACTATTTAGTGTCTTCTCAGAGCAGTAACTTTAACCTTTTCCACTTTGTTGACAGATGATTTCACCAGGTATTGATGGAGCTGGAGGGACTGTCTCAAGGCTTGGAATCTCTGGATATCACCCACTTCACTTTCAAAGGGTGTATCCGCTGAACACAACAATGCATTGTTGGAAATTTACTCAATAATATGATGGAGTCTAGCTTCCCAAGACCACAGTGAAGCATCTAAGAGCTTGCACTGTGGAGTCAGCCAGCTTGGATTTAAACCCTAGAAGTATGGCTCGGAAAAGATTGATTCCCCTTTTTCTATGCTTCTCCATCTTCATTTGAGGATAATAATTGTATTCTCCTCATGGCTGTGTGTGAGAACTAATTAGGCTCATATTGTATGTGCAGAGGACACAAGATAATAGTCAGTTCCTGGCACATAGCAAGCCCTGTGTTATGGTTTATGTCTAGAAGTCCCCATCAAAGTCTCATGCAGTCATAGTTTGGGCTTTCCAGACATGGCTATATTTACAATGTGAGCTACAAGGATTAACCATGTATTACTGGAACTAAGGCTGTGTGATTACTAAACTAGTCCATTGACTGACTGGGCATAGTTCTGTGAGTAGAAAATGGGAAGGCTTTCCCTGGGTATGAGTTCTATAGCTTGTACAGACTATAAGGGATAGAAAGATGGTCACTTGTAGCTTGCTGCTTCTTCACTGCTTTACTGCCTCCTGCCTTCTGCTCACCATGAACTGTTTCTCCTCTGTCATGTCCCTTTGCCATGCCACCCTGCCTTGGAGTCAGTCAACTATGAACTGAAATGTCTACAAACTGAGCCAATTAAGCTTTTCTTCCCTTGAGTGTCAGTTATTTTGTTTCAGCAATGAGAAAACTAAGACAACCTGTGTACACTTGTTATTATTTTCAAATTGCACTGATCTGTCTGAATAGGACCTGCCTGAATAGAACTAGCCTTCTTTTCTCTTTTACATCCCAAGCCAATGATTTCTCCCCCACACACCCCACTGCTACATCATCTAGTTTTTCCTTGGTGATTAGTGCTGGGACTGACAACAGTGTTGCTACCCTCCTCCCATTTCCTACCATCTTAACCATCTTAATTTCAGTAGAGCATCAGAGACCTCTCTTCCATGATACTGTAGATATGAAGGCAGACTGAAGCCCCAGATATCCCACTAGTAATAATTCTGTGAGATTATCACTGCAGCCTTGAGAAATGGGATGCCATCACCTGGCACTGCCCTTGGTCTTGACCTGATCAACGTTTTAATCCATAAACTGGAGGGAAAATATTTAATGGGATGTATATCAAATCAGGAAGTGACAGAAAGCTGGAAGAAATGACAAAAGTACTGTTGAGTAAGTTCAGATTCAGCTTGATCACAGGGGACTGGATTCTGGATGGAAGCCAGGAGAAGTTGCTCTTTATACAGGAGAAATGTAAATTATAAATTGGGGCACCTTGGTTGTGCAGCACACCCTGTGAGCAGAGAGAGGTATGAAGGTGACTGCAGCCTTTCTGTGCTGATTCAACGCAGGCTGCACCCTGGAAGGCCCCACCGCTGTCCACTAGATTGAAGAAGTCCTTCCAGAGAGTTCTGTACAGTTGTGGAAGCTACAGGATAATAAGAACATCAGTGACGGGAGTTTGCAGATCATTTATTTATTCATTGTGCCTTTCACCATCATTTAATGTGAGCCTTATCTTGCCAAGTTACTGGCCCAAGGGCTACTGAGAGAAGGGCCATACTTGTTCTGGTTCTTCCAAAGATCTGAGAACAGGTCTGGAAATGACCAGGAGGGATATTTGATGATGCATGCCTTTTCTAGCAATCAGACAGGAATGGGTTCTTGTCATTAGCTGTGTATAGACCTCTCATGGCTGAGAAGGGAACATGTCAGAGAGTCATGCTATATCAGGCAGTGGGAGTCCTGTAGACCTCTTCTAGATTTTTGTTCCATGCCTCTATGACTCACATGATGAAGGTGGGGCAGCAGATAGAGAAGAGAGGGAAGTAAGCTGGGGAAGAAGTAAACTGAGTCAGAAATGCTTCTTTCACATTCCAGCCAGTTTTTCTTTTGCTTCTGCGCCATTTCTGACCTAGGTCTGTCTAGATTTTGGACCAAAGTGACTCTGGTCTTTGAAGTCTCACCACCAGGCACATGTCATCAACCCATAAGAGAAATGCAAATTAAATCTACAAGGACACCATGGGCTTTTTTGTTGCAAAGATCGGGTGGCAAAAATCAAAATATCTGGTATAAGATGTTGGTTAGCCTCATCCTTGTGGGCTGCAGCACTGCCTAACACAATCTTTTGAAAGAAAATGTGGCATTGGGTATCAAAATGTACATGCACGTTCCCTCGTTGTAACTCTATTTCTGCAAATGCCTCTATGGATAACTTGCATTCCTGCAGAGAGTTTCACTGAACAAGGACATTCACTGCACCATTCTTCCTTCTTTAGGTTTCAGCAGGATATTTTTATCTTTTATTGTCACTTTATGGTGGCAAAATATGCATGACATAATATTTATCATCTTAGTCATGTAAAAGTGTATAATTCAGTGGCATTAAATCCACTCACTACATTGTGTGACTATCAACACTATCTATACACCTAAAATATTTTCATTATCTTTAATATGAAATTCTGTACCTGTTAAACAATAACTCCCCATTTTTTTCTCCCCTTTGCTCTTGGTAACTATATTCTACTTTCTGTCTCCATTTATTTCCTTATTGTAAGTACCTAATGTAAGTGGAATCATACAATATTTTCTTTCGTGTCTGGATTTTTTTATTTAGTATGTTTTTGAGGTCCACCCATGTTGCAGTGTATATTAATATTTCATTTCATTTAAAAGTTGAATAATATTCCAGAGAATTTATATACCATATGTTGTCTATCTGCTCATCATCTGGTGGACAATTGGGTTGTTTCTCTTTTGGCACCTGTGAATAATGCTTCTATGAGCACTGGTGCACAGATACCCGTTTGAATCTCTACTTTGAGTACTTTTGTGCAGCATTCTCTTTGGTGACAAAGACTGGAAGCAATCACAGTAAGTACCAGTAGGGAACTTGCTAGATAAGTTATTGTGCATTCATAAATTAGAACACTATGCAATCCTTTAGGGAGAAGCTGGTTTTAAAGTCTTGCTATAGAGTCATGTACAAAAGATCTGGCAGAAGGAAGAAGAGGAGGAGGAGGTAGCAGCAGCAGAGGGAGGAGCTGAGAGCATACTGATGCAGAGTCTGTCCTGCACAGCTACAGCACAGCCAGTAGAGTGGTCTCCTCAGAGGCCCCTGAGTCTGGGGTCAACAGTGATGGAAGACATTGCTATACGCCCTTTGCACCATTGGAAATATTTTAATGAACTGAATGTTTTACTTTCTCGAAATTAATCAATATTTTGTATAATTGGCATGCAATCTCTTCAGATGCTGAATGTGGTTGCGGGTCCAGCAGCAAGTAAGGATGTGTGACAGACAGATGGCAGCGTGGCTGCAGAACAGCCTTGGAAAATGCAAGCAAAGGTCTGTCTGACATTTATCACCGCGAGCCCTAGAAACGTCACTGTTGCTGTCCCTGTCTTCAAACACTGTGTTCACTGTTAACAGCCTCCCTGATGCTTCCTAGTTTTTCATTTCCAGTCCTTCTCCTCCTCCTTTTCTTGCTCCTCTCCTTAGGAAAGCACTTTGGAGAGCTGGCAGATAAAGGGTGTGAGTTCCTCTGGCCTGGCTGCTCATGCTTCTGCCTGCCAGAAAGGTGGCCACTGAGTGAGTCTTCAAAGTAGCTGGAATGCTCTGCCCTGATGAAGGTCAGAGGCCATCCAGAGCGGCTCTGTTGTCCTGTTCCAGGCTGAGTATGTCAGAAAGGTGTCTACCTTGAGCCAGCTAAAAAGACCTCACAGGATGGTAATCAAATCATATTTGAAAATGAGATGAGGAGCAGAGTTGTAATAAAAGCCAGTGAAAAGAAAAATAGGGTGGAAGTTGCAGAAATTGTTGCTCTGTATTCTAAGGCCTTCCTGGCTCCTAGCAGGGTTTGAGATTAGTGTTGATAATAGCTTCACCATAGGATCACAAAAAAAAAATCAATGGAACTGGGACCAAGGCAGGATCCATTTATCTTCTTGGGGAGAAATAGAAGGTGTGATTTTAAAAAGACAAATTATACTGAATGCGTGTAATTGATGTGCATACACAGAGGCATGCGAGGAGGGCCAACTACACACAATCACACAGTATCAGGCATTATTCTCATCAAGAGTTTCTTGTAACAATGCCAACCCCAGGGCACAGTTCAAGTACTCTGGAGAGTAGTACTAAGAATTGAGTTCTAGAATATGCTGCATTATTTTTGCATGGTTAATTATTTGAAAGGGCAGCAAAGAATACGGAAAGGAAAAGCTGATTGGTAGGTCCTGCTTGATAATGAATCTAGTTTCTTGGGACAGGGCTCCAGAGGTCACTTAATATATCCCTCAGTCTCTCATTTCAATGCATTGTTTATCCTTTGAATGAATTTCTGTCTCTTAAAGACCTTTATTTATTTGAGCTCCCTTCATTGAGCACTGTGTGATCTTCTGATGGACACAGATGATCATTGACTGTCACCTCTGTGGTGTCAATATCTGACACCCAGAAGGCCCTCAAAGGATGTTTTATTGATTAATTGATGGATTATTAATTAATCAAGATCTTATCTTCCAAAATTAGAAGGTTATCATAAGTAGAAATTCAGAGCTGGGTCCTTTGCATTCACTGGGCAGTGCTAAGCCAGTCTACTTGAGGGGTTCAAGTAACTTCTTGGTGAACTAAATTACCATGGATGCAGGGAAGTGAGACAAATACTGTCTTGTGTCTGGAGAGTATCTCCCTGGGGACCAGAGACCCAGGACAAGGACCACTTCCTCAGAATGTATTGTGTGTCCTCAGCCTATATATCTGATATCTCAGGAAACAGAGTATGGAGAAATAGCAAGCTACCAAAAGGCAAGGAAGAATAAACTTTGGTACAGGGAGGAGCCTCATTTATAGCACAATCAAGGGCTGCTCAAAAGCCTCCCTTAGACGTTCACAGAGGTGATAAACACAAGGAAACAGGCCACCTGAAGCAAGAGGCTCTGAAGCAAGACATGGAGGGCACAGGTCCTATGGTGAGCACTTCCCCACCTCTGATGCTATATTAAGACATCTCCATCATAGTTCCTCATGTCTTTTTCCACCCAGCAAGTATGCTGCACTTCCGTGCCCAGGACCCTGGCTAGTCATACCAAAGGCAGCCCTAGACCATTCCTTCTCTCCACATATCTGACTTCATCCTTTTAGATCTAACTCACACTGACTTTTTCAAATATGCCTTCCCAGCCTAGAAAATTGCTCTTGCTAGTCACAATCTCCTTCCCTTAGGCTATAAAGCCAATCAAATCTTCCTTATTCTAACAACACCAAGAATAGGCAAAACAGAACACCTTCTGGCATGATGATTTCTCTTTAAGCTCTTTTCCTTTCTCTCTCCTTTTTAAAGACTACACCTGAATACTTCTACTTCCTCAGCGCATTCTGCCTCCCATGAGGGGAAGGCATTGTCTCCATCATGGTTCTGAAGCTGAAAGTGACCAGGGACCCATCGGGCATCAGATCTACTTAGATCCCTCACTCTTCTCGACCAGACATCATGGATCTGTCTTTCGAGCCAGCCTTCCTCTACCTACTCTGTGCTGTTTGGCTCCTGCTGCTCTGTTCTCTTCCTATTCCTCTGGCAGCAACTATTTTGTCTCTCTCACTAGCTTATCTTCTTTCTCGTGCTGCTGCCATGTCCCTCAAAGCTCAGAATTCTGTCCTTTATTTTTTTCCTCCCTCTCTCTCCTTTCTTTCCTCCTCCTCTCCTGTTTCCTCCTCCTCCTCCTCTCTTTCTCTCTCTACTTTTCTTCCTTGACTATAATGACTGTAACATCTCAGGGTTTTTTAAAAAATCTAAACACTATGAATAAAATAATGTGTTATAGTCTATTGATGCAAAGGCAAACACTAGTTCTTTCCAAAAACTAAAGACAAATGGGTAGAGAAGACAGATAGATGATTTAACGCAATATAGTAAGAAATTTGGGGCCCAAAGTGGAGATAGCAGGTCCAAGATGTGGATAACTTTTTAGCAAAATATTTATCATGTCAGAGAAATGTCAAAATCTCACAACAAGCTCTCTTCAAACTAATACTGGCAAGTACCCCAGTGTGGAAATGGGATTGGGAGTTACTGCAGCTGAGATGAATTGAGGAAACCTACCCAGGTTTCAGAGGACTCTTTATCCAATCTACCTCCAGGAGGGAAAATGTTGATACAGCTACCTCGCTTCCTAAATATTCTATTCTTCTGGGGTCCTTTAACAACCCATACTTTTTGTATTCTAATTATTAAGGAAAAAGAGAACCTTGTGTCTGTCAGAAAAATAGCTTATACTCAGGAAAGAATATGCAGATTCTGAGTCCAGCAGGTCAAGGAGGAGAGGTGCCAAGAATAGCCAGGAGATGGAATCACACACACACAAGGGGACTCTCCCCTTGAAAGTGTGGGAATTCCCTGTCTGTTGTCTCACTGTATCCCTCTTCCTCATAGCAAAACCCTTTGCACATCTGAGGGTGGGAGATAGAAATTAGAGGCGACAGTGAGGGCCCCTGTGTCTTTGGAGCTAGCTTTGAATAAATCTTTGTTTCTTTCCACCAAAATTCTGACTCCTGAATTTGTGAGGCGTGGTTGACAGCACAGACCTTCATCTAACCTCTGTTAAGAGGTCTAGAACTGCCTGAAGCAGAGATTGCTTGGCAAAAGACAGACAGAGGTAATAAGGCTCCACCCTCCATCCTGCCTCAGAGGCCCAGGGCTACCTTGAAAATATTGAACTATATTGTGAGTCAAGAAAGTTTCCATCTCACCTTTCCACCTTTCCTCTTCCCTCCCAGAAGACGACTAGACAGAGCACAGCTATCCACAGGCTGGAAGCGTGTGATGCATTCTAAGAGTTAGCATGCTTAGCAATGGGTGAACTGTGCTTTGTGGGAAGGAGTAAAGAATAACATGGCAGAAATGGTGCATGTGGTAAACTGTATTTTTCACATACTGTGTCAGGCTAGATGAACCAAAGAATCTGACGCTATGGGTCAAAGGAATATGTGACCTAAGCAGAGCAGAGCTGAATCAGGGAAAAACCTTCTCCAGATATGGGAAATTGAATGGGGAGCTGCACACATCCATCTCCACAGATGGCATAAAAGCAGTCTGGGAATGAAATCAGGCTAAAAGTAGGAAGAAATTGTGCTAGCCTACACTATTTGACCTGACAGTAGAACCTTAGTGAATTTCAGCAAAGCCCATCTTGATTTCAAAGAAATGGGAAAAACACTACCTATAGCATAAATAGTGTCAAAAGCATCTTTCTAAAAATGAGATACTGCAGAATTGAGAAGAAAAATTCAGGAAACTTTACTTTTTTAGGAATGTACAAAAAAATTGGGGCCTCTGACTTAGAAAAATCTTCGGCTCAAAAAGTTACAAGAAAAGAAGCATGGGATAAAAAGGAAGGTGTATGCCGGGTGGAACAATAACCAAAAATGAAAATATAATAGCAGGAACTAAGCCCTTTGCTGGCAGGAAAGAGTAGCACTAAAGCCTCAGAGTATCAAGTCAATAATACAGAAAGCAAATATGAGAGAAATTAAAATAATTGGCCAGAAGGAAGGAGACAGATTTGGAAAATAGAGAATGAAGACTTACACATAGATAATGAGGATTCCTAAAATAGAACCCAACGCAAATGAAGCAGAAGATCAATTAAAGACAAGATGTAGTAAACTGTTACTGAGCTGAAGATGGAGATTCCTGCAAGTACAGATGGGCTCACCAGGGCAAAACCAGCAGAAGGAGACCCTGGTGGCACACAGGAAATCACAGTGTTGAGGGAGAAAGCAGGCCACTTGCTGGTTGAATAAGGCAGCTTCAGACACTTGAAGACACCGAGCAGACCTGAGGACTGCAAGGACATGGATGATGGCACAAAGGGAGAACTGCTCAGGGAATGAGGCTGAGACACAAGTTAGCTCCTGGGAAACAAGTTAAGTCTCTACTTTATAGCAAATCCCAAAATGAATCCCTGCTAGATTAAATACCTAAATGGAAAACTGAGCCACAGAAGTCAGGTGATAAAGCTCAGATGAATACTTACGTATTGTGAGAGCGAGGAAGAATTTTAAAAGGAGGAAAACGTACATAAGGAAAAGGAATAGTGGATGCAACTACATGGAAATTTTGAATGTTGCTCCAAGTTTTTCAAAATGTGAGACATAAAAACATGAAATCCGAACCAGCAGAAAAAGAGATAAAGAATAGAAATAAACGTTAACAATAGAAGAAATACATATGTTTTGAGTTTAAATAGCAATCAAATTAAAATTTTTGTCAATAAACAAAATTTGGCATTTTTCAGCTATCAGAGAAACAAAGAATCCAAAGAATTATAACGAACACTCCTGAAAATACTAGGAGAAAACAGTCCATCTCGTGGGTATCTGGGATACGGAGGGTACATCAATGCAGCATTTCTGAAGGACGGTTTGAGTTTTTAACAAAAATTATAAAAGTGGGAAAATATTTTTATATAAAATCTCACTTCATGGTATTTATTTTGAAAATATTATCCAATAAATTATCAAAACTGTGTGAACAAAGACATCATCGGGTACTGTTTGTCAGAAATAAAAATGAAAATAACCTAGATGTGTAAGCTTAGTGAAATGTCACTGAATTTAATAAAAGGCAATTTTAACATGATAATGTCAGCATCGATTGACATAAGGAGGAAAAAGGTATGTTGTAAAAAAAAAACCACAAATGAGTATAGCACCATTTTTTTTATAAAAGAATCTCACCAGTATGCATATCATTCATCAAAATATTAGCAGTAGCTTGGTTTATAGAATAGAATTATTGGATTCTTTCTTTATGTTTATTTGTATTTCTCTACCACAAATATGAATTATGTATGAATTTTTAAAAGTTGTTTTTAAATATGATTAAAATGCTCAATAGTATAACTTCTAGCTCATATTATAAGCAAATATTTAGATTTGCATGAAACTAATACTCTTTTCCAGAGTAACTACTCCACCATTGCACCAGCAATGAGTAGGAGATCCAGTTTCCCTGTGATCTCATCAGTGTTTGTTATTACTCTATTTTATTTGAGCTATTCTGACTGCCGAGCGGTGATGTATAACTGTGGTCTTCATTTGCATTTTCCTAATGACTAATGATGTCACACATTTTTATGTGCTTATGGTTATTTGCAGAAAAGCAAAAACAGTGTTCACATAAAACCTATATATGAATGACCACAGCAGCTTTATTCATAATTGTCAAAAGCCATGAACAATCCAAATGTCCCTCAAAGGGTGAATAAAAACAGAATGTAGTGCAATCATAGCACGAACTATTACACAGCAATACAAAGTAATGCACTATGAATGAATACCCACATACCCATTCCTTTCGTCATGCGTTTTAAAAATTTCTAACAATACACTATGATTGTGTTTACATAGCACCTTGAGATGACAAAATTCTAGAGATGGAGAACAGGCTGGTTGCCAGGATTGGGGAAGAAGAGAAGGAAGAAGAGGAGAAAGACAGTCTGCCATAGCTATAAAAGGGGACCACTGAAAATGCTTGAGGCAGGACTGTTCCACATCTGGGCTATGCCGCTGGACAAACAGTTGTACAAGGACGGAAAAACCGAATAGAGCTAAACATGCATGTGACGACATGACAAGTTCTTCAGCTCTAACCCTGTCCCGTCAACTGTATCAGTGCTGATTTCCTGGTGTGAGATTGTACAACTGCGTAAGAGCACGTGAGGCTCTGTATGGTTTCTTACAACTTCATAGAAGTCTATAATTATCTCAGAATAAAAAATTTAACATAGTGAAACATAAAAAAAAATAGCAAAAATGTGGCACCACTAATGCTAAGGCACAGCTGGGGGAAAGGCTGGGGTTGGGGGTGGTGCCATAGGCATTTGTCTTTCAGGAGGCCTTCCTGGTGGAGGCTCTCAGCCAAGCATCTGCAGGCACTGAGGAGATCAAGAAATGCACTCTGATCTGCGAGGACAGGAGACAGGGCTGTACCCTACGATCCTGTGGTAACCACACCTCTTGAGCCTCAGGTGCTCCTGAGCATGTGCAAGAAGCAGTGCAGACAGGGAAAGGTGAAGCTCTAGGACATCCACCACCCCCACTGTGTCATGTTATTTCATTTACTGTCACATCGTGCACCAATGTACTCATCCATTCATTTTCACCAAATATCCTCTGTGTGTCAGACGCTGGACCATGTGATAAATGAAAGACTAAACTTCTTACCCCACCCTAGTCAAGGTCTTGATGAGGTGATAGAAAGGTAAGCAGCAAAATGAAAACACATTACTGTGTGACAAATCCCACGAGAGTATAGGCATAGAATGCTTATGGAAGGATCATCTGAATCTTGAGGGCTTCATGGCAGAGGTAACATCTGACTAAAAATCAGAAAGATCGGTAAAAGAAATTCAGATGAGTAGAAGTGGAGAAGGCATATCCTTCAAGGCAAAAGCAATCATAGCTTGTACAAGGCCCCAGAGGTGAGAATATGTGTCATGGTTAGGGAAATCCAAGGTTTAAATGAGGCTGGGAAACAAAATCGGGAACCTGGTGAAATGTGAGCGAGGCTAAAATAATCATCCAACTGTGGGGCACAGTAGGTCCTCAACGTCACGCTAAG
The DNA here is from genome assembly GCA_004027295.1 of Dolichotis patagonum. NCBI lineage: Eukaryota > Metazoa > Chordata > Mammalia > Rodentia > Caviidae > Dolichotis > Dolichotis patagonum. The sequence continues at coordinate 225,391 of PVJX010000533.1, read as the reverse complement.
GAGCCTGGATAGCTCTTTTGGGTGATGGAGGAGGCAATGAAGTCATTTCCATGTGGGAGGCCTGTGATCGGAACTGAACTGTAAGAAGATCATCTGGGGGAAGTAAGAGAAGTGAGCCATGGAAGTACCAAGGAGGCAGCTACTATCTGTGCTCCAGACCAATCCTATGCACCCCTTTCCCCAGCTTCCTGGGATCCCTGTGCTGTGGATGGTGCAGGGCCCGTCAGGGAGCACTGTACTCTCATGGTTTATGGAGTTGGGAGCTCCTGAGCCAGGCTCTCTCCCATCCCAGATCAATTGCTCCCTGTCACAAGCTGATCTTGTTTCAGTTCTTTACTTTCTGGATCATAAAGTTGTCCTCTGCATGACTTAGGAGGCTCTCTGGTCCTGGGCATTTATAACTCAGAGATACCTGTGCAGTCAGGAGACCACATTAGTGTGCTGCTTGACAGTTTAGCTGTCCACTCCGAGGCCAGGAGGAGATCTATCTGTTTCCCCAGATCTTGCTCACCTGGCATCAAGATGAGGCTGGAAGGCTTCCCAAGTTGTGCTACTGTGGCTTAGAAAGAAAAAGAACTGCAGACTATAAACCTGCAAAAAGGGGGGCATGGGCATGACTCCTCAAGCAAGGAGGATATCATTTGGGATTTCAGGATGCCCATGGGGAACGAGTACAGTCTAGGGAGAAGTCTTCATAAAGGACGCAAGCAAGTGACCCACGAGGACCAGCCAGGGGCTGATGGAGCTAGGAGCAGGAAGTCCACCAGTTAGCTGAAATGGAAATCCATAGACAGGGCTAGAAGCACCTTCTTTATTAAGGGTGCCTGGGGACCATAGCAGTAGGACGAGTGTGGCTAAGGCAAGATTTAAATGCTCCTGTGAGGAGGTCTGGGAATAAAAGTCTGAGGTCCATTGCATCTCCTACCTCCCTCCAGTGGTGACATGAGTGAGACACGTCTTCCCTTGAGGAGTACACAGAACAGAGCCGGTGACACTAGGAAATGCTGGACAGGGTTGCTCCTTCCCCAGCTCTTCAGATTCTATACACTCTGTGTCCTTCAGGAAGCAACTGCTAAGGCTGTAGCTCAAGGGAAACTGAGGGAAAAGCACTATGAAAGGTCCCTGCACCACACAGGGTTTGTTTTGTGCTGGTGCCCAAATGTTCAGGACAGAGCCTGGTGCATTATGGATGCTCAGTCCATATCCATGGGATATTTGTCTTGTTTTAACTTTTTCTCACTTGAAGCAAGAGCACAAACAAATTTACTCTCAGCATATTGGCCAGAAGCTTGGGTAACACTGTCCTGGGACCAGAAAAAAGTTTGTGTCATATGTCCTTTGCCCTCAGAGGTGAAGTCAATTTCCTATGACTTTACTGACTGAATGTAAGATTCCTGTTGGGGCGGTCCCTAAAGACCGATTTCAGGCCCTCCTTTTCACAGCAGAGTAGGCTAGGCCTCCCTGGACCATGCTTGGCACAGTGTCCAGGCACCATAAATCATGCACTTCTATAGGCCTGGTGCTGCCTCTTAGATTACAACATTCAGCTCACTTAGTGTACGACTTCTTTTGTAAAATGAAAAAAAAAGGCAGGTTTTTTTGTTGTTGTTGTTGTTCTCACAGGTAACCTGAGATTAAAGCTTCCAAAGTACAGCTAGAAAAAAAAAATGAGGGCTGAGCCTCCCCGGGTTGCAGGGAGAAGGATCACTGAGAGAAATGGCCCCAGAAATGGATTGCCTCTGGACATTCCCATCAGTGCAAAGTCTAACCACACAGCACAACCTGGAGAGGAGAGATCTCCGCATGGGCAGCAGAGCACTGTGCAAGCACTGGACACGTCAGTGAGGCTCTCTGAGGATGTAACATTTGGGCTTAGGGAAGAAGGGCAGGAGGAGGGATGATCCACACAGAGGGATCAATACTAGAAAGGCTTCAAGGTGAAAGAAAATGTGGAGCAGGCAAGGAGCACAAAGCAGAGTGCACAGCAGGGCGCCCGGAAGAGGGAAGAAAAGTCTGCCAGGGGCGAGAGAGGGGGAAGGCAGACACTGCAGATCTAAGGGCCACCAACAGAACTGGTGAGTCAGGGTTCTGAGAATCCCCTCCAGACCCATCTGGAGGATCCGAAAGCAACAGGCTGGGAGGGTATTTTTAAAAATCATTTTCCTTTCATTGCCAACACCCTTATAGTAATAGAAACTCCAGGACTCAGCTCTAAAACAGGAAAACAACTCAAATACCAAGGCTTTATCCCTACTGTAACCCTGCCACACCCGCCACGCCAACCTGGCTGGAAGCATTCAGCAACGGCCAGAACAGAGACACTGGGACGTAGAAGCCGTAGTGCCTCCATCAAGGGCTGGGCATAGATAGAGCTCGTCAGGTCAGCCTTCCTCCCTTAATGCAGAAAGGTTCATGGGAGGAATGGCTAGGCAATTAAACCACAGCACAGGTGTGAAGAGCAATGGGCCTCAGGGAAAGTGATTAGAGAGTTAAGAGGAAGTGACCGGCTCCACATCAGAGCAAAGAGCTGCCCTTGCTCAGAATGAGCGGGATGCAAAGAAATAGCAGGGCAACTTGGCCAACTCATTACCCACTGCATAAACTAAGAAAGAAATATGGAAGCACAGCATGAAACAGACAGAAAAAGAGCTCTGTCTGGAAGAAGATGTAGCCCGAGAAATAGAAAACAATTATTTCTAAGAATTCCACGACACAAAAGCTTCCATTTAAATGGGAGATTGCAGCGTTATAAAAACAAGTTATGGATCCAAATAACAATATTATAAAACTAATAAAGTAGAAATGGCTAAAGGACAGGTGGAGTTTAGAATCGGACTGTTGACACAGAAAAAATATCATGACAAGTCGTTAGTAAAGGAAAGGCTCACCACAGTATATAAAGGACAACCGACACTCCCTAAATGAGAGGCTCCAACCAAGAAAAATAAGACAAACAAAATGGCATTCAGAGAACTATTCGTAAAAAGTTTCCTTAAAGTGAAGGAAGAATCAGAGTCAAAAGCAGATGAAAGTGTTGAACTTCCAGGATAAAGAATTATTCAGCCCACAAACAGAACAAATGGGTCACCTCTAGGGGAAGCACAGCCCAGCCTCAGACTTCTCGACCATTATCAACATAACACAAAGTTCTACGTAGAAAATTATTTGGTAATGAGATTCAATCAACCAAAAGATAAATCAAATTAATGAATTCAGTAGAGAGAAATCATGGTACAGTGCCCGGGAGCTGTTACATTCTTTTAAACAGAAGAGTAAAATTAAAACACAATGAAGTTGTGATAAACCTTAAAATGAAAAAATGTTTTAAAAATTAGCAAAATTGGGAGGTGGGGAAATGTGAAGAAACAGAGTCTTTTTATACCAAGGAGTTAACTGGTACTATTTGAAACAAAAAGTTGAAAATAATGATTCTAATCTCATCATCTTCATAACATTTTTTCTTAATCTTACAAAAATCTTGCAAGAAAGTTTTATAAAACATTTTTCAAATGTAGTAGTATCCTCCACTTTATATTAATTTATTTTCTATGTTTATGTTTTTAAAAAGTCAAAGTTGGCTGGGGATTTAGCTCAGTGGCATAAGCACCTGCCTGGCAAGTGTGAGGTCATGAGTTCGATCCCCAGTACCCCACCCCAAAATCAAAGTTTTAAAACTGTCACTATCAGATATTTCTAAAGTTATTCTGACTTTCCATCTATCTTTCTAGCAATGATGTTGACTTAAAGCTAACAATAGTAGTTTCCGGATTATTTTGTGTCATATTTTTCATCCCCCCCACATGTGTATAAATGTACCCATACATTTGCATGTATGAAATGTTAACAGAAATTTATAACGTTAATAAAAAGTCATTTTTCTAAAATAAAAATGTCACACATGAAAAATAATATCAGTGGCATTTTCCATAAGTTAAATTTATAATTATGAATTTCCACATCAGTAATTTCCACTTGTAGGTTTCCATTTGCTAAAACGCTTTCAGATTACTCCTCTTCACAATTTCAATAAGGCATTTGTAATTTTTCTTCTCTGGTGTAGTCAGTGCACACATTAATCCACCTCCCATAACCTCCTCCAATCAAATCTTCAGAGCCTTTCTGACTTATGTTACTTGCTACTTAGACCCTTCATCACCGCTGTCACTGTGGTGCCAGAGACCCACCACTGTCGGGAAATTCAATGTACTGCAGGAAAATGAAACTCACTTAGAAGAGCCCTCAGCCCCTTTATAAACACGGCAGACGATGCGGCCAGAACTCCTCAGCCCCCAGCCCAGAGCTCTGCTCATTCCCAGATGGACACATCTTATCCCCTTCCTAAAAGGGACACAGACACAAGAAGGCGTTTTCAGACCTTCCTCCAAGACAACATTGTGAAACATCTGTTATCCTTTCTACTCACTCTTCTTTCTCCTACCACCCACTGCTTTCTCTATTTCTAAATTATCCCCAACTGTAGTGTGACTCAGAACCTGAGTGTCTTGAAACAAGAATTCTCTAAGTATACAGAAATAAATCCAAGGGTACTAGAATTTCATAAAAAGAGAATCTGTGGTTGGGGAGGGATTACCGTAATACCCAGGGAGAAGATACACTGATATGCATACCTGAAGACTTGTGTCATGTACCTTTCATGGTCACCCCAGCTATAACAAATAGGGAAGCAGGAGGAGCAGGCATCTTCTGGTATTGATGGTTCTGTTTTCAGTCTAATGGCCCATTCGTTTATTATGGATGCTCTCATTTGAACAGTTAGCACTTCAAGACACAATTTATAGAATCTGACAGTGATTAGTTGTGCTCATGTTTACTCATTTGATTAGGCTAAGTTTTCTTCTTGGAAAAGAATATAGTATACTTAGACCATTCTAAGACTATGATTGCAAAATGAAGTTGAAGAAAAAGTGATGTCAATGCAAGTACTATTCATTAATTTGTTCAGCAGATCCCATTAGTATCGCTTGAGCTCCCTTCTGCTCTGTACCCAGCTCTGAGTCAAGGACTTTATATTCTCTTTCAACTATTATAAGAGCTTGTCTGTACAGTGGTTCAGAGGGATGCAGTAACTGCTTGGACAGAAGAGCAAAGACTTGGGTCTCCTTCCAATCTCAGAGGAAGGCAGTATGCATGCATGGGTACCAGCTGAGAGTCTAAAACAAGACCATGCTTCATAATTTGTAGTCAGCACTGGACACGGGTCACAACTCTGGGATTCAAGGTTCTCCATGCAAAATGGAGCTGATAAAAATACATACTTTATTGGATTATTGTATTTGTCTGTTCAGATTGCCCAAACAAAATATCACTGAAAGGACTGCTTAAACAACAGATTAGTTTTTCACAGTTTTGGAGGCTGGAGGTCACAGATCAAGGTATCAGCAGGTTGACTTCTGGTAAAACTTCTTTCTATGGCTTGTAGATGGTACCTTTTTGGTGTGTTCTCTGTGTGTATGTAGATAAAACTCTTGTGACTCTTCTTAAAAAAATATCAATACCATTGAATGAGCATCCTACTCTATGGATCTCATTTAACCTTAATTATCTTCTTAAAAGCCCTAACTCCAAACACTCTCACGATGGGGATTAGAGCTTTCACATAAGACTTTTGTGGGGACACAATTCAGTCTATGATGATTACATTGATTAGACAAGTTAATGCATGGAATGCACTTAGGATAGTGCATATATATATACACACACACACACATATATATATGTATATATATATAAAATGCTTAATGAATGTTCACAATTATTATCATTATTGCTACTTCTGTTGCTCCTATTGAGTCATGACAAACCACCAGTAAAGAACAGTGTGTGCCCAGTGTTTCACAGTTGAAGTTTCCCCTGCATAAATATCTTGACAGGTTTGTACGGTGAGGAAGGAAAGGTCATTCATCCTCAGGTCATGCTAACCCAGCTATCCCACACTTGGATGCATCAGCAGTGAGAAGACCATATGAATGCAAGAGACAAAATGTAATGCAGTGAGATTTTCACAAAAATCAAACTCAGAGATGTTCATAAAAACTGAATTCTTAAATTCTTAACTTCTGAGACTATATATAGTTTACCATTTTTGGTATTAAAGTGATCTTTCTTTAAGAAATGATGTTCTCTGATGGAAAGTAGCCCTCTTGTTTTTGCTTGGGGTGTGTGTGTGTGTGTGTGTGTGTGTGTGTATCTGTGGGTGCCTATGTGTGCTTTAATATCCTTAAATGGAAAATTATTACACTAACAGTACATTTTGGGGAACATTTTTGATCCAAAATTCTGGAGACCATAGCTATACCAAAGTCTCATATGAACTGAAAAATCAGTTCTCTATCCCAAGCCCTCCATTTTCCAGGTGGTAGGATGGATCATGAATATATGTTTTCAAATGTGTTGGGTGATGCTGAAATATAGTCAGGCCCTTAAGCTAATATCCAGAATCCTTCTCATCTCATGTTAGCTAGGATACTCAATACCTCACACACACAGACAATATATATTAATGTTTATGCTTATTTGTGAGGACTGGCTATTAAGAATGTCTCATTTAGCCTGCATTGTATTTGACAGGAATGGCTTAAAAGATACAACACTCTTGAGTTGGGCCACCCTTGATAAATTCACTGGACACTGCTGCCATTTTACACAAATGAAAAAGATTGTTTCACGGAATAACCATGAAAGATTCTCCCAGTACTCACATTCTTTAATTGTATTGAAAAGGGTTCCTCTCTGTGATTGTGCAATAAAGCTGAGAAGTTGGCATATCAGTTATCACAGCCTGCCCTGATGCATTAAGTCTGAATTTATGATCTAAGGCAGTGGGTGAAATGCGGACTTCTTTATTTGTGTCTCATTCCCAGCGGTTGGGAGTGAAATACACATTGATGGCCATTATCTGGGCACAAATGCTTTCTGCTTGGCTGGAATTGTGTGACTCCTGGCCAGTGGCTTCCCAGCAGGCCCCAGTGTCATTTGTGCTCAGAAACAATCCAATGATTTAGGCCTGCACTGCACTGATCTCAGCAATGTGGAGTCCTGACATCCAAAACGAACAGGCAACACTGTCCTCACCCCAACTTGACCCAGGTAGGAGGCAGGTATTCTCGGGAGAAACCCAGGTTTAAAAAAACAGTAAGACCAAGATCAACTTGGGTAATAAATATTTAGTAAGAGTTTGGTCTGTCCCAGCTAATATGCTGAATGTTTTATTCATTTAGTTCTCACTGTAACCCTGTGAAAAGGGTGTTTTATCCCAACTTATGTATAAAGAATCTAACACACAAATAAGTAACGGACTAGATATACATAGGAAAATTCTCCTTCCAGTTTCCAAGGTGTAGTTATTCTCTGATGAGTAAGATATGAAGAGCCAACTCACCTCTGCACCAATAGAGAGCCATCTTTAATTGTTCTGGTACATATTATGAACCCCAGTAAGGGGCAGTCCAAGGGGACAAGCTGAGTCTTGTAGGGCAGTCTACAGAAAGAGCCCCAAAGTAGGAACCCAAGAGTCAGAACCAAGAAACCAAATTCAATTATGTAATAAAAGAACTTAACAGAAAATGTTATATCAGGATGGTGGTCCCCCGCCCCCCGTCCGGCTTCTTCTGCCAATTCACAGCTTACAATGAAGGCCACCAGGCTCCCTAGCTCTAGGCAAAAGGTCAAGTGTGACTCATTTTACCCATGCTACCTCATGTCTCCCTGTGATGGTTAAGCTTAATCGTCAAGCTGACTGGTTAAGAGGCTCATAGACAGGATTGGGTCATAGGGTGTGACGTTCACCCTCTGATTAATCCACTGATGTTTATAGCTGAGTGTGTTGTTGGGAGATGGGTCTCAGTTGGTGCTAGACCAATGAGAAATGCCTTTGGAAGGTGTATCTCTCACTGGCACTGGTTCCCTCTGCTTTCTAGCTTTGCTCCATCACCCTCTCTGCTGTGATGTTTCTGTCTTGAAGCCAGCAGGTCATGGACTGAAACCTCTGACCCCATGAACCAAATTAAACTTCGCATCCTTTAAATTGTGGGGATTGGGTATTTTGTCCTAGTGATGAAAAATCTGATGAAGAGTCTCTCTTTGCATCAGCTCCACCCTCACATTTCTTAATTTCTTGTAACTTCTCCTTTTACCCCATCCCTTCAGTACACAAGGTTGTTGTTCTTTGGATATTTATTCCATATGATTCCTCCACTTCCACCCTCAGAACACAACCCTGGATCTGTAGTAAGATCTTTAATGATGCAAAGATGGCTCCATGTGAGCTCTTGGACTGGGAACCCTAAGCTTCCTGTACTAGAATGGAGGCCAGTTTCTCCTTTAGGACTTGAAGTAGCAGGTCTCCCAGTCCTTCTGGAAAGTTTCCTGGAGACCCTCAAATCTGCTTTGTTGCTTCCTCCCCACCTGCTGTGGCCCCAGAGTATGTGGTGGCTTTTACTTTTCCCTTGGATCCTGCCATCCTTCAGCGGTATGGCTTGATAGGAGGGGAAAAGAGCTCAGCTGTATTGGAGCTCACAGCTGGGGGCTCACTCACCAGGAGGGCGGATCTCTACCCAGAAACAGGTTACCCTAGGCTGTTCTCAGGCCTTCTTCACCCTGGCAATGAGAAAAGGCTCAAAGAGTAAAGTTCAGGTAGGACTTCCACTCTTGGGTTTACCTCCCCTTTAAGAGCTTTGACCATGTTGATTGCTACCACAGAAGTATTACAAATGAGAAATTCCCTACAGAGACCTAAGAGTCACCTTGCTCCCTTGCATACACAGATTTGATCATTGGTACAAGGCAAATCCACAACTGAAATCACATCTGCATCATCAGGGCACTCGGGGGACCCACCAGGAAAGTGGGAGAGGCTGACACCCCCATTTTACAGATGAATTGCTGAGACCAAAGGTAAAACTGCCACACGGCATAGGTGGGGGAGGTCAATACTGCAGAGGGAACCCATGCTTCCATCAGTTACCTCTGCCTATGACACTTCAGTCACTGCCTGACAAGGATCCTAGGACAGGCATCCATGCTCTGCAGAACTTTCAGAAATCCAATGCTCCTCCAGGCGGCTTCACTTGAAGAGCTGCCAGCCTTGATAGCAGATTACATAGTCCTGGTACCAGCTCATCTTTTGCCTTGCATGGACAGCCTGTCACCAGCTAAATTTCTGTCTCCTCAAAGAATCCTTCTAAAACTCTGCCTAGCTCCTCTGCATCTCCATTTCCCTTGTTGTGAAAAAAAGAAAAACAAAAAATGACAACCACTCCTGCCTCCCAACATGACCCATTTCCTGAGAAGACTTGCTGGCCAGTGGATGAGGCTGAACCCAGATGGCGAAGGAGAATTAGCATTGAGCCCACTGAGCCATGAAGGGAACTGAAGAGGTGAATTTTTACACCTGCAATTAGTCACACATGCAGACTTGTACTCACAACTCGGTGCACCTGCAAGTGGTTAATTGCTAAATAGCAAATGAAATTAGGCATTTACGCATTATCTCCAGCCTGAGAGGTGCCAACACAGAGTCACAGTTTCACATACTTACACATGTATATAGGGGCGCGCGTGAGTGCTCTCTCTCTCTCTTGCTCTCTCTCTCTCTCTCACACACACACACACACACACTGCCTGATGAAAGAGGGAGCACACAACAAAGCAATGTGACCCTCAAGGCTGGAGACTGAAAGACACTAAGCAGGGGGCCTCTTGATTAAAATTCCGAGAAGCTGCATTAGAAGAGTAAAGGTTACCCCTAGCCCAATATCAATATATAGGACACAGTCTAAGGCTCCAGTACCAGATAAGAACCGCGTGGGATTGAAGATTGCTCTTTTGATAAAGACTGAGCGATCGTGAAAAACAAATTGGTCCACTCCATGCAAGGCTAGGCTGCAGTAAATCCAGCACTTTCAGGCCCTGCTGCCTCGTGTTGATCCCTGATGTAAGCCATTATTTAACTGCGTAGGACAGAGGCTGGCCATAATTGTTATAGTCACAGTTTATTTTTTTCTAATCTCAAAATATCGCTTTGGAAAGTAACACACAAAATCAGAGAGTGACCTTTAAAAATTCTGTTCAATGCCTCCTTTGTAGCCCTTTCCTCCTTCCTCCAGTTTCTTCGAGCTGTGATACTGAGTTGTCATATTTTTCAAAAATATTTCCCTTTCAGCAACCGAGTGAGGAGGAATACATCTGTGTATTTAATTGTAGTCGGTTTAGACGTGGTAGACTGAAGAACCTCTTCAGCGGTAATGAGACGTGCGGAGACACAGAACTAGGAGACGGAGGGACGCGGCTGATGAGCGGGTTAGCAGAGCTGTGCCAACGATTTACAGAACACTTTCTGCGGGTTGTGAGCATTTGCCTGCCTTTGCGCACAGAGCCACACCACCGCGCTGTCAAGACTCTCACGCTGTGTTAAGAGAATCCACTCCTCGACTCCTCCTTCTCCTTCATTCATTCCTTCTCTTTGCTCCTTTGCTTCCCTTTATCTTTCCTCCTTTCTTTCCCTCCCTCTCGGCTCCCTTCATTCATCAGAAAGAAATGGAATGATCAGAAATCACTGGAAATGAACCCTGGCTTCCAAGTGTTCGCAGTACAACTACAGAGGATAATCTTTGTTTGATGAGCCTAGGTCTGTGGTTCAAGGAAAACACTGGATGAACATTAAAGCTAAGTGTAATATGAGCCACTGAGGAGTGAGAACTGGACTGAGAAAGCCCACATGTGAATCTCTCCTTGGCCACATGGTAGCTGCGTGACCTGGAACAAGTAATTTAAGTCTTTGTGGGGCTAAGTCTATTCATCTTTAAATGGCATGATATAGTCAACCACTCAGTATAGTGTGAGTTAAATTAAACTCTTAGAAAAATGTCTGGCTTACCATAATGACTCAAGAGTAATTAAATAGTAGCTATCATTTTCCATAACCATCAGTGATTTATTATCCAAGAAAGATCTACTACTAATACTGACTTTCTTCATGGAAAGGCTAGTTGCAGCCTGAAAAACCTAGATTCTGAACAACACTAACAGTATGGATGGCCTTCTCCAGAGAGCTTTTTCATCCCCATATGATTTCCATGTGCTCAGCACTTAAAAGCCATACCTGGGGCACAAGGCAGATGTCCACCAAACATATGATGAGATGGGGTAGACAGTGAACGCTAGCTAGCTTTACTGTTACTGCTACAAAATAACTGACACTGCATTTTCAAGGAGGAGAGGTTGATTTTAGCTCCTGGTTTCCAGGGTTTAGTCTATGCATGGCTGCCCTCAAGGTAGGGACATCATAGTGGAAGGCCATGGTGGAACAAAGTTGCTGATTTCATGGAGATGAGGAAGCAGAGAAGGCCACAGTTCTATAGAGGAAAGGGCCAGGACCCAGATACAGTACAAGGTCACTCCTGTATGACCTCCCCAGATGTACCCAGAAGTGTGTTTTACTAATCTCCTGGGTAACTCTCAAGCCTACAGTTGCCAGCTCAGCTTAATTGCTATGGGAGGAAGTTCGTATGCATAGATAATTGCAGGCATAGATGCATGAAATTGTGGAGAAAAGAGAAGGATATTCTAAAGTAGGGGCAAAAATACTGATTTACGGAGAACATTAGGGTAGTCATGTGGTACTCAGTGTAATTTGCTTTTGCTAGCTGCGTTCTAGGTACATGGTGGAACTATACTTTCTGGCTATCTTATGATTGAATGAAATTATAAGTTTAGTTCTGGCTAAGAGATATTGTTATGATTTTGATCTTAAATGTCCCCCAAAGTCACATGCACTAAAGGCTTCGTTGCCACCCTCTGGTGCTATGAGGGGGTGGCAGAACACGTAAAGGGTAGGGCTTAATTGAAGGAAGATCATTGGGAATGGCCTTAAAGGATACATTGCAGCACCCGTATGGCCTCTACCTCTCTCTGTTTCCCAGTTACCACAAGGTAGGCAGATTTCCTCCACCATGACCTTTGGCTGTGATATTTCTGCATCACCAAGGCCCCAAAGCAATGGAGCCAACTGACTATGAAGTAAAACTACCAAACCATGAGCCAAACTAAATCTAAATGTTTTGGTTGTAGTAACAGAAAGCTGAATACCGATCCTAATAGAAGTGATATGTGTCACTTCTGAACTGGCATTTGTTAGTCCAAGACCCTCCAGAGCTCTTTCTCCTCTGCCAGATGACTATAAGTGACATGGGACAGGTTCCCTGCCAACACTCAAGATGATGGGAAAGGAAAATAAACCTCTGCTATTTTAGGTACCAAAATTTTGACAAATGTTTTTGTATTGTAAGACCCTCTATCCCATGCTGACTTATACAGGCATAATGGTTTGTGAGACCTAATGAGATTCTGATGAGAGGAGCAATGTGTGGGAAATCAGGTAAGAAAGGTCACCTGGGACCCTCTTGGAATATCAAAAAGCAAAGAGCTGGTCAACATAGGTTTAAGGAGACACCAAATTATCAGTAATAGTTTGGCACAACAAGGATGACCTGCAAGGTCTGATACTGTGCCTGTCCCATGTCATCTCCTTGATCAAGTCCTAAAGGAGAAAAACCCTTTAAGCTCAAGGATAAAGTGTTTCAAACTCCCAGGAATCTGTCTTTTTGGCTTCTTCCTTCTCAGAAAGCTTCTCAGTATTTTACTTTGAAGGACTGTGCCAGGAGAAATAGCATTCCTCTGAGATGATGCAGTGTTACAGCTCATAAGCAGCAGGCAGGGAATCCTCAAGCCATAGAACAATCTCTAGTCTGGTGCCCTTGTTTTAGCCCAGTACCAAATAATCCACCTGCAAATGCATATATACTGAGTCTTAAACTCCAGTGAAGGATGGCAAAGGCCACCTCTTCTCCGACCTTGTACTACAGAGGGGACTAAGCAGAACCACCTGAAAGGCTTCTCCTCATCAAGGTTGAATACTGTAGAGTACTATCAGGTCTCATTGCTGGCAAACCTTTCTAAAGATTATCTCGTTCTTCCCTTCTCTATAGCACTGAACCTGGGGCTGTCTCTTTAGAAGAAAAAAAGTCTGTTATGGATTTTTTTTAAAGTGACTGTAAATTCTTGACAATCCTCCCATGAAGAGGTGAGACTGTGTCCTTTTCCCCTGAATCCGGATAGGCTTACTACTTCTGTGACCAACAAGATGAGGCACAAATAATGATACATAAATTCTGAGACTAAATCATAAAATTGTGTAGCTTCTGCCTTCTTCTCTGGAACGTTCTCTTTTGGAAGCCTGAAGCACCATGTAAGAAGTCTGGTTGCCTGGAGGCCACTATGCTGGGGAAGACATGCAGGCCAATTGAAGAGGGTATCCCTAAGTGTCCTAGCTAATGGACTCGGCTGAGTTCTGCCTTCTCATCATCCAAGCCCAGGAGCCACACATGTGATACTCCCCCAAAGGATTCCATCTCCTAGTCATTCAAACCTCACAGTTGAGAGCTCAGACAAAATGGAACAGTCATCCATCCTGCTGTATTCTGTCCTATAACCCAAAGAATCTGGGAGCCTAATAAAAGTGGTTGCTGCATTTTACTCAACCACTGGGGTAGTTGTTACACAACAATAAGTAACCAAAACACAATCCCACGGGTTAAGGTCTCCAGCTGTTCGATGGGGGAGGGGCAAATGTCTTTGTATTTGGGCATAAAGGTGAAAGTGAAAAAAGAGTGACTTAGTGAGGGGACTACATACCACCCATAGGCACGCACTGAAAAGTGGTCACTCAATCACTAGTTTCCACTTTTTTTTCCTTCTATAAAACAGCAACAATCATCATCATAGAACCTTACAAAATTAAATTTTTAAAAATATGGGAGAGTGCAGCTTGCTAAGCTCTCTGAAAACCAGCATTGTAGCTGTAAATAGAGTGGAAAGCAGCCTTTCTAAAATGTTTTCTTGAAGTGAAGAATAAATATCTTAAGATATTTATGGAGAACAGTGCATTACACACACACACACACACACACACACTCGTGCATGCGTGCACACACGTGCACACACACATTTAGTTGCCCCACTCTGAAGACAATGGATTCCTCTGGAACAAAAATCTAAAGTTACAGGAAGGACCGAAACATATCAATCTTGTTGCCCCTCCCCCACTTTAAACACACTCCTTTACTAAAGTTTTAAAATTACATACAATAGCTTCCAAAGATCTAATCACTAGATTTCTTCTCCCTAAGATTCGAGGTTAAACATAGCTTAAATACACTTCTTCTGTCAGTCAAATCACAAGGTAGAAGATACTGTACAGTTCTAAATATAAGTTAAGAATATTTCTCTTCCCTAAGAAAAATTCTTTAATACCTTGATTTTCTTTCCATGGGAACTCTGATAGGCCATGTCATGAGCTAGAAATTCTGAGTATCTGAGTTTCCGAAGATGGCGGACTGGTAGTTAGCAGGAGAGAGATCCTCCCTGAGAGAGACAGCCCAAATGGCAGAATAAAACACCCTGGAGAGACCCAAGCAGAGAGAGATGGACTCTCTCAACCCAGGAAGAAACTAAAGTTAAAAAAACCCACTCAAATATGAGGTCCTGGGGCTACCATTAGTGAAGCTAAGATCAGCAAGCACGACACCATCTTCGAGCCGCCTGAATTCCTGCCCGAGACCGACCTGACCCAACAAACTGTGCCGATGTGAATGGCTTGAGCCACCGGAGCGTGGAGCTGAACAGCCCTGCGTGCAGCCCTGCACACGATCCACCCAGAGGCACTGTGAATTTGCGCCGCAGCTGCACTGAAGTCAGAGGTCTGGGAGCCCAGAAGTTCTCAGGAACCAGCATCAACACGCGGTGAGTGATGAGAATAAGACCCTCCCATGGGAAAGGGGAAACCAACTGGACGACATGTTGGATTTGGGCAGGACAGCCTTAACTCCATAAGGAAGTGCCTTCAGTTGGTTGCTCCCCTCACTGAGCGGATTGGCAGAATCTGCTTGGATTGGGCTGTGCCCCTGGCCAGGACCCAGTGGGTTGTTACAAACTAATTCCCTGAGCACAGCTGCACACTGACACAGTGAAGGCCTGCAAAGGTTGACTGGCCCAAAGAAGAGAAGCCAGCACACACTGCACTTGCTTGAACTTCACTCTCTGATAGTGGCCGGCAGAGGGCAGAAGCACCTAGCCTGTGTGCTCCAGAGGAGCCTTAACCAACAAGAAAAGGGGCTGGGAATTACACTGTACACTTGTATGGAAGGAACCAAAAACATGATGAGAGGGAGAAATAAGAAAAAACTGCAAAAGAGATTGAGGGCAGCAAACATGCAACATCAAAAACAGCGGTAGCAGACATAAAGAGGTATCTTCAGGACCTCATAAGCAGGATCAAAACTGAAATATTAATTCAAATTAAACAAGAGATAAGTAGATTAATAAAAGAAAGGCTGGACACCTCTCAAGAAGACACAGAAGAATGGAGGAACACAAAAGGAGAGAAACATTTAATGAAGAAAACAAGAAAAACCTAGAATTCATGAAGCAAATTCAAAGAGATTATCAGGAAACTAAAGACTCCATAGAAAACTGGCAAAAATGCTTGAAAGAACCAAAGATAGACTATCAAAAATTGAACACACGCTTGCAATGTGTGATCATGAAATGGAAGATCTCTTAAAAATAACAAGGGAGCAGACAGTAACTAAACAAAGACTAGAAGACGACAAGAGGATCTATAACTTAAGAATAAAGCATGTGAATGAAGAAGCAGGAGTCAAAACAGAGGAACTGCAAAGGCTATTCACAGAAATAATTAATGAAAATTTACCAAGCATGGAAAAAGGAAATGATATGCAGATGTATGAAGCATACAAAACTCCAGCCACCTACAACCAAAACAGAGCTACACTCAGACACATAAAAATCAAGATCCCAGAAATTCAATATAAGAAAAGAATATTAAAAGCCATCAGAGAAAAGAAACAGATCACCTATAAAGGAAAACCCATCAAAATCATGGCAGACTTCTCAACACAGACCATCAGGTCAAAAAGAGCTTGGAGTGAAGTAATTCAAGACCTGAAGGAGAACAACCTCCAGCCCAGATTGATGTATCCTGCAAAACTCTCTCTAGAAATTAATGGAGAAACAAGATGCTTCCATGACAAAGAGGAACTTGGAGAATTTGTGACCAGCAATCCAACCCTACAAAAAATACTGAAGGACATTTTAGAGAGAGAGAGAACAAGAATACGAGCATTTCAGGAACAATGGCAGAGAGGCCTCAGTGAATGGGGCAGACAGTGGAGTGGAACAGAAAAATAGACAACCAATGGCAGAAAAACAATAGCAGAAATAAGGCAGAGAAGATTGGCTGTAACATCTAGTATAGATGGCCTTGAAATATTAACAGAGAGAAACACAGGCAGAGTAGATCAAGAGATAGGGTCCACTGAGATGCTCTATATAGGGAGGCAGTGGGACCCAAAACAAGCAGTGCACCCTATGGGAGTGAAAGGGGAGGAACTGTGTAAAAAGGAAGGCAGGGGATATTGTTAATTGGGTAACAAGATTTAAAATTTACATTATTCTCATCACTCTGCTTGGATGGATTACACGCTGTTCCAGTTTGTATACTTACACTAGACTTGAGGACATGGTCAGCTATCCCAAAAATAAGAGGACATATTATGGTAATCATCCCTAATTTCCTATCAACTTAATCTGAAGCCCTTTATAACTTATAGTGTCTTATTATGACTGATCTTATTTGAATCTGGTTTGTTAGATTGCTACTTTGTATTGACTGATTTTATTTAAATCTGTTATGATTGATAGCATCAAGTCTAAGTCTATAGTTAACTCCTTTGCCTCCCAGCCCACTGACTGATTAGGCAACAGCCACCATGTCTGGTCAAGTGTGAAGCGCAAGCTGAAAGTCTAGCCAAGCACCTCCTTCAGTGTAAACTGTGACTGACTTAGCAGCTTCATGCACCTCTGCTTCTCCACTCTGATGAACTCTAAAGGTGGGAATGCAGATGAAGAAGCTACAAAAACAAGTATCAGTGGGAAAGCATACAAGGAGGCTTCTGATTCCCCACCACCCAGGCTTTACTGAGGTACGCTAGACAAATACAAATGGTCAGATCGTTAATTTTGATAAAGCATTTCTCCACTAGAGGCAAATGCCCCCCAAGGACTACATTTCTAAGAAGAAGGCACAGAGAGCCCCAGGGTTGAAAGCTACAAACCCTCCGCCTCCTGGGAGGCAGGGCGCAAGTGCTGCAAGAGATTTATCAGGGCTGCTGTTTTTATTAGGATTATTGTTTCCTCTTAGGGCTTTAGTTACGTAATCATGCAGGTGTTGAATGACAAGCTCTAACTCTTCCCTGCCCCCCAGCACTGTTATTTTAGACTATAATTTTACAAAATGATTGTTTATAGAAGTATGTGGGACATTCTAAAAGAAATGTCTGGGCCATGGTTAGTGTTACAGGTACATAAAGACTTCTGGAAAAGGGATTCCTAAAACGAGGGCCAACAGATAAAAAGCTAGCTAGATGAAAAGGGAAATAAGAATGTGGAAGACAAGATAAATCACGCTGCAATAAAAAGAGATTTACGTTTGACGATATTAGGAAGTCAGCAAGGAAGCCAAAAGTCCCATGTCATCTTGGGATGATTTCACTGTTTTTCAAGTTTCTGATGACTGATGACTTGGCCTTGCTCAGTGGTGCCTTTATTGCATAGCTAGGAGATGCCAGGTTGCAGAGCCCAGAGGAGCTACTGTATCCACCCAGTTGTCTCCTGGGCCCCCTCTTCTCTGCCCTCTTCCAGGACCAAGAGTCAGAGAAGCTCTGGAACTGTTCTCTCCTGCATCTCTAGATATTCACACAGGTGAGAGATGTTCCCATTCATGGTTGTGAAACCCATGAGTAATGGGACTGGGAGTGTAGGTCACACTTGGCAACATCTAAGCAAACTACCCAGAGGGCCCACATCTGACCATGAGTAGCGGGACATTCAGCCACTTATCATCTTATTTCTGTGCTTTTATTTTCCCTTTGTCCAATGTCCTCATCACATTTTCTGTTGTTTTATTTATACATATCCAGCCTCATGTAACCTCCATGCATGTACAGATACACACACTGTGTCTTTGGTAGGCAAGATGCTGCTTTTCTCTTTCTGTTCTCTCTGCACTTGCTTGTATTCTTTCTCTATAAATACACTTTTTTATTTAAAAAAAAAAACACTGTGCTTTACTAACTTTAATCTGTCCTATACAGCAAGGCACAAATAATGTGACGTGACTCCTGGGGTTATTGGGAATATTAAATGAGATTGTATAGGCAAAGTCATCAGCACAGGCCAGGCACACAAAACAGGTTTGGGACCAATATGTGCTGCATGGTCAGCTGGAGCTGTGGTCTCACCAGCAAATCCTCACCAGTTCTTTTCAAACCAGCCCTCCACTCCTGTCTGCCTGCATGGTTTCTGTGTTGTCTCTGCCCACTCTGCACATCCCCTTCAGCCTTAGCCTCAGATCTAGGCTGGCTGTGCAGGGCTGTCTGCCACTAGGCGCAGGCCTGCAAAAGGGAGGACAGACTTGACCCCCCAGGTCATTAGAGGTGGCATCTGAGATCCCCGAACTCTCGGAGTCTCTGGAAAAGTTTCCAACATCAACTCCCTAACTCAATAGAACAAAGTCAACAGCTTTTGAAACAGCTTTCTTCCTACATTTAAAAATAAGATCGTGAAAAGTCGCCCGGAAAAATCAATGCTAGCTTTTTTAAAACTCCCAATCAATATGATGTGTGAAAATTCTCATTAAGAGAGAGGTGGGGGAGGTCACAGAAACAAAGAGAATCAAAAAAGAAGAGGTGGAGAGAGGGGTGGAAAAAGAAAAACAGAGGGAGCAGAGTAGTGGCCTGGGGAAGAGGGTGGAAAGAAGAAGGAAGAAAGTTAGCAAGGTACAAACACAGAGCTGCTCAGCCAGGACTGAAACACTGAGAACGGTCCCCACAAGAAAAGGGAAAGACTGCCTGGGGTCCAGAAATGACACCGAAGTCCTTGTGGGGCTCCCTGTTTCAGAAGCTGTCCAGCTGGCTTGCTCAAGGAGCTGGGAGAGGAAGAGGGGCAAAGAAGATGCAGGAAACAAACAGGCGACGTGCTGGGAAGCAAGTACAAAGAAAGTCGATTATTATGTCCAGCTGGTATTGGAAAAGAAAATTTTTAAAAAACTATTTTTAAAAAGATAGGCATTTAGGCAGGCCTTGGGGGTTTGAGATTTACAATTTGGACTTTTAGAGATGGGGGAGGGCAGCCTGCTGTGCATGAATTGGGAATTATGACCAAACACACACACCAGATGGGTTCCGAGGGCCAGAAGTGCTTAGGGCATATTACAAGCACTGATTCATTCAATTTGCATAACCGTCCTGTTATACCCATTTTATAGCTGAGGAAACCAAGGCACAGTGAGGTAATTTGCCCAAAGTCATATAGCTAGTAGGTGGTGAATACAGTCTGGCCCCAGATTTTATACTGCTAACCAAGCTGTGCTTGGGGCCTGTGTGGTGTGTGTGTGTGTGTGTGTGTGTACTTGCACACACTCTTGAACACTTGTCTAGAAACATGTACTCTTAATCCCAGAAGCAGTGGAGAGCTACAGGAGTTTTTGAGTCTAAGGGAGACTGGCTCCGTCTGGGATTTGGGAAGATGAATCTGGAGACATGGAATAAGCTAGGGTTTGGTTAGAGGCCACTGCACTTGGAAAAAGGATAAAAGCAGAGATGAGACATCCCTCCCCCGCAAGACCCATAGGGCTCTAAATATCTCCACCTCTCTCTCCCTCCAACTGCGTCACCAACCCACAGGCCTTCAGGGCAGACATGTTCCTCTTGTTTCTCTGAATCAAACGACACTTTTCGCTGTCTCCCAAAAGGGGTAAGGAGTCTTTCCAGCTCGAACCAAGAAGCCTGGAGCTGCAGTTTTTTCCTCTGGGATTGAGCAGTCTCCAAATGTTTCTCCCCAGGTTCTATGATAACTGCCTCCCCCCACACACACACATCTCACCCTGGTCAAACCTACTCGTAATACCCCTGGACATTTTATGATCAGATATTTCTTTTTTAGTGATCAGAATACAGACAAGAGAAGCTCCTGCTCAGCTCTCTGCCCAGTGCCAGACACACAGTTGGCTCCTCCATAACACAGAAGCAGAAGCTTTTTTATTTTGGTGCTGAGTTTCAACCCAGGTCCTTGAAAATGGTAGGTAATTGTTCCACCACTGAGTTACAGCCCCGCTCAGCAGGGAGCCTTTCTTCCAGGCTGAGTCAAGAGTTCACTTTAGACCCTGTCAACCTTGTTCTTCACCAGCAGGATCCACCTGCTGTGTCCCTTTCCCAGGAAAAGCAAGGGAGCCAGTGAACACAGCCGAAGAAAACAAGTCCTGAGCTGTGTACCTGTTCATAAAACGAGCTGCAGTCCTGGGTGCATGGGTACCCAGATGCTGACCAGTGCTCTGAGACCAGGCAGCGCACAAGTGGGGCCCTGCACAATGACACACTCCCCAGTCCATGGAAGGAAAGCAACTGCCCAGCACCCTCAGCCCAGTGAGGCATCAGATTCATCAGTCCTCTGCGTCAGAGTCCAGTGTTTCTGCCAACAGGCCTGAGGTACGCAGGTATACAAGGGGCCACACGTTGGTCAGAGAGGCCACCTATCCAAACTCTAGGGTCAATCAAGGCTGTCTGTCACAGGCAAGGGAAAGAGGGCTATTTGGCCCCTTTCCACTCAAACAAAAGCTTCAAATTCAAACACACTGAAACATACTTATAGGGCTGAAGTAAGAAGTCAGCCATGATTTAATCCCATTATCCAACCACACTGCTTCTAATGTACCACACATGAATATATTTTATAAATCTTCCCAGTTTCCCCTCATAGTCAATATACAGAATTGCAATTTTTGTTACAAAGCATCTGTTGAATGCAAACATTTAAATCATATATAATTTCTGTAACTCTCATTTGACATTACTTCTTATACCTATCTATCTACTATCTATACTTTTTAAAAATTTTTTAAACCCCCATCTATACTTTTTATATTTATCTATGCTTCTTATATCTATCACCTATCATCTATCTATCTGCCTGCCTATCTAATAAGAGAACAACCCAAAGACTCATTTCTGTACTGCTAAGTAGCTGTGCACACACACACAACCCTGGCTTCTAGAAAGGATGTTCTGAAGTGGAAGGCAAAAAGAAGGAAGGGAACAGGGCAGATCTTATCCCTAGAGGGACGTGGGACAGCCATGCCCATGAAGAGCAGTCCACACAGTGGAAGCAATTCTGACTCTGCTGGTTTCTGTTTCTGATCTGTAATTAAGATTTCTGTTTAAGCTGGTAACACTTTCTCCAGAAAAAGACAAAGGAAGACATTTCAACCAGTTCTACTTGCATTTCTTTTCTGTAAATTATTACAAGTGTTAATGGGAGTCCTGGTTAAAGTATGGTTTAAGAAATATTACAAGATGAATCTCCCGCATCCTAATCGGTCTGTTAACTTCAAAGTCAGCACCTCCTCCCACTGAACTGAAACACACTGATCAAAAGAGAAAACTGGCTGACTTTGTCCAGTGGTGAAAACAAAGTGGAAATATGGGACGGCGTAAATTTGCATGTCTAGGGGAAGAAATGTAGACCATGAGCCGATTCCAAAAAGGCCGGGAGGCACAGCTACTCAGAAATGACAGGAGCGCAGTGCTATTTGCTAGGACCCACTGGACTTGCAGGGCACTACTTTGGCATGGCAGTGTGCATGGTATGGGTGTGGACAGCTCCCCTGCACTGAAGATGGAGAAAAATCAGCAACTTTTGCACAAGCTTTCCATGGGCCTGCATCAGCCGGGAGAGCCTGCCCATCCTGCTTCACCCATGCCCCAGGGCTCCAAATGAACCTTCACCCTGAAAGCAGGGCAGTCACTGTGCACGTGAAGCCTTCAAGTGTCCAGACAGCACCATCCCCACCCATTCAGCCATACTGTGGCCCCCAAGCTCCTACTAGTAAGAAATTCCAGAGCAGACCCCAGAGAGACCATGCATCCACTTCATCTACTACTTCATCCATGCTACTGGAGACATGAAGCCAGAGGGACACCACCAGTGAGGAAAGGAAGTTGGAACTTGGGGTTGGTTCAGAATGAAAACAAGGGGTTCCATTTGCAGGGAACAGAACGCACTAAGCTCCTCCACCTCAACTTCTTCCTTCCGCCATTTTTTTTTTCTGTTGGTTCCATATCTTTGTGCTATTTGAGTCTTACATTCCCTGGGCCTTGCTTTTGCTAAGTTAAGCCTCATTCCTGGCACTGAAGCACTGTTAGCCAGTTGAAAGCTTCCATTCAAGCCGACGTTGCCTCCTACACAGTTTTCCCCCTTGTCCCCCTCCTGCCCTGCCCACTACCTCATCTCCGAGTCAATTCTAACATCCAGAATGGAGGGCTGCTTAGAATTCAAGATATTTTTCCCAGGGCATTAGAGCCCTTTCTTTCTTTCAAATGGTATAAAAGTGAGAAAAGGATAAAGCTTAAATTTCAAGGAACAAATACTTTACGACTGAGAGGGAAAATGGTTTAGTTGCTTAAATTCTTATTTGCCTCAAACAACATGGTGGGGGGACTGGTAAGAGTAGAGCTAGGGCGTTAACTTTGACGAACCTGTTTTGCCTGATGAGCATAAGAGGCAGGGAGTCAGGTTCACATCCTGGAGCTGCTGCTTGCCTTGGAGCTCCACCAAGCTGATCCTGCACCTTCTCCCTCTGCAGCCCACAGCACCCTCTGGATTCCTCAAACACAGCATCATTCAGAAAACACCGGGAAAAAAGCAGACCCCACCTTCCAAACACAAACGCAAATGTTCCTCCCTTCATATCACCTACATTTAAATGAAGAGAGACAGATACACGTCATAAATGAGTACCATGTGTGGTGTGTTAGAGGTGATAGTACTCTGCAGAAAATACCAAGGAAATGATGAGAGACATGGAAACTGTTGAGGGTGGTGACTGATCAGCAGGGGGACACTGAAAAGGTAACACTGAAGCCAGGACCTGGAGCAGGCCTCCTGTCTCTAACATCTGAACAACTGGACATCAGGGCAAGATGATGGCGAAATGAACTTTGAATATACCTTAAACAAAGTTAATTCAAAATGAACTAGAGGCCTAAGTGTAAAACTTTAAACTATAAAACTTTTAGAAGATAACAGAGGGAAATGTAAGATTAGATGAAGAATTATTGGATGTAATACTGAAAAAACTTAACTGAATAAGGCCAGAATAAATGGATTAGACTTCATCAAAATCAAAATGTTTTATTTGTGAAAGACATAGAGAGAATAAAGAAATAAGTTACAGATTAGGAAAAAAAAAACCTTTTCTAATCACATATTCAACAAAAGGACTTGTATAAAAAATCTCTCAAAACTCAGCCAGTGAAGAAGAAAATGCTAAAATTAAAACAAGCAAAAATCTTGCAAATCTCACTAAAGAGGATAATATAAGGCAAATAAACACAGTCAACATCATGATTCACTACAGAAATGCAAATTAAAACCACCATGAGATACTATGATGTACCTAGTAGAACAGCTAGAATAAAAATTATGGATAATATCAAGTGCTAACAAGAATGCCACACAACTGAAACTCTTGTAAGTTACTGATAATAATGCAAAAGAGTAAAGCCACTCTGAAAACTATTATGTCAGTTAAACATACTATTCCCATAGGACTAAGTAAACCCTCCCATGGGTATTTTCCATAGAATTAAATAAGAATATGTACATAGAAATCTACATGTGAGTACTTACACCTAATCTATTTATAGGCACCAAAATTTGGAAACAATCCAAAGGATCTTTAACAAGTGAATGAGTACAACTATGGTACATCTATACAGTGAAATACTATTTAGCAATAAAAAGGCACAAACTGTAAGCATATGTAAGAACCTCAAGGACTCTCACTGGCATTCTGCTAAGTGAAAAAGTCTCAAAGGGCTGACATACCCTATCATTCCATTTAAGAAGACAACACATAATAATGATAAACACATCAGCAGTTGCCAAGGAGTGAGGGCGGGAGGAGGGGCTGACTAGACAGAAACAGTAGACAGAGTACTTCTCTGTTTTAATTATCATGATGGCTACACGGTTTTATACCTGTCTTAAAATTCATGCAACTGTCCACAAAAACAAGTCAAATTTTCCCGACACCACCTAAAAAATTTTAAGAGGCATACCTTTTTTTTTGGTACTGGGATCGAACTCTTTGTGTTTGCCAAGCAGGCACTTACACTACTGAGCTAAACACCCAGCCCAAAATTTTTAAAAATTAATCTTAAAAAAGAAAGTTAATCTCGCAAAACACGCTGGACAAACACACCCTACTATGACTCAATGGGAAGCCCCTGAAATCTCAAAAGATTCTCCTTTTCAACACTGTTACAATACTGTATGTACCTGTGCCCTAAGCCTGGATCGTGTTTTGTAGACTTTCTTAATATTTACTGAGCCTCCGTAAGTTTACATTATTTCAGTCCTCATATGTTATAACAGAAACATCACCAAATAAAGATGGAAAATTATCCTTGGCTTGTTAATAATAAAAATGTTAACATCGACATCCAGGTTTGAGGCCTTGCAATGTGCTAACATCTCTGAGGAGCTCTTTGCATCAAGATTGTATAATACTCTTCCCAGCAAATGTGAGCTTGGGGTGATTATTTTCCACTTAACACAGAGCAAACCTGGAGGCCAGAGAAGTCATTCTGCTGTAAACATCCATCCAGGATTAAACCATCCAGGTCCTCCAGTTGCCAGCTCTGAATACTGTGCATGTACCACTGTTCTGTCAGCAGCTCTTGCCCCCAACATGGACTGATGCCCAGTACCCAGGGCTGGGAGAGACTGTACCACACCAAGCTTCCAGGGAGCCACGTTATATGTGTTACCGACCTGCCCACTGTTCACCATGAGGCTCATCTCTGAAGTAGCAGATTTCCAAACATCCTAGCACCTCAGTCTCTTGTCTTACATGTAGCCACCACCTTAAGCAGCCACAAAGGAAGAGAATGAACTAATTATGATCCTGTCTTTCCTGTTCTATCTCCCTTTCCTTTCTTCCTTCTTGGCTAGTTAGTATGCAATCCGTATCATGATGAGGCTACACTCAAGAAACCAGAAAGCTATCTCATTCTTTCAGTGCACTGGACTCTTACTTCAAAATTTTTGTATATTTTCATATCAGTCCATTCACTGTGAGCTTCAATAAAGTGTATATCAAGAGAGGCTGAGTCCCCAGGAATCCTGGCCCTCCTATGATAGCTCTCCAAATTGGTCTCCTGGGCTGCTCCAGGCCTTGAGAGGAACCAAGCTGAAAGGAACACAGCAGAACTGTCACACAGGTCCCCAACTCTGGTTGCTGTGGTATCCAGATCTTTCTGTAGTTGCAAAGTGAGTTGGAGTCAGCTCTTGTGATAATCCTGGCAGCATCTTCCCCAGCCGTGTACCACCCAGCACTTCAACACTGCATCAAAAGGGGGTCCGGGGAACCCAGTGACACAAGTTAAACAGGGGGAACCTGCCATGAACCAAGAATGCAGGGGAGGAAGCCCTGAAAGAAATGCTTGACTTGACAGGGTCATTTCCCAACCTGAGCCTTACTCCTGGCTCAGTTGTTCTGGCAGAGGGGAGCCATTCCTGGCTGGGAAGATAAGTCCGACTGCCCATTCTCCAACAGCAAGGATAAAAACAATCATTAAAAGGATACACTTAAATGTCCCCAAAATAGAGACTTAATTGAGTGATCGTGGGAGTGAAAAAGACAAGAAGAACCAGGGTAGTTAGAGGCCACAGTGGGAATTCACAAGAAACTCTCTGTCACTTCTTTTTCCCCTTCCCTTTATGATAGCAGGTTAAGACAAAAACCCCTCTTTGCCATTCTGAAGAAGCTTTGTTGCTTATTTTGTCAAAATATCCCTCCCTGGGCCCTTCAGAGGCCCCTCTCTGCCCCTTTCCTCGCTGGCTTTAAAGAGCAGGCTGATTTGCACAGGGGCTTGGCCTCTCTGCTGTGTTCCCCTCCTTGGCTCATTCTCATTCTCTTGCTCTAATTAGCAACTGCTTTTAAAAATTTTTGTATTCGTGTTCAAAGGCAGAGTGAGGGGCGAGTGAAAGCGAGAAGAGAAAGCAAAGGTCTATGTGAAAGGAGAGAGCAGACAGTCTCTCCCTCACCCCTCTGTGTGCCAGGGCGCCTGTGTTGGCAAACAGCGTACAATGCCGGTCCTTGTGGCCCAGAAGGTGGGGGAAGGTACGATGTGCCTGGACACTAGGTAAGTTGAGGTGCCAACTTGCAGGATGGCCAGGGACAGCCTCCTCCAGCTGCCTCTCCCAGGTGAGAAAGAAGCAGGTGTACAGATGTGCAGGTTAGTGTTCTTGGTGTTTGCACTGATGCTGTCAGCTCTTTGGGTTGCAAATCATCACCTCCAGGGCAATAGAAAGTCTGGGCCAGGAAGTAGGGTGTACTGCACTGCTTGGGCTCTGTCAATTCACATGTAGGCAAGAAGGGGCAGTCAGCATGCTTTGATGAGGGCCAAAGAAAAACACAGAAAGATCAATCCCTCAAAATAAAATGCTCCTAGATAGCTGTTTACATCACCAGGAATGCTTGGATAAGTTAGCAGGGTAGGTGGCCAGAGATACCCACAAGGAAGAATGGGGAGGAACTAAGAACAGCAAGGACTGATCAATCACCCTAATTAGAATGTTAAATCCAATAACAAACAGCTTTGGCTCCTGGTTCTTAACTAGTAGCTGGAATAGGAGATTTAAAGTAACTTAGAAGAAAAGGAAGATTTGAAAGAATTCTTTTGCATAAGCCAAGAAAAATCAAGGATAGAGTAGAAGAAACTGAAAGAAACAGTGTGCTCCAGAAAAATAAATGAGAATAAAGGAGACAACCTACAAAGATGCACAAAATGAAGAATGCTATTGCTCTTTTTAATTAAAAACTTATTATAAAAAATTCGTGGTAATGTATTAAGAATTTCAATGACAAAAATTACTCCCATAATATTTGCAATTGATTTCAGTGATAGACATTGATTTCCCATGTTCTGCTATAGGAAGAATTGATATTTTTAAAATTGAAATTCACATCTAGACAATTTCCTAGAGAGAAAACACAAACAATGAATAGCAATAGACCTCTGTTTATTAAAATTCTACCAGTGAAATGCATTTCTCTTTTCTCTCTTTTTGAATCAATCCAGAGAGAAGGCAGACAAGAGAATAGAATAAATGGAGGAAATGAAAAGAAAACAAGAGAGACAAATTTGGCCAAAGATACAGAGGGAAAAGACAAACAGAGCCAATAAGAAGAGAAAAGCGCCAAGTCACAAGGGCTTCCACATTCAGATCCCTGTGGGCATGTGTGACAGCCTTAGAAACCAAACGGAACCCTTGAAATCGCCTAATTCCCAGAACAAGCAAAATTTTGCCAAGTTCATGATTTGGCAGAGTTCTCGCATATTCCATACAATTTCAGTGTGAAGCTCTATCCGTCTTGTGCAAAGAGCAGATTGTCATTTTCCACTTGAAACACACACGTTGCACTGACCTTATGTCCTCTGTCAAACTGAGACATGATCACCAACTTTTCGTGAGCTTCCTAATGTATGGGCTTGTGATCATTCTGTTGTTTTTGCGCTGTGTGTTTGTGCACAATGTGTCACTGTATTGGACAACAGACAGACAAGGCCCCTGCCATGGCTGGTAACTGCCTCCATCTGGTTCTGCCATCGTTGCCTCTACAAGTGCGTGCCTTGGGCCCAATTCCTGCCTGGTCTCTTCAGAGCTCTCTCTCCTCAATGGCGCTAGGCTGTTTTCTGGTGCGTTTTCCTAAAGCAAAGTCTTTTTTCACTTCTCGGCTTATAATCTCCTTCCACAAATTTTGTTTTCAGTGTGCTCTGCTTTGTTTTCATTTGACAGATGGCACAGAGCAAACAGAAGGGATGCAGAGAGGCAGCGGGTGTGGCCCGTGTGGATAAGAAGCTCAGGAGAACAGTGGCTGCGTGAGTTGGGCATAATGATGTTGGTGGCATGTGCTGTGACGGTGACTACAGCTCGTGCTCAGCAAGAAACACGCTCCTTGTTCATCCTCAGCCAACGGGAAACTAACATTGCCATGAATCCCTGCCATGGGTCACACTGTCATCGCTTTCCTTTCAGCAACTTAGTGAAGGCTTGTACCTCAGTGCAAAGAAGACACAGAAATCACTTCCCATCACAAATCACAAATCTATCCCTCAGTGAACTTGGCTTTTCCTGGGAGAAATAGAGAGCAGGGGATGCTGAGTTGTACAATGTTGGGAAAATCTCTCAGGTTCTCTATGCTTCCACAACTTCAACTTAAAAAATGAGGATGAAAATCATGGGAGCCTCAATGAGCTACTGTAAGGATTGGAGAGGTAACACAGCAAAAGAATCTGGTAGAGCATCTGGCATATGCTATGTGCCCTGCAAGCAATAGCCATGCTGTGTTAGTGTTTTAGCACAAAATAAAAGCCAATCCAGGAAAGTTTCCTTCATATGCAAGTCATAACCGCCACCAGGATCTGGAAATGAAGAGCAGAATAACACTAGAGTGTGTATGAGCTACTTTCTTAACCCAGACAAATGAGGCAATTTTTAAAAAACTTTATCTATTTTCATATTATCCATATCACTTTTTGGCATCTCTAAATGTGAGGTTTTAAATGTATTGTTTTGCTTTATATTGTCTCATTTTTTAACTTGAATGTTTTTACTTTAAAAAAAAGTTCTGAAGAAGATAGGAGGGAGGAAAGGAGAGAAGGAGGAGAGAGGAATGGGAGAGGGAGACTGGGAGTCCATAAATGTCTTCAAAGAGAAGGAGCCATTGCATGGATGGAAGACAAAAAACAGAAAGAAATGCTCACAGTAGTGGCAACAGCAGCCCAGCGTATGGGCAGAACCAACTGGTAGACATGCAGCCTGGGGCTTCAATGGAGTGGGAAGGTCTATGCCCAGTCTACACACTGGTACTCACAGAGTGAGTCTGACTTGGGCTACTAGGACAGGGGTAAAGAGTATGGTGAGGATGGGCTGGTGTGAAAGAAACGAAAGGAGGCTGGAGGAGTTAAGGAGCGAAGGCTGGTGATTTGGGCAAGCCTGCTAGAGGCACATCACCAGGGCAAGCTGAGCCTGTAAGCCCCAGAGGTAAGCTGGAGAGTTAAAGCAAAAGACGTAAAATAGAGGGACAGAGCCAAAGGGTGAGACCCCAGAGATACACGGAACAAAGCAGGTAATCCCACAAGCAGTGCACAGGCAGGAGGGGAAAGATGGGGGGGGGGATGAAGCATGTTTCTCACCAGACTGGGTGTCGTTTGCTTTTTTGAGACTGGATCACAAGAATGGATGTTTCCAAAATCAGGCTGTTACATGTACCCTATCCCCTCTGCAGACATTTTACCTAATAGTCTGGGAAACGTCAAACTAGTTAGGAGGTGATGCTAGACATGGAAAAAAAAGAGTACATACAGGGCAGGAAGGAGCCACCAAACACACAAACATACTCAGCTTCAGCTTCGTGCAGCATTCTAGCAGAAAGCTGGAGTCTCAGCTCCTGAGGAGGGCAATTCCTGCAACTTTACATTCCTCGCAGCAAGACAAATGTAGACTGGAACTAGGGTAGGATGGCGTTTTTCACCCATCAGATCAGCACAGATAAAAATGATTGATATTTTATCATTTTGGCAAAGTAGTAGGAACAAGAACTTTCATACACTGCAGCGGGAGCAAAATTTGGTAGAAAATGCCTTTTAGGGGAAGGATAATTTGGGAATATCTATCAAAATTAAAAATTTATATACTGATTCAGCAATTTTATTTCAGAGAATTTGCTGCATTTTTAACTCTTAGAAAAGTGCTTGGTACATAGAAAGTTCTCAATAAATATTCATTGGGAGCATTAATTAAAGAATTTGTCTCACAGATACACTCGCAAATATCCAAAGATGAATGCATGAGGACATTTGTTGCAACATTGTTCAGAAATAGCAGAAGACAGAAATCAACTTAATGTGTATAAATGAAAGACCAGTTAAAGTATTAAATAAAAATGTAAGGAAATAATAAAAATCATGGGAAAGAATGGGGCAGATCTACACATACTATAATCAAACAACTGTTAATCTTCATTGTTGAATGGGAAAGGGACTGTAGAGAGTAGGTACACACCGCTCTGTGCAGGAGAGACAAGGCGATGCCTATGTCCCGAATCAATAAAAGCACAGGCCCTTTCTGGAAGGGAATATTAGAAAGTGTAAGAAATAGTGGAGAGAAATTTACTTGTCTTATATATAACGTGTGCAAAACATTTATAAACAATAGTAGCAAATTGGAGATGCAGAGATGTGCATAAAAATTCTACCCCAAGGAAAAAAGACTCAGAGATGAACCAGGCTGCTTTGAGAAATCCAAGTGTTCCACCACTGGAAGCATCTAAACACATTCTACTGTGGAAAAGCAATGGAAATGTCACCTGGTGAACCACCACCACTCAATGTCTTTGGAGCCCTTATCAGCTGTGAAGTCCTATGCATTATCTGGGTCTTTGACCAACAGAGTCACTTGTGGCCCCAGCATCCTCTGGGCATTACAAGTTTGTTCTAAGAGTGGAAAATGCTGCAGATTGTCGTAAATAAACTTTCTGGATTTTAGAACGGAAGTATTAAGGACTTCCGTCAATACATGCCCTCTAAGACCCTGAAGAATGAATGATAAGGAGGATCACCTGACCCACTTGACCTTAAGAGTGGAGCCCACCTGGAAGGAGGACTAGGAAGGTCGGTACTGCTGAGACCTGCAAGGAGACGACTGAAGCAGGTTTCAAGGGCCATACTCTAGTGGCTCCACTCTGACCAGCAATGTGCTGCTGCAGGAAGTCCTGTGGTCACTGGGCTACTGCAGACATAGGAGAGGTTCTCCTCTGGCCCCTTTAATAAACGAAAACCTTCTTTGGGCTGAGTTTCTATCCTGATCCCAAAAGACTTCCCATGACTCTCAGTAGTACTTCATTCTCACCAGCCTCTCTGGTAGCCTGCAGTGGCCCACCTAGTTTCCTTCCCAGCTCAGTGATACTGTGTGCCCAGGAGCGGGAGGTCAGCATGCATGCAGCTGCACAGACTCATCCTGTAGCAGGCTGGTGATCCGCAGGAAGGCGAGACGCTCTGTCATCGGGATTGTTTCTGAGCCCAAAGCAGACCCTGCCATACTCTGCTGTGCTGTACTACCTCTCCCAAAGAACTGTCTGCTCTGCCTCATTAACTGGCCCATGGAACAGAAGGGTGGAGTACAACTTCTTGACCATGTAACAAGTGCTTAGCTCAGTCCACGAGAAGAGTGCAGACAGGACACCTGAAGACAGAGAGCTGACCCCTGGGGAAAGGCCAAGATTGTTCCTCTCTCAACGTCCCTGTCAAAGTTCTGTTAGCAAAGAAAGACTTCTTGAGTGGTTAGCCAGTATCTGAGTCACATTCCTTGTCCATTTTGCAACAACCGTGGAATTGCTCTTGAGTCCTCCTCAGCCCGATACTGCTCTGTGACCCCAAAGCAGTAAAGTTCTACCAATACAGTTAGTAAAAATGGCCAAATATAGAGAAAACTGAACTGATACTACCACAGTTCCCACAGGACCATGGCTGCAGACCTTACTGTAGCCTGGAGTCAATATGATTTTTCATCTTCACACTTCAAACTGAAGAGCAATCCTTGTCCGTGGTCAAGGAAGTTACTATTCAGATTCTGCAGAATGGGTCTGCTCAGCATGAGAAAGAGATGACGTTGGAAAGCAAAGGGTAAGTGCTATGGTTTGAATGTGGCCCCTCCAAAGTTCAGTGTTAGCAATATGACAGTATCAAGAGGTGGGACCTTGAAGAGCTGATGAAGCCATGTGGGCTCCTCCCTGGTGAATGGCCCTTATAAAAGAGATTTCAGAGTGTCCCAGAGAACTTGCTTTTCTGCTCTTGTGCTTTTAGGCCATGTGAGGACACAGTGTTCCTCAATCCATACCCTAACCCTAACCTGCCCAAGTCTTGCTCTTGGACTTTCTGGTCTCCAGAATTACGAGATGTAAATTTTCTGCTTGTAAGCTACTCGGTCTGTGGTATTCTCTTACAGCAGCACACAGGGACTAAGACAGCAAGTCTGGCTACAGGCCTGACTGAACTGGAATGAAGCCCTAAGGTCCATGCAGAAGTAATACAGATTAGAGAGCACACCCAGGCCTCACTAGCTCCCCTTATCCTTTTCTATAAAACACAGCCCTAGACCTGAGAGCTGGAGGGTTCCTAGAAGGGGCTGTTCATCACCTGACCTACAAACAGTTAACATTCAGAGGTCTCTGCAGAGAGGATGGAATCCTCAGAAAGGCTAAGAAGATACCACTGCTAATGCAGAGTCCCAAGCAGACACACGGTATATAGAAATGTTTAAGTGCCAGGAGCCCAGGGGACCCCAAGACAAACAAAGATCAACACAGACACTGGAGAGTATTTGTGAGAAGATCACTGAGAGAAGCTTGACATTTCAGAAATACCATTTCGTATTTCAAAGACAGTTAATTTCAACAAAAATCAGTCTCAGAAACAGGTGCAGAAGGCAGACTCTCCGGACTTGAGTTCTAATCCCAGCTCGGACATTAATTATCTGTGGCTCTCCACACAGGTTCCCAGAAATGTCTCCTGGTCAGGCCCCTCTACGGACAAATGAGGTTGTCAGAAAAAAGCCTCAACCACACCACTCTTTCAGGCAGTTTCAGACCCCATAACATAAGTGGCAGTGCTGGGAAGTAACTCCTGGCCCAGTGACTTTCCACTACCCACATTATAACGAATATTTATTAAGTCACGCACAGCCAAGCTTGAGACAAAGTATGGACTCCACCAAGGACAGGTCTCATGCACGGAGCAGTGGCCTGTCATTCTCAGGAGCTCTGGCACTGATGTGAGAAAGTCAGGATCGTTTGGTCAACACCAGTGGGGTCTCTGAAAGGCAGAAAGGGTAGCCTAGAGCAGATGGGGTTTTGGAACCCAGAAGCACCCCACACCTGCCATCCTCTGCCACCCTCAGAGCCCTGCGTGCTGCAGTCCCTGGGCATCCTTCCAGCTCCATTTGCTGTTGCTCATACCAGTGTCACAGCCCATTACATCCAGCCAATTATATCTGATTCCTCTCTGGAGGATGTTGGGCGGAGCCACCATGGGAGCAGAGGAGGCCCAAGATGTTTCTGAATGAAGAAGCCTGTTGGGAAATCCTATTATGAAGCTCATCTGGCAGGGCAGTGGTGTTAATGACCTTGGCCTCCCTGCCCTTGTGTAGAGCTGGACTCCCTGGAGCTTGAGGGAGAGCTGTACAGGCTGCAGACTTGCTCTTACTCACTAGATAACTGTGATGGGCCAGAGAGAGCAGCAGGGCTTCTGGGTGCCCGGGAGTGTGGCTGCCAGCACAGCGGCCTAGCTCAGGCACTGACAAGCACATGCTCCCTCACACCGTGTCTTTCAGCACCTCAAGATAAGGACAGACAGGAACCCTCAGAGCCGAGATCAGGAACCCTGAGGAAGATGGAAATAAGCCCTGCAAACCTCCTTTTCCAAGAAGACTAAAATTGGACACATTTTTCTCCACCTTGGAATCCTGCAGGTTTTTCATCTCAGCTCCCCCAGGCTTATAAAGTGGCTCATCTCAGCTGCTTAAGTTGACAAAGGCGCTGAAACTGTTGAAAGGTTCGAAATGTCCCTTGGGTTTCCAGGCATGAAGGAATTTACATGCAGGCAGAAAATTACCGAGGAAAAAAATTTCCACTTGGAGAGGGGGAGAAGTGAAGACATAGCCATAGAAGAAAAAGAGGCCTCTGGGAAGATGGCAGGGAAGTGTCTGGCCTGAAGAGAGTTGCTTCCTAAGGCCATGTCAGAGACTCAAACCCAGCTTCAGCAGACAGGTAGGCATGCAGGAGTGCTGAACAGGAAGAAAGGAAGCGTCAGGACCTGCTCTGTTCTTCTGTAGAGGTGGGAAGGCCCTGCCAGCACCCAGGGTGGGGATGGTTGTAACCAACCCAAGAGCCCCGAAAAGTCAACTCAAGAGCCTCCGAAAAGTCATAGCCTAGGCCCTGTAGGAACATTCATGGGTGGAACATATCCAAAACCCATGGACACACTGCTCCAGCTAGGATCTGCTCCCTAGAACAGTTATGGACACCCTCATGGGCTGCTGTAGCCCTAACCTTCCAGCACACAGCAGAGGGCCCAGCCCTCGCACATTCCCCATGAGCACTGTCAATCCCAGCCTCACCATCCTCCCTGCATCACAGCCTCAGCTGGTGAATAGTTTAGGTTCTGCAGCACAGGCAAGGCAGGCTGAGCGCCAACTCAGCCTACCTGGAAAGGGAGAAGTACGTTGCCTGGGGTCCACACAGAGAAATGACTTTGTCACCGACCTCAGCAGGAAAGGGATATGAGGGGTGAGGTAGAAAAAAGTTATGCTCTGTCAGTCATCCACCCTATCATGAACTTGATGTTAAGGTAGATGAGCTATTGTCCTCATAATTAATAATTTCACAGAGACAAATACATGATGACATCAAGATCACTGATGGGGCCAGTATGTCTATGTGATTCTGCCTGATGAGTCCAGTCTGGGTCTGCAGAAAGTATGAGTCAGGAACAGGCTTTAGGCCACAGAGCCCTCCAGAAAGCATGAAGAGCACATTAGCACACAGCCCATAACCCCTCTGCTGCTCAGCCTTCATCCCCCTTCTCACACCCTCCCTTCTTGCTACAGGAACGGCTCCAGGCCAGTATCGCTCTTTGCTAGCTGGGCTGCCTAAGTGGTCTCCAGGTGCCTCTGCACAGTCCTGCACCTGGTCATGATGAGTTTGACAGATTCACAGCTTTAGCAGATGGAAAGTGAAAGCAAGCGAATACGGTTCCTGCTTCATCGTGAGTCTGAATTTTCAGAAAAATAACGTAAGCAGAACTAGAAAGGACCGTGATTCTGCCACCCTTCAGGTTCAATACACACAAAGTCCTAGATGCAAATACCCAGAGGAGAAAATGTATCAGGTTTACATAACTGCACAGAACCACTAGAGTTCACCCACCAAGAAACACCAGTTCTTGGGCTCCATTGAAAGACAGTAGCCACTGGTCTCACCTGCAATTCTCTGGCATCCACCTTTCTCCTTGCTCCTGGCCTCCTAAGGATAAGATGTACTTGGTGACCAACCCAGACTGCTGCGGAGGGCCCAGTGCCCACGAGGCAATACATAAAATGGGTGCAGAGTCTTCCCTCAAAGGCACACCACGAGGACCAGCCACAAATCCCTCCAAATGTACTGTCCACCCCCCACCAAAGTGTGCAGCACTGTCTCCCAAGATCTCTGTCTACAAATGAGGCTCCTTCTTCTCCCTGCAGAAGCCCTGAGTCCTGAGCAGGGAGGTCTGGTTCAGCTTTCAGAGTCTCGATATCAGTAGGATCTAGGACATAGAATTTGGGAGATGCAATTTAAAGTGCCTGTCCAAGGCAATGAGCTCAGTCAGGCTGCAAAGCAAAAGGACCCATAATGTCACTGGACTTGCCTCTCTCTACTCTAAGAAATACCACCCAGATACGACTGTCCGTGCCTCTGAAATACCCAAGTGATGGTGTCCTGGCCTCCCCATTCTGTCCGGTGTGTTTACAATAAGTAGCTTATAAAGTCAAGCACGTTCACAATAGCTGCAGAGCAGAAAAGTCCACCAAAACCCAGGAGGCCCTTGGGGCTGCGTTGGGAGAATGGAAAGAAACAACTTAGATTTCCATATTTGTCCCCACAGGCCCTCCCAGGACAACCACAAGCAGTAGCTGACAAACAGCATGGACAGCAGAACCCCACCAAAAGAGAAAAGTTCCAATTAGCCCAAAGAAATGAAAGCCTATTCCCAGAGTCCCAATTAAATCACAACCAATCAATGCCTGCTCCAGTTCCTGCCATTCTGCTCAGGAAATAATGAGAAAAATGTGAGGACCCTAGCCAGCAAGTGTGGTATGGCAGGCCTTTGAAGCTCAGAGAAATTACCCGTGCCTGGCAGCTGCTGCACCTGTGCCTTTAAGAACTCTGCCTGGTGCCTGGGTCCCCAGTCAGACCCTGAGGAATGCCAAAGTGGGCACCCTGCCCCACCCCCAACCAAGCAGACAAAGAGGAGCCACTGTGGGACCAGGCTAGGCTGGATGTGAAACTATCTATGGCGATTCATCACTGGATCTGGCACTGTCTCCCCTCTGTTTCCAGGACATCCATCATGGGTACCAGAACCAAGGAATCCAATAAAGACACAAAGGCAAGATTCTGTGCCCTGGCAGGCTTCATTCAGAAAGGCTGAGCAAGGGCCTCAGCCCCCACAATTAGCTGAGCCCATAGGATTGCAGAAGTGATGGGCATTAGCAATCCTGGGGTGACTACTTCATTGGCAGGTGTTTGAGGAGTAAGGTAAGGGAGATGTGAACAGGCACAGCACGATCAGGATCCTAGGCAGGGTGGGAGAAGCTAGCAAGAAAGACACCTGATAGCAGGTTCAGGACGGAGAAGAGATTAACACCGCCTCTGATGTCCAATGGATTGGAGGCAAATTTAATGATGTGTCAGGGTCAAGGTGCTGCTTTTGAAAAGAATCAGAACCTCTGACGATCACAAGCAAAATTTAATAATAGAAAGCCGTCTTCTCTTCCCCAAGCCGGGGTTCCCCTATGCTTATCTTCTCTGATTTAGGCAAAACCCTTCCATTCACTCCCAGAACAGATTAAATCTGGCAGTAGTTCAGCATATTCATCGCTACATGTTGACCAGGGGCTCTCTAGGGCAGAGGAGAACCAAAGTGATCCATGATACTCTGACACCGCAAGACTGCAAAGTTTATAGTCACTCTGTCATTCAGAAGCAAAAGTTAAGGCAGCACAGCACATACACCCCCCTTCCCATTTCAGTAGTTTCATCTCCTTCCAGGGCCTGGCACTGAGCCCCTGGAGAAAGACACCCAAACCGGAGGGCTGTGAGTTAATGAGCAGCATGGGTTCAGTACCAAATTCAGTGCTGTGGGAGCTGGACTGAAATGAACTAACATATTTTCCAATAACCCTTGAGTGAACTGTCCATGACAACCCAAATATTCCATGCCCCAGAGCTGGTAGTTGGATGATGCAGGATACGTGTGTGTGTGTGTGTGTGTGTGTGTGTGTGTGTGTTTGTGTGTGTGTGTGTGTGATAAAGACAGAATGTGTGTATGTTCCCAAACTAAATATAGATGAATGATTATTAAACTATTTTTCATTGTTCAGAATTTCCCCATCTCTTGCTAATCAGACCAAATACAGATAATTTGGTTGAACACAACTGAATAATCATCGGTCCTAGCACTGGAGACAGAGAGTCTCCAGAGCTTTACAATAAGCCAATAGGCCCTTTGTATTGTTGGGTGACCCAGAGCTGGAGATAGGGAAACCTTACAGATGTGGCCCTCCCCAGATGGGCAGAAGACAGAAGCCTCAGTGGCCCCAGCTTACCCTTGCAGGCCACGCTGTTCTCAGGCTCATAGCCAGGCTTGCAGGTGCAGCGCCCAATGGGCACCATCCACTCCCCATCCCCGTTGCAGTAGAGTTTGATGGGCACATCGACTTCCTCTGCATTGGGGATGCATGTGCCCCGAGCAATCACCAGGGATGTGCTCTCCGCCCCGGTCATTGTTTCTGGGAACACTGCAAAGTTTTGCACAATGCTGGGACACTTTTTGAAGAAGACACGGACGGAAAGTAGAGACATACAGGCTCCATAATCCTGGAAGGCGAGGTAAAACCCATTTCGAGTAAGAGGCCCAAAGCTCCTGACTTCTGTGTTGACCTTCATCAACCTTCCCCCAAAATCCACCTGGGAGAAGCTCTCGTCTGCAGCAATGGTGTCTACTTTGAGGTAGGGGGCTTCAGACCAGAAGGCTGACTTCTTGGTGGCAATGACAGAGTCAGTCTCATAGTAGTACAAATTGAAGGTCTCCTTGCATGAGCCTGGGACATTGGGGAGGCTGCTGCAGTCTCTCACAGTGAAGCGCATCTCTGTGTAGATGCGATGGGCCCCCCGCCGGTTGATGAAGGTGGTGAGCAGCCAGTTGTTCTGGTTGGGCTCGAAGACATTGCACACCTGGTAGGTGCGGATAGTATTCAGGTTTTCATCATAGCCACTGACTTCTTCCCACTGGACCAAGCAGGCCACAGCACACACATGTAAAAACAAAAAATGGAGAGTGAGAAAACAAAGAGAAGCAGAACAGAGAAGCATTCTGGGGTAGGAAGGAGCCTTAAGAGCTCACCAGTCCTATTGCTCGACTTGAGAAAAGAACGTATCTAATCTCAACTTCATTTTAAAGATCTCCTTATAAACAGATATGATAGTGCTCTGCAGCCATCCCCAAATACAACAGGCTTAATTCTAGAGAACATTTGCTCATTTATCCCATAATTTTCATGCTATGACCTTTGCTTACTACATCCATGGGAACAGTCCTTCTTCACTGCCACAGTTTCTACTCTAAAAAGATGCTCTGGGTATTAGAGGTACAATTACATGACACCTCCACATTGGAAATCCCTGTCTCTGAACCCAATTTCTTTACAGACCATCCTCCTTATTTAACATCTGCGTTCTGGTTCGGTGACTAGGTCATTACATTAACTGGTACTAAGCGAGGAATTGCATATAGTATTTACTTTACAGTATTCAGAA
Source organism: Dolichotis patagonum (assembly GCA_004027295.1). Taxonomy (NCBI): domain Eukaryota; kingdom Metazoa; phylum Chordata; class Mammalia; order Rodentia; family Caviidae; genus Dolichotis; species Dolichotis patagonum. The sequence continues at coordinate 186,543 of PVJX010000533.1, read as the reverse complement.
CAAACAAGTAGTCAAAGGAAACTCCAACTTGATGACTTGGCTTTTATTTGCCTAATTCATACATGCAGTACTTTCATGTAAAACAGAACATAAAACCAGTACCATACTGTACAGTACAATCAGCAAATGCTACAGTACTGTACAGTAGAAGCCACCACAAGGCCGCACTGCCACTCACATTCCTGCACAGTAAGGCTGAATGGGAGTCATAAGTCCAAACAGCATAACTCAGTCGTAAGTCCAAACAGTTGTTAAAAAGTAGGTCATTAAAAGAGGAGTATCTTTATTTTGATAAAAGTCCTTACCAAAAGCACACACATCCACAACTTCTCAGAGGTTCTCAACAAACTTCACTCTCATAAACTATTGTTCTATAACATCAATCTCCTCGAGAGAGCTACTATGTAAGAGAGCCCCTTAATAAAGCCAATTAAACTCCACTGTGGATAAATTTCAAGCAAAGACAGGATGAAGAAGAATGTTGGAGGGTGTTACTTAGGGAGAAAGGAATATTTCTTAATAAGAAGGATACAATCATGTTTCACACTGGAAAAGAGAGTCCATATTTTTAGCATCCCTGTAGACTGGAAGGAGAAAACAGCATATTAGATAATGCCTCTCAATATTCTCAACAACTAGGTACTATTATCCCCAATTTACAAATGAAAAGATACTGTGCCGATTCCCTCATGGAGCTATACAGGAAAGGAGCTAGAAACAAGCCCTTGTAACAGTCTAAGCACTTCTAGAAGATTCTTCCATCAACAGGCAATGGGAGAGGGCCAGTAAAAGCAGGAATCAAAGGAGAGTTGCAGGGTGACTTTTTCCTTGTGCTGCAAGAGAAGAGGCTGAGGAAATAAATACCTGCTCATATCTGAGAGCTCAGAACCCCAATCCAAAGAATTGAGAACACTCCCAGGAACAGGTTAAAGTTATCTTCTGCTTGCCTATAAGAAATTAAACTTACTAAAGTGAAAAGAGAAAAGTGGGTTAAGATCCCTGACTATTTGGCAGTTGTGATGAAGGTAATCAAATCATACCTGCTCCTTTAAATTTTGTGCTAATTGCCTATTATTCATGGTATAGAATTGAAACATACAAACTAGAATCTTCATTCATGGAGTTAAAAGCTAATTATATGTGCATGGGATGTGTACTTCAATTGCATCTTGCAAGGGGTTAATCTCCTTGTGAAGGTTAGAGGATAAATTCAAGGTTGTTCTTTGAACTTACACCATGGCACTGGAAAAACATGGCACAGTGGGAAGGGCAAAAAATGGGCATATGGAAAGCTGACTGTCACCCAGCCTATGCAGTGACCTCACTTATTGCCACACTGAGACACCTGGCTGCAGACTGTCTAGGACCTGCTATCTCCAAGCCCCTCTTAACCCTTCCAGAATGCAAAGGTCTTCGTCATGTCTTTCCAATATCTTTGCATCAGTTTGAGGACAAAAGGGCCACCCTAAGTCACTGCGCTGGATAAAGTTTTAAGTTGTCCATCAAATTTACTCAGCACCCCATCTGTCACTTGATTCCCGAACACCATTTATGGTCCCACAGCACCTCTCCCTGCATCACCTTTAATTTCTTTAATGTCACAAACTTAAATGTTCCCAAACCCACAACCCAAGGTTTCCCATTCCGAGCAACTTCTCATATTATACCTCCGACCTAGGATACCTTTTGGGGTTATTTGCCAGAGTTATGCCAGCCATGGAAAAGCTCTCAGCTCCCAGCAGCTCATGTTCCCCAGGGTGGCCTGGACACATCACCTCAGCAGATGCTCTGGGCTTCTCTGTAACCCACGCTGACTGTGCACTAGGGCAACAGGGTGCCACCCCCGCCTCCGAGCCCTGCGGCCCATCACCAGGGCTAAGTGTCCCTTCACGGCCTCTGAGTGAGATGAAAGTTTGTACGTGGATGTGCCTGTTCCCAGGCTTGTGACAGGGCCACCAGCTGAGAGAGCGCTCAAGTCCATAACTCACGCAGCCTATAATTTACACTGCCAAACCTCTCACCTGGACTTTGCTTAATTTCTTATTGATTCACTTAACGTAGAGTTACCACCTTTTCTTCCTTCTTGAAAACCGTGTTATGTTCTATTTAAATGTGTTTGTTAAAGTTATATTCTGCGTGCCTGGTTTCTGCAACCAGGAAATAAATATATTAGGGGGTAGGAGTTTTTGATGCCATTTCAGATCAAGTCTCCAGAACTTCTTCCCCCACCAGGGCTGTTTTGAAACATTTTCCCAGGTGACCTTCTGTGACCTTTAAGGGGAAGATGGCTTTCTTTTACTATTCTGCATTGTTTAAACACAGCAGATCTCACAATCCATGATTCCAGTTGGGTCTCAGCACAAATGTGGGGCTTCTTCATGAATGCACAAGGGAAGCCTGTGGCCCCATTTAGGGTAGGGGTCCTGGCTCGGATCTTTGTATCACCCAAGACTAATGCAGCTATGTGATGGGATGAAGCCCATCTGCCAGGTTCACCTTAGCGCTGAGACCATCACCACTAGAAGGTCTTTAAACAAACAGAATGAGGATTTCCATTCATGTGGAGCTGAGAAATTGAGAACATTTATCTTACAAAATGACACTGATTAGTATTACAAGACCCATCAGAGGTAATTGTTTCAAACATTAACCTCTCTGGGCCTCAGTTTTCTCATCTGTAAAATGAGGAATCATACTGGGTGACCTCAAGTTATAAAATTCTACAGATCTAATTGATTCCCTGACAGCTCCTCAGGGAGTGATCAAAGCAAATTAGCAGGAATATAGCTGTATATTCAAAGGGAAAGAGTAGAGAGAAATTGAGAAAAAGGAAAATAGCTCCCTATTGATTGGGAAAAGGCCAGTATGGAGTCTTACATTAATTTCTTCCCCACTTTCTTTCTTCTCCTGTTAGTTGGGCCACAGGGGTTGGAGAAATTAAGTGACCAGAGTGGGCTAGAGGAAGGATAAATGCTTTCCAGAGTAAGTAGCAATTAGAATAAAGGGGGAGGCCTCCAAGAAAGGGAACATTTGGGTTAATGGAGATGAAGGTGGGGTGGCATTCCCAGCAGAGAGGGATAAATATTGTTATTTGTTTATGATACTTAGAATCAGTCTCTTTGCTTTCTAGTTGTATCTCACTCATTCATTAATGAATCAATATTTACCGAATGCCAGGTTTATACCAGGCGTTTCATTAGCCACTGGGGATACAGAGGTATGGAACTTGCAATCTAGTGAGAGCAACAGAATTTAAAAAATGATTACTAAAACAACTAAATAATCGCCATTGTGCAAAGTGCTGTGAGGAAAAATCACCAGGTGCCAAGAGAGGGTGTCGGATACGCAGAAGGTTATCGGGCTAGACTCTCCAGAAGCAAGACAGGGAAAGTGTGTGCTGGGTACAGAGTGCCTCTGCCCAGGACAGACCATGGGTGGGCAAAAGAACTTTTTCCTCTCAGTGTGTGACACAAGAGTCACAAAAAGCTAGAGGTAGTAGGAATAAGCCTGAGAGGAAGGTGAATCCAGTGCAGAAGTTTGAATTTCTTTATTCTTTTTTGTTCGTACATGTTTGCAGTACATGTGATTACATTCGTCTTGGGGAGTTGGTTCATACACGCGACACATCTCAGTTCATTTCTTAACTCCTTTTTCTTCCTTTCCTACTCTATCACTTGGTACCTTTCTCTTTTGCAAAAAATCCCATCTCCCTGTTTCCTATTTTCTATCCTTTATTGTGTTCCTTAATTTACTTATAGTTTGGCTTTCTGAGAATTTTGAATTCCAGCAGAAGTGTAGAAGACACCAATAAGTTGTAGGGAGAAAAAAACATAGGCGGTGAGAATTGAACTTTCAAAAAGATGTGTGATGAAGTGTAGAGAACGGACTTGGCAGCTTGAGTTTGTGGGTGGGACAACCAGAGGTCATTACAGCCAAGCAGGTAGAGGTGAAAGCGGTGATAGTTTGGTCCAAACTCATGGAAAAAGAAAAAAATTTGGGAGAGAATCTCTAGACTCTCACTGAGTCTGTGGGGGAGACACAGACCCAAGGGAAAACATGTCCCTGAGTACCCTTTCTTGCATCAGTTCTGCAGGATCCCTTTCCAGATCATTGGGAGAGCTGGTTCCACATCTCTCTCCTTCTTCCTTCAACAAGGGGAACTTTGCACTTTGTACTACCTCTCCCATGGATATCCAACTTCCTCTTTGGAACCAAATTTGTTTTACTCCAGCCTTTGCTGGCCTCAGTGCCTTCTATGCCTTCTCACTGCCCAGCCCAAAGCCATTTTCCTAAAGGTCTCTGTTCAGTGATCTTAGTTTCCACATCTGAGCATTTGATACATTCCCTCTTGTGGTCCTTCCTGCAATTACTTCCTCCCATTAAAGCAACAGAAAAACACCATGGTTTGCTTACCAGACTGGCAATAAATTAAAAAGACAAAATGCCAAATCTTAGAAAGCAGCAAAAAAGTAATTGCTGCCCAAGCTTCTGGCTAAAGCATAAACTTGTGGTTTTTTTAGTAGTAATGCAGAAGCCTCCCTCAGCTTTTAAAATATTGGCCTAAACTCAAATCAGTGGGAAAAAGGTGAATCATTTAAAAATTGCTGTGATAGGTGGGTAACCATCTGGAAAAGCATAATTCATCCATCCCTCATACCTTACTCCAGATAAATTCCTAGTGAATCAAAGACTTAAAAATGAAACCATGAAAATACGAAGAAACTGAAGAGACAATTTATGTATCCTAATTCTGACATAAAACTCAGAAGCCATAAATTGATAAATTCAGCTTCATCAATTGTTTATCTTTTTTTAAATGAGCAAGGCATGAACAGTATAAACAGAATCAAAAGAAAACATCTAGATATAGTGGCCCACATGGCTCCTTCCAAAAGCTGAGGCAGAAGGATTTCAAATTTAAGGTCAATTTAGTGAGACCATCTCAAAATAAAATCTTTAAAAAGGGCTATGGATAGAGATCAGGGATGGCATGTTTAGCTAGCACACAGAAGCCCTGGGTTCTAGCCCTAGTGCCACAGAAAGAAAAGAGATGGGGTGGGATGGGTTGGGATGAGATGGGAAGGGCAGGGAAGAGAAGAGAAGAGAAGAGAAGAGAAGAGAAGAGAAGAGAAGAGAAGAGAAGAGAAGAGGGGAGAGAGTGTATGATTCCATATATGTGAAATGTTCAAAAGAGGTAGATCTACAGCCAGAAAGGCATGTTAGTATCTGGTAGAGCCTGGGAATGAAGAGGTATTGTGAATGGAGGTGAAGAATCTAGATTTTGTTTTGTTGTTTTGTTTTGTTTTGTTTCTGGAGACAGAGTCTCACTAAGTTGCAAAATTCCCCAGGTTGCGATCTTCCTACTTCAGCCTGCCAGAGCAATGGAATGCACCACTGTACAGAGGTATACACCACGGATGAGTCTTTTATGCAGTGTTGAGAGATATATTTTGAAATGGGATCACAGTAAAGATTATAAACTTTGTAAACTTATTAAAATACTTGACTTGTTTTCTTAAAGTGAGTACATTTATGGCATCTAAGAAATATGTCAATACTGCTTTTAAGACAACAACAAAAAAAACGTTGTTACCTGGTTCAGCCTATACCTTAACACTCCAACAATGTTGGCTTAGGTTTTATTATCCACAAACAACGTGCCCATAGCAACATCGAGCCTGGGGGCCGGGGATTTAGCTCAGTGGCTTAAGTGCCTGCCTGGCAAGCGTGAGGTCATGAGTTCGATCCCCGGTACCCAAAAAAAAAAAACCATCGAGCCCTTGCTCCTCTAACCCCTTGGACCAAGAATACCCCTCTCACCACTTTATCTCTATAAACCAAGTGCCAAACATTCATTTAATCGAATTCACTTGTGGTCAAACAAATGCTGACCAAACCAAGACAAAGAGAGGGGACAGGTAGCAAAGGAAGCATCCCTCGCACTGAGAGTGAGGACCTGGGGAGTATCTGGAAAGTGATCTCAAAATAGGATTGGAATTATGAGCCAGAACTCCATCCTAAGACTACATCATTTTCCAACCTGGAGCTCAGTCAGGTAGTTACAAGGCCAGAAATGTCCTCTGAGTCCAGCATACCAATTCTACCACAGGTGGTCATTTCTTTCAGAGTACTATTCCTCCTGTCTGGCCTCTCTCTTACATTCCCATGGCCACTATACAAGGACTAGCACTACATCACCTCAAGTCTGGACTAACATTCAGGCTTGTTTTTCAGTCAGAATGTAGTAACAACAGCTAAGGCAAGAGATGTCAAAGGCCCAGGTCAGTACCATCTCCTCTCACACTGGGCGCCAAGACCAGGCCCATTCTACACCTTGATGGCCCTGATGCTGAACAGTAGACATGGCTGAAAGTCACACCCTGTTGTTGACAAATGGGCAGACTGAGGCCCAGCAACATTCAATAGCTGGCCTGAAGTCAGATAGTTAATTCCTGGCAAGGCCAAGTTCTCTTTTCTGCTTTCTCCTCCAAAACGATGGGTTTTACTTCTTCCATGAGAGTCCATGATGACTTCCAGCTTGTACTCAGTTCCTGAAAAAAGCACTTTCTCAGTGCTTCAAGCACGATCGATTTTATTCCACACAATTTAGCATTTTGATAATACATTGTTTTGAACTATTCCCTCATTGCTTCAGAAACACAACTCTGCTTTCTGCTACAAGGTTGTAAGCTCCTTGAGGACAGGAAATTATGTTTTGACTAATTTATTAGTTCATTTCACCAATAAAATCATTCACTCATTTAGCTTCACAGCAATGGTCCTATGCAACAGCATTTTATCCAGCAACGTCTGGGACCAGGGTAATGCATAGGTTTCTCAAGGATCTCTCCATTTTCATCTCATTATCTGTCCTGGATGGTCTCATCCACAAACAAGGCTTCAGTCTCTATGGAAAACATCACCAAACTGATCCCTTCCCAGCGCCCAGACTTGTATCACCTGAGGTCTGCTGGACTCCTCTGACAAACACCTGAAATTACCACGGCTTCCTGTCTGAAGGACCACCTCTGTCTGAAGATGGTGCCTCAGCTACCCAACCCTCCATGCCAGATGCCTAGGAAACCCTGTGGATTCTGCCTTCTCCCTTCCTTATCTCTTTGCTTCCCATTTTCTGTCTCCTCCGTGACTTCTCTCCAGCCCTCCCTTCCCCACACATTTTCCCTTTGACTATTCTCTTTCAGTCCTTGTCGTTAACTCCCCAGCTCCTAAGAACTTTCTAAACTAGGAAGCCATGACCCCACCCATGGATCTGCTCCTCATGGGCTGGGATAGTGTTGTCTACCTCTCCTGGTTCCAATGCCTAATCTAAAAAAAAACAAAGGAAGATTGAAGCAATGTCCCTGCTCTTTTCTTTCTCTGCCTCCTCAACTTCCTCAGCCATTGGTCTTTCACTGAGGACTTCATGCAGGTGCCACCAGGTAAACCTGTCCCTGGGAAAAGAAGAAACAAATCAGCCTTACACAACCTCACAAGGTACTGAGAGCCTTTAAAAGTCACTATTACTGATGCAAGTAGACCACCAGGGATACTGGACATAAGCATAATAAAAAACTGATATTCATTAGGTAAAACTCATTTAGGCCTTTAGATCAGGACTCCAATATATAAGAAAGTCATCTCTAGGTCCTTTGAAGTTCTAGGTTTGTTAGACTTGCTTATTAGAAGTCAGAGCTTACAAATCCTATGCTCTAGAGTGGTTCAGAGGGCCTGCTGATATTTGGACAGTGAAGACTGACTAAGCTGATTATGTACTTCTCAGTGTGTGTGTGTGTGTGTGTGTGTGTGTGTGTGTGTGTAAAGCAGGCCACCAAAACTCATTTATCTGCATGAAGTGTTCCCTCTTCAAAACCACTGTCATCAGTTCTAACAGTCCCTCTAAACTGCCTTTTAGAACAACCTCAAAAAACTCAAGGATGGATTTGAATCACAAATACTCATCTATAGGAAAATGGATGTACCTTGAGATCATAACGATAAGTGAAATAAATCAGACACCCAAGTGTTCATATCACATGGTTTCTCTTATATGAGAAACACAAAGTGTAAATAAATTGAAGAGTAAAATAAACGATAGATATTAGGAAACAGGGAGACAGATCTTTTGCACATAGGAAAGGGATCAAGATGTGGAGGCAGAGGGGAAATGGGAGGGTTAAGGGAACATAAAAAGAATTAAGATGTGTTTTATGTACATGTACCAACTCCCCACAATGAATGTAAACATTATGTACTTCAAAAACGTGAAGAAACAAAAGAAATAGGCAAAGATTATTCTGGTGCCAATTTTGATGAATAAGATGGATGAGTAAACCAAGAAATAATATTGGCCAAAAACAAAGAGCTCATACAGCATGAATCAAGACTGAGGCTGATTTTCCCTGCACCTTTGAGATGGTTCCAAGCACAAGCTCAGAGTTCCGGAAAGATTTTCAATAGCTCGCCCCACCCTGGACAGCTGAGATACCCCACCTCTCCCAGAATGCCCAACGGCCAGGAGGACGGTGCCCCACAATAACCTCCACAACAAACTTGTCTGTAAGGTCTGTCTGAGAAGGTCCACCTTCTCTGCCCATCTATTTAAAATGAAGACAGAAAAGATTGAAACAGGCTTTTCAGCCTTAGTCTAAAAAGATCCCAGCTCTCTGATGTTTGAAGCCTAGATCACTCATTTTTTAAGAAGGAGCTGACAGTATCTGCTACACTCCCAAGCAGCGTTCTAGGCGCTGGTGGTATAGCAGTAAGAGTCAAAGTCTCTGCCCTTACAGACTTCATAAACTAATGGAGTGAACCCAAGGGTGAATAAACAAATAAATGGATAATGTGAAATCATACAGCATTAAATGCTATCAGGGATCAGGTAACAAGACAGAGAGTAGCAGCTGTTAGGGGCTGTTTGGGGAAGGCTTTCTTCTAAACAGAGATCAGAATGGCGTACTAGCCAGCCTGGAGAAAAGAGGCACATTCCAGGCAGAGAGAACAAGAACTAACTCCCCAGAGCAAGAGTGCTCCCCTCATGTTGCCAAGAAAGCCAAAAAACTAATGGGGCTACAAGAGCAAAAAATGAGGAAAGGTGGAAGGAAGGAGATGAGGCTGGAGAGGTGACTGGGGACAGGGGGATCTCACTGCCAACTAAACATCTGTGGCCGTAGATGACTTTCTGAGCTTCAGTTTCCTCATCTATAAAGTACTACTTACTTTGCTGGGTGTGGTGGGTCTGAAAGATGGTGGAAGTAACTCATTAGCTGTGTGCCTGAAGCTAAGTAGCATTCACTGAATACCAATTACTACCATTACTGTTATGGTCACCTCATTATTACTGGCTTAACTTGGGATCCATCTCCAGCTGGGTCATCAGGGTGTGGAAGTCATCTTCATCCATGATGAATAATACTTCCCTGTGGTCAGCAGAATGAAGGGACTAAAAGGCCAAACTTCTTCCCCTTCTCCCAGCAGGGCCAGCAGCCCTCTTCCCTGTCCCTCTAGAGATCTCTCTGACTTCCTCTGGGCTAACATCAGCACAGATACTCTTCCAGGCAATTCTGCACCACTGTCAGCCACTGGCTCAGAACCACAGGGACCAAAACTGGTCACAGCTTACAGGATTTGGACCCATTCTGCAGTTTGTATTTGGGCATAAACTGCTCTTGGGGAAAGCTGCTGTTTCACAAACAGGTGTTACCACTATGCCCTGTGGGAAATTAAAGCAACTTTACTGGTTTTGTTCAGTCAGAGGAGATGGCTGCCCTTGTGAACAAGAAGCCTCTCGGAGCCTGGGCAGCACTCATCTTTAGAGGCCACAGGAGGACAAAAGTACTGTAGGGCTGTGCTGAGCTGAAGCCACCACCAAGCCTTCTTAGCCAATCAGCCTGGACTCCAAGGACAAAGTTCCAATGTAGACAGTATACTAAGCCTGAAAGAGCTCTTGGATATTAGACAAGCTAGAGGGCTAATTAAAATGTAAAATGCAGCCCATGGGGCATAAACTCCTACAAGCCCAGAGGGATCTATCATTTAGTACACCAACCAACCAAGGCAGAATGTACTCAATGGCTCCCCTGAGGGCTTGGGCACCAGCTCACCTCCCAATATGCTTAATTTTGCCTCCCAGATGTGCCAGGCTGGAAGGACACCAATGGACTTCCACTGGTTTCGATCATCATGTGGTGTGCTAAAAAGAAGGGTGGCTGACATGAGGTGGGTCATTGCTTCTGCAAACCCAGCACCTAGAATGGGATTCTGTATTGCACTGGCCCAAATCTATGAATTCCCCAAACTACAGTTTGACAACATTCCTCAGAATCAGAATATGGTAAATATATGTACAGTGATTCCCTGAGCAGTCTCTAAGACCACAAAGCTCCACAAAACCCACTGGAAACTTTGATGGTGGGGAACTTCAGGAAATCTGCATGGAAGTAGAGGACAGGACCTCATGTAAGCACACCTAATCTTGAAACACTCGTTTGTTCTTTCAGATAAGGCTTGAGGATGAGAAACACTGCTGCAGCGCTGCCTGACCTAGAAACCAAATCATGCAAGACTGGTCCACGGATTGAGTTAATGGCTCTGGACTCAGCCAGGTCCAGCCTTGTGACCGTGGTTAAGCTTTTAAACCTCATGGTGCCTTAGGTGCCTTAGTTTCTTTGCTACAACACAGGGAAACTAATGATACCTACTTCATGAAGTGGTTGTGAGGACTGAACTTCATTTAAGCCTGTGAGGTACTTAAATCCAAGTCAGAGTCCCTAGGGAGTCAATGAGCGTGGGTCCTCCAGCCCTAGAGAGACAGCTGCCTAGACTGCCCCAGAGCACGGGTCAGGTACTTTTCCTGGAAGGTCAGGCTTTCTCTCCACAATCTGTATGATCTATAACACTGCTGCCTGACCCGTTGTCTGCCCCTGTGCTTCTGTCCTCGTGCATGCATGAGCACCTGTGTGTTCATGAGTGTGCGTGGGCACATGCGCGTAACTGGAGTGCTGGCCATAGCCTCCCCTCCAGCATGCCCACCCTGTGAATGCCATATGAGTACAGGTCAGTTCTGCACATTGTGGGCCAGAGGGAGCTCCCCTCAGTGCTCAGAGACCCCACAGCTCTGAGAACCTCGCTACTAGAAGGCGAGCTGGCCTGCGATCCAGATGGCATACATCTCCTTGAAGACTGACACATCTCACACCAAGGGCTCTGCCAGCCCTCCAGGGAAAACAGTGCAGGCTTGTGTCTTGGGAGTGCAGCATCTGGTCCCTGCCACCCAGGCCACTGTAACCTCCACCAGGAAGTAGCATTGAGTACCAGGCCCTGCCTGGAGTGGGGTCCTCAGCCATTATGACAGCTGCTGCTGCTGTTGACACTGCAACAGTGACAAATTCATCCTTCTGACAAGATCCCTTTAAATAATTCACAGGGAGCTGGGGATTAAGACACTGTTTCCCTCAGTCTCTGTTGAGATTTAAAACACCTCCAGCTGGGGTATTTAAAGAGAATATAATGGGCTGGTCCTCTTGGGTCTCCCCTCCCCCTTTCCTCCTCTTTCCCATTTCCCAAACCCATCCCCCACCCCATCAGCCATCCTATAATAAGGAGGTCCAGAAAACAAGAAAGAAAGAAAAAAAGAGGAATCAGTGCTTGGCTGGTCACTATGGCAACGATGGCAGGGTATTCAGTTGCCATTATCCCAGTGCCTCACACATGTGATTATCTTAAGCTGTCGATTGAATGTGGTTCTCACTGCTGCCCAACACGGCCTTGTTGAACAAGGCAGGGGTGGGAGCTGCCAGCCCAGGGCCCAAGCTGCCTCACCCTGCTAGGCTCAGACTTGGTCTCTCCTGATGGAAGAGCGAGACTTACTCCTGGAGAGACTGGTGGCATTTCCCTTCCCTTAGAGGGATTTCTGCTCCCAATGCATAGCAGAGACCATCCTGAAGCGGAGCTGACACAGAGGGTTGTAGGCCTGGGAGATGGGCTTCTCGTTCCATGATCTCACTGCACATGGGCCATACTGGACGGGGCCAGTTGGAGTTGTCCTGGAGATATGAGCAACAGCCAGGGAGGAGGAGGGGCTGGGTCTTCTGGGAGGAGCTCTTGGCTTCAGTTCCATTCTCAGGGTAGAGGAAATTCTGTCTCACTGTACAAGAAAACCAAATCTGGGAAAAGGAAGCTCTTTTCTCCTGTCCAGCCTAATTGGATGACAACGTGGCCTCCATATAAAACCTGCTTTATGGGACTGTTTTTCCTGAGACCGTGGCTGCTGGAACTTGGTCCTAGGAAGCTGCACAGGACTCTGGCCTCCACTGAGAAGAATTATCTCATTCTTTTGCACAAACCTGAATTTCAATGCAGGCCATGCCTGGGCTAAGGTTCCCAAATCTACAAATACTTCTTGAATGACAAAAATCACTCATCAACCTCTCCCCCTAACTAGACATATTTCAATTTTTCCAATGTCTTTTTTGAAATTCAGCTCCCAAATAAAGTCCATGATTTCAAATATTCTCAGGCCAGCATCACCAACGGTAATCCATTATCTTCACTCAAGAAGCACACCCGGACTATTCCGAGCACCTTAAGATCAGTCTGGCTTTCCCTGTACCTATGCCCTGTGCATCACCCCTGACTTCAGGTGCATATTCAATTGTTTGTACCTACATGCAAACACAACCCATTGTCACCGGCCATGTTGGCTGGCAAGCTGAGCTCTCCAACAGCAAAATCAGTCTGAATCTTAATTCCACCATCTTTCATGTTGGCTGTCCTTTGTGACACAGAAACATCTGTTGGACATGTCTGTCTCCACTAGGAAAAAATGCGGAGGGGTACATGAACATGTGGATGCACCATATTGGGACTCCAAAGCTCAAATGGAGAAGGGACTTGTTCAGCAGAACTGACACCGAGGACGCTGGGTAAAACAAAGTTGCCGCTGGGGCTGCCTCCCAGTTTCCCTTCCCAGGAGTCATCACTTCCTGAATGCTTACTAAGGTCTGAGGCGGCATCTGGTCCATCTGGGCCCCTCCATTACTGCCTAGATCTAGTCATCCCTCTCTGGATTTCTGACCAAGGCTCACCAGCTCTGGTAGTGACTATAGGGGTGTGGGTATTGGGGGTGGCTTTTACTCCATGATCCATCTGCGCTTGTTTCTTGGACTCCACACCCATATATTACAAATCACCTGCTTCCCCTGCCCCTGCAGAAGTTGCTTTAAAAAGTGATTCACTTGAGTGCTTACCACATGTACTGCTTGCCAACAAATGGCTTGCCAACTTACATTTCCCTTTGTGCAATATTGGGAAACCTTTGTATCTCCTTGTTATCCACCTGTCTCCTGGTTTCTCAAAAATCTACAACTCTGAGATTCCTTCAGTGACAAGAGTAAGTGCTTTGGTCAGATAAGTCTGGGATTTGTTTTAGTGAGATCCCCTAGCCAGTCCTCTGACTTTGGAGATAAACAGCACCGAGGTTCAGGGAGCACTCTGAAAAATGGGAAAAATGCCACGTAACTTCAGGGTGCTGATGAAAAGTCAATAAGCTAATACAAATAATGCTCAAGCCTGGTACACAGTCAGTACTTAACTAATGGTTACCACTGCTAGTAGTTATTATTAGTAATAACATTGCTGTTAATAACCAGGTGCACCTGCTGATATTCACGCAAGAAACCCAACCTAACAGAAATGCTGGGGTGTTGATCTCGTATCTCTGGGGCCCTCCTTCAATCAGTTCCCAATCTCACCCCCATGCAAGTGAAGTCTCTCAAACAAGAGCGAGTTATACTGCTGGTATCAGGGCAAATGGCATTGTGCTGAGCTTTATAGTTTACAGAAAGATAAACACAATTGAAACCTCTCAGTCACTCTATACATAAGCACTTGTATAGCCCATGTTATTAAGGCAGAATGTGTGGTCAGAGAGGTTAAAGAAAGTAGCAAAAAAAAATGGAAATAAAGCGTGACATCAGATTTCAAATCCTGGGCTTGCTTTTTTATGAACATACAGTGGGATTTAGGGCAAATTATTCTAACACTTCTAGCTGTAAGTGGAAGTAAAGCCAAAAGCACCATCAGAGAGCTTCCCCATTTCCAGAGAGGCTACGCTCACCCTTCCGGGGCCAGGCTTATGTTCTCATACTGCTTACAATGACACTGGCCTTCTCTTCCCATTTCCTCTGTGCATCTTCTCTAGACCCCATAACCCTCCTCACCTTCCTTCTAATGTTTTACCTGTCTCATCTGGCCCATATTCATCCCCTTCACCTGGGTCACCAGTCTGAGGAGCCATGAGCTCTAGCTGGAAGGGCTGAGCCAGCTCTGCTCCATCTGGGTGCCAGACAGGGGCCCTGTTCCCTTCTGCTGCCCTGGGGCTACTAGTCTTTCAGCCTGAGAAAAGCTGTCATCAGCAGTTGGTCTCAGTCTCCAATACTAGTTGCACAAAGTTTCCAGGGTTGGGACAAGGGCCACGTTGAGGGACTGCCTTCCCAGAGAAGGTTTTCCAGAAGCAGAAAGGCACTCGTCTGTCCAAGCAAACAAAGGCGAACACCGGCAGGGTGCAGGCAAAGGAATTCTGGCCTAGGAAAAGGATGCCACTCCTTCACCCTGTCTGTCCCCATCTTGGGTGGGAATGTGGCTACTGTGAGTGACCTACTTCAGGACCCGCTTTCAAGGAAAGAGAGGTGGGGTTGGGTGGCATCTGAATTTTGTAGACAGAAGTATCTCCTGCTCAGCTGATAAATGAGTCTCTGAGTTATTTGTGAAAACAATAACATAAATATGGCCAACATTAATGTTCTGGTGAACCACCACTATTCCCACTCCTTAAGCTCTTAGTCCAGCAAACTAGGGAAAACACCTTTCTCAGCCTCTCTCCTATCCAGAAGGGAGGGACACACACACACACACACACACACACACACACACACACACACACACACCCAAAGTGCATTTCTGCCATCTGGGTAACAATCAATATCCTCCATGGCAATGGTCATCTCCGTTGTTCTCTCTGCCTCCCCATTAAACACATGCATAGCCCAGATCATCTAAAAGCTCTGCGAGGGAGCAATTACAAAGGATGAAGTGAGCCTTGCTACACATCAGGCCCAACTCTCCTCCTCCTCTGGGGACCCTCCCATTGCCCACCGCCCTGCCCCATGACAGCCATGCCGCTTCCTAGAAAGCAGGTCTGAATTTCATGGACCACTTTGCCTTCATCCTGGAGAAGGTCCCGCCCCCTGGCTCTGGTCCCAGCTCCTATACTTTTGTCTATCACTGTCTCTGTCAGTGAAGTGATTTTAAACTTTCATTCCTAAAAGACACATATTACATAAAAAATGTTTTAAGTGCCTCAGGGTGTTTTGCTCCTCATTGCTTCATAAAAGTGACATTAATAGCCAGGGAAGAGCTCTGCTGAGTGCAATTACAGAGGATGTTTCAGGTATGAAAGCTGTTTTGAGCCTGCTAATGTTTCCTAATTACAGGCCTTTTGGTAGAGAGAGAAAAAGATAAAGAGTGGGTGGGAAGCTGAGGGTGGGGAGCGCTGACTTATCTCAGTGGTTTACCTGGAGAGGAAAAGGGAGGAGAAGGGAGGAGAGAGGGACAGGCGGTCAGAGGCCAGCAGCAGGGAGGTGGGCCTCTCTGAGCTAACAAAGTCGTACTAATTCCTGGATAGCAGCTCAGGCAAAGGATACACTTGTTATTGGCAAGTACTGGGAGAGAAAACGCAAAAGAAACCTTTTATAGACTAAGTCTGAATTCAAGGGTTCCACAGCAACTCAGTAGGCGGCATGCCACTGGGAATGACAGTGGGGCACAGCCATCCCAGGAGGCCAGCCTGCAGGTCACTTTTGAGCCATGTGACCTTGGTCCACTGACCCGATGCTTCTTGCCTTAGTTTCCTCCTCTGTAATTGGGGCTTAATGAGGAGTAATGTATACCTGGCTATAAACCACTTTGGCCCACCCTTTCGTGTTAGACACACCCCCACTGCTGCCTCTGTCTTTCTGGTAGCTCTGTCATTTTCTTTGGGGAATTATGACCTCTTGACCTTCATTCCTTGGGCTTCCAATGGGCTATGCACAGCACAGTGTGGACATGGACCTCAGCATGGGCTGGGAAGCATTGTGTACTTTCTGCCTACAGAATTTTGTTCAAGGTGGGCGCAGAATTCCAACCAAGCCATTCAGGTCCATTCAGAACTAACCCCAGGCTTCTGCCTGAGGAGCCAGAAGGAGGTATTTGTTCTTCCTCTAAAGAGGAAGGAAAGGGGCACCAGGGATGGAGTTGCTGCAGTCATCTTATCACTAAGAGGAGCACCAGCAAGAAATCAGCACTGTGAGAGAAGAGAGATGAGGGTGGGAAAAGAACAGAGGAGGGAAAGGTGAGGTGGGGAGACAGACTGACCCTAAGTCTTGGGACTACCCAAGCATGAGGCCACATCAGCTCCAGGATCATCCAGTTGTGTGAGCCGAGATATTTCTTCAAAGCATTGTGCTTTGCTGTCACTGGCCACAAAGAGCCCTAATAGGATAAGAATGGCTTCCAGCCATCAGCCACCAAGCTCCCAGGCAAGTGGCACCAGCCTGACTGAATACGACCAACCCCCCCCCTGCCCTCTTTCCCTTAGCATAGCCCAAAATTCCTTGAGACATTCCATTCACCAACACCATTTTACCCACAGATAAATTGCTTTTAGGTCTCCCTAATGCAGCCCAGGCTCCCCTGTCTTAATTGGCATGACTGAAACAACCAAGGAAGAAAAGAGAAAAATCTAGCCCTCCAGAGGATTAGTATTGTGCTAGCATTGCCTCAGTAAGTATCAAGGAAAACTGTCTACTGACACTGTCTCACAAGTGACCCAGTTACTCCACTGAGCAGAGGAGGACACCAGGGCAGAACACGTCTAAATAGCAGGCCCCAGATCACCAGGTGGGAGCAGCAGAGGTGGAATACAAGTCAGGTGACTTGATGCCAAGGCCTGGGGCTTTAACTGGTGCTCCCTAAAGTTCTCACTCATCAGCCTAACTAAATTTTCACTGGCCTTGAGTCAACAAAGCATTATGACAATAGATTTCGCCTTGAGTGCCCTTAGCTGATTCACATGAGGTGGGCAGCTGGTAAAGATGCCTGGAGGATCTGATGGGAATTAGAAGGCAGCCAAGGCCCATCAAGTAGCCCCAACAGTCCCCAGGTAGACCAGCAGGTAGTGCTGCATCTGAGAATGGAGCGTGCCCACGCTAACTGGTGTGCATCCCTTGAGGGAGGTAGTACCAGACATGGACCCACAAATAAGCACTGTTCGCTTCACAGTAGCCCACTATACAAGCTCAGTCCACAAATCCCCATCCCTGAAAATATGTCCAATACTCTGGGATCTGCCTGGAGAGCCATCAGGAAGGAGTGCGTATTTCACTTCACCTATCTATCTAGTATCATCTCCCAGACATACACCTATAAACACAGACACACACATATGTAAACACATACACAGACACAGCCCTACATGCATTTACCTATAGAACTTATATATGCAGAAATATAAAAATATATATGCACACATATATAATTATATACATATGTATATACAGATATATGCATATACAGACACATATACACAAACATGAATATACATACACAAACATATACACACAAATACATATGCACATAAGCTTATGAGCTATATATATATATATATAGCATATATTGCATACATATGTGCACAGAGTGAACACATAAACCCAGTTCATTCATCCTGAAGGCATATGGAACTTAGCTCTGTATTCTTTTCCACAGAGGAAACTCTATCAAGCTCCCCTTCCCTTAGGGAAGACAGACCAGGGTTAAAGTAATCAACTGCGTGTGTCTCAGGCTGTGAGGGTGGCTTCCAGGAGCAGCACAGACCGAGGCAGTCTGCAAGCCTCTGGAGCACTCTGTGAAGATGCAGACTCCTGTGGATGTTCACACTCAGGCCACACATTTCACAGGCACAGCGACTTACACACAAGGGGGCCATTTGTGCTCAGGTGCACAGAGCGGGTGCCCCCAAGCCCAGCTCTTCAAAAATAAGAGAACAAAAGAACTCTAGAATTTCCAGTAAGCAAAGCAAATAGGCCTGGTTATCAGAGGGACCTGGACTGGCTTTTTCTATCCAGCTCCATTTGCATCGCTAATTATGCTCTTTATTGACAACCAACTGGGCATTGAGAGGCCTACTGCAAACATTTCATTGAGTTACAATAAACCTAATCTGAGCATCTCCTAAATTCAGAGGCCTGGGCTGAAGAGACACAGAAGTATCAAGAATAATCTGGTCCTAATTCATTTATTCAGGTAACAGACACTGGAACCTGTGCTGGGTACCAGGGACACAGAGATAAAGCCTAGTCACCCTCTGGCCAGTGCCAAAGATTATGTCTGCTTTACAGAGTGATGGGCTGTCTGTGGGAAGACACTGTTGGGTGCTTTGGGCTTGAGGTAAAGGGTACCTGCCCCAGCATGGTGAGGAGAATAGCGGGGTCCCAAAGGGAATGAAAACAGAGCTAACACCTGTGGACAGTGTTATGGAGAAGGGCAGGAATAAAGCAGGCCAGGCAGCGTACAGAAACTGGGGCAGACTGTGGAAAGAGCCAAGAACCCACAAAGGTTGTCGTTTACAGAGGGCTGCCGTGATTCTCCACAGTGCTCCCCTCTCCACTGCCTGGGGGTCAGAAGTGCAGTCTGAGAAGGGGTCACCAGGAGCCCCAGTGAAGGTCCTCAAAATACCCTTTAATGGGAGTTCAGCCCCTCCATGGAAATTGTTACTATGTATGTATTTGGTACCTTCTCCCTCTGCTTGCCACATAGCCTTTGATTTAAATTACACCTAAAGGCCTTATATTGAATGGAAGGTACTTAATTATAAAGCAGCATTTTGTATTTATGCATGAATATGTTCAGATTTTGACATGTGACATAATGGTTAGTTTCCCAGTAATAAAACTGAAAGTGATCTGTGGGTGGGTAACCCGGCCCCTTCCCTTGATGTATCTCGTACTCCTCAAGTTTAAGAATGAAGGTACCCAATGGGCCCCATAAAAGGAAAAGTCCTTTCCTTTGGCCTGTCTCTGTGGAGTCTGTGACATGGACTGAGCACTGTGGATAGGGCCCATTGCAATGGCAGTTGGGTTCCTGGTGGCACAGTGATGTCTCCTCTGAGCAGGGCAAATCGCACTCCCCCAGGCTGTAATCTGACTTGTCCATCTAAAGCACAAGGTCATGGCATCCTGACTGCACAATCAGACCCTGGGGTCCATTAACACATTGGTCTACAGGAGGACATGAGCACCTCAAGACTGTTCTATCTTTGTGCCACCGCTCTGGCCAGCTTTAGGAAAACTGGAAGAATGAATCAAGAATGCATCTCTAAGGCAAGCTCCAGGTAAAAGACAACTCAGCCCTTCTGAACCCCACTTTTCCCCTCATGCCCTCACCCTCTTTGCAGCAGTGCAAATTTCTGATCTGCCCTGGGGCTACAAGCCTGAGTTCCCCTATTTCTTTACAGCCATGACCCAAGTTGCCTAGGGGCAGCTTTCTGGAAGATCTGTGTCCAGAGATGTCCTATAGCTCCACACCTGAGAGGAACTCAGCTCTGGGACTCTTGGTACTGCCTCTCTGTGGACAGGCAATGGGCTCCCTGCTCTGCTAATGCTCTGGGGAGGCTCACAGTGGGACTGAAAGATGATGGTCTAACACTCACCCCGGAGGCAGGGTTGGCTGTCCAGCCCAGCTCTGCAGTAGCCGTCCTGGTGTCCATTAATGTTTCTGCAAGTCAAAAAGAAAAGAACTCATGAGTCAGAAGGATTTCTAGACAATGGCCTTTGTGTTCATGAAGCTATTAGAAGCCTTGGGCATCTTCAAACCCAGGCTGCTAAGCTCACCACAGACCTCAAGTCTCCCAGAAAGAATCCAGTGCTTTCTCCCCAGTGACTCCAACCTGTCTATGCAGAATGGAAGCATCTGCCCCCCACCACTCTATCCATGAGAGCCAACTCCTTCCTGATTCATCCACCCATGGGTTCAGCCCTGGCCATCCAGACCAGTAGCCACATTTAACTCCTTCCTTGGCAGCTGCCCCCACCCTCTGCATCCCCTGGATAGCTTCCCATCTACTCCCTGACCACTCCCCCAAACTCAGTTTTCCCACAGGTCCCTTTGCCCCTACTCTCTTCCTCAAGGCTGTGCATGGGATTCACAAAGCCTGGCCAAGGCTGTGCCCCCAAACCAAACGCAGGCCCCAAACCACAGCAGCTGTGCTCCCCAACACTGAATGGTGAGGGTGGCTGCAGCTCACTCACATTCCTTGTATCCTTACATTAACATGCACACCTCAGGTAGGTCATCTGTCTACCAGTTTGATAAGGCAGGCCTCCTGGGGGTGTGACTCAGCTGGTTTTATAGACTCTGACGGACTTGGTCCCAGTTATCGGTCCATGCCGTGGTGTGGTCACCATGTAACTTCTCCAGCTACAATCCCAGTCCTCCATGCCTTACAGGGACCCATCTTTGTCTTGTAAGTTCCTGGGCACCCTCTCTGTCATCCCCTATCCTTTCCAGTCTTTGTGGCAGAGGCAAGAGTAGGGCACCTTTATTTAGTCATCTAGGAATTTCCCACAAGTTTTTTCATAGATTCTGGATACAAGTTCCTTTCCAGATACACACTTTGCAAATACTGTTTTTTCCCACCCTGTGGCATGTCTTTTCATTTTCTTAACTAGCTATTTGAAAAAGCAGAAGTGTTAAATTTTAATGAAATCACATTTATTAACTTTTTTCTTTTTATGACTTATTGCCATGTCTGAGAATTCTGCCTAACCTGTTTTCAATAATTTTTCTCCTACTGTTTTATAATTCATTTTGAGTTAATGTTTTGTATAAAATGGAAGGTAAGGATCACCCTACTTTCTTTTTTAATGTGACTGTTTAGTTGTTCACATGAAAGGCATGTTTTGTTTTGTTTTGTTTCATGTACCTAAGAGGCAACATCTCATTATGTTGCCCACACTGGTGCTGAACTTGAGTGATTTTCCTGCCTCAGCCTCCAAAGTAGCTGGGACTATAGGCACATGAAACCACCAGCAAAGGGGCATCTTTGAAAATACACAGGGTGGTGCTACAAACGCTGGAGGAGGGACCTTACCTGAATTCACCAGGGTACCTACAAAGGAAAAGCACCAGCATCCTAGCTGCGTAGGTGCCGAGCAAACGGAGAGGGCAAAATAGAAATATAAATGATGTGCTGTTCTGATATTTTTCCTGCATCCCCCTGCTTCAGGAAGAGACATGAGTACAGAAAGCAGAGTTACAAAATCTTGAGTCCGTTAGGAAACAGAAGGACTCCTGGCACAAAGCAAACAGTTAGTAGATGCCACCCTAGGGCGGGGCTGAGAGAATAAAAGCAGAAAGGACGATGAGGAGCTATGCTGAGGAAAGAGGCTCCCTGCGCTCTCACTGCCAAGTGCTCAGCCTTGGGGAGCTGCCTGCCCTGGAGGAGAACAGGGAGCCTACGGGGACCCAGAGCCTCGCACACCAGCCCCCAGCTTGGGGAGGGAACAGCACATGCGCCAGCAGCTTATAGTGCACAGGGAGACTGAGACCCAAGCAGAACTTACGCAAGGGACCCATGACCACCCAGCAAGGACATGCATGGACTATAAGCAAGGGTCAGGGTGGGTACGGGTGTCTCCACAGACACCTGGGGGGAAGGAAGCCAAGGAGGCCACCCCGTGCCCATCCCACAACCTGATGCTCTGAATCCTGCCTGTAACTCAGATGCTGCTGGTGTTTCTGCCCCTCTAGGGAAATGGGGCCTCAAACTGAAAGTTACTATAGATACAGAAAGCTGCATTTTCTTGCTAGGTTCAAGTTGGCCCAAGAGTCATCCCCTGGATATGTGAAGGGACACAGCACTGACGCAGACTCCTGGAGTTTGCTTGCCCTCCCTCGTCTGACAGCTGGGGAGGCCGGTCCCTGCATGGAGCAACCCGCCCTTTCCCCTCAGCTCCACTTGGCAGCACTAATAATGATCATAATGACACACCACATTTACATAATTCACTTCTCAGAAGACACTCCATGAGGCTCCGTAGGAACTCATCTCCATGATTATTAAAATGTCTCTGCCAGGTGGGTTCGAAGTAGGGGCAGATACATCTATGTGCAGAGTTGGGAACTGAGGCACAGAGAGGTGCAGGGCTTTCTGTAATGTCACACGGCTTCCCACTCTGATGCCAACAGCCTCAGATCTCAGTGTAAGGTCCACCTGACACATCTGGCCTTCCAGACGATTCTGCTTCAACTCTGGGGTCAGGGAAGTTATGAGAACTTCTTTCTCATGCAGCCAGGAAGTCACAAAAGCCCCCAGAATAAGGCGTCTTCCACTCAGCCATGGGATCTTGAAAGAACGGTGAGCAGGCCAGGGATGCTGGCAACAAGGGAAACAGACTCCAGAATCAAAAATAAAAATCAAGTCCCAAACCTTCCAAGGACTCATTTGTTCTGTTAACTTCAGAAATACAATCTCAGGTTCCATAATAGTCATCATCGCCTACTCTATGCCTGCAATAGAATCTGTTTATAAATAAGGTTTTTCATGCAATCTATTGGGCAGAAGTTGCAGCAGAATTCATTTCTTTCCATCCTGCCCACCATGGAGATAGAAAACCACAAAACCGTAAACCATCCACTCGATATGATTAAGGGTGGCTTCTTTTCTGGCACCGAAAGCTCCTGATGATGGCATTACACTCTAGTGGGGGCTGAATAAAAGTGATTTGAGGAGGTTTACATGTCCCTGGAGAGGAAGAGAGCACTCATTTGCATTTATAAAGCATATTGAGAGTTCTGGCAGAAAGTTATGGTGGAAGCACAATTAAATATTTACCATCACTTCTGCTCTCAGACAGTGGCATGGGGACCAGACCAGCTGGAAGGGCATGTGTTGCTGTCAGATCCAAAGATGCCGGCAGGGGACACAGCTCTGGGACTCATGCCCATTGCCTGGGCTCTGCCCTGTGGGACCACTTGCAGCCCAAGGAGGGAAAGCTGGAGTATATACAGAGAGAGCGTGGGTATGGGCACACGTGCCTGGGTTCCATGTATACCACTTTGTGGACATGTGACCTTGTTCATGTCCTGCAACCTCCTCCCACCTCTGTCTCTGCATCCTCATCTGCAGAACAGGGTTGGTGCTAGCCAATATGCAAGATTACAGGGCAAGGGAGGCATAGTGAGACAAGCCACTGAAATACATGTTGCATTACTATTGCATATAATGATTCAATCAGTTTAAGCTTGAATTTCTTTATCCATGTGTTACGGTTTGTGTCTAGATGTCCCCCAAAGCCTCATGCAGTCATAGGTGAGGCTTTTCAGAGGTGTCTGGATCAAAGGTGTGAGATGCTGGGATTTAGGCTGTGTGATTACTAAATTAGTACACTGATTGGTATAGCACAGTTCTGAGTGTGCATAATGAGAAGACCCACCTTGGGTGTGGGTGGCAGGGCAGGTACCCTAGATGAAACATAATGGCAGACTTGTCTGCTGCTGCTTTGCTACTTTACTGCCTTCTGCCTGTCGTGGGCTGTTTCTCTTCTACGATGCCCCTCTGCCATGCCACCCAACCTTGGAGCCAGCTGACTATGGACTGAAGTCTCTATGAACTGTGAGCCAAAATAAATCTTTCCTCCTTGAACTTTGGGTTTCAAGTACTTTGTCTCAGCAATGAGAAAGGTAACTAACACACCATGAAAAGAATCTGACAGCATGCTATCATTAAGAATCTCATACCTGTAATTCTAGCACTCTGGGAGGTGGAGGCAGGAGAACTATACAGTTTGAGGCCAGCCTGTGCAATTTAGTGACTTAGAAACACCCTGTCTCAAAAAGAAAAGCTGAAAAATTCTGGGTAGACAGCTCAATGCAAAGATCCTGTGTTCAACCTCCAGTACAAAACAAAATGAAACACACAATTCTAATGATATTAGATATCCAATCTGCCTTCTTCCTCACACTGCTCAGTAGGTGAAGGGAGTAATACCTGTGGAAGCTTTAGCAATGAATAAAAATCAGTTTCTACCTCAGAGGAATCCATGGTTAGTTGAGGGAGGGACAAGAAGCAAAGTTACACCTGGCATTTCATTCTGCTCAAGTCCATGAGAAGATGACTAGAACCTCAAAGGACTTGACGAAGTTCCTCTGTATGTGGGGAATAAGTTGGGCTGTCCCTGTAAGGCAGAAATGTGGTCCTCTGAATAGAGGTGGGCAGCAGTGGAGGAGGAAGAATGGAATATCTCACTTGTCACTCAAGACAGTGATGGGAGATTTCCAGGACAACAAGGAGAGTTGCAGGGGCAGACTGAAGGGAATAAAGCAAAAGCTTTTCCAGACAGAAAAGAGGATGAGAAAGATAGTGAGCAAGAGGGATGTCTGGTAAAGAGCCAGTTTGATTGGCAAGAATTCCACAAGGACATGACACACAAGGAATGTGGCAGCGTGTTATGCAGAGGTTCCAACAGGGAAACTCTTAGTGCTCCCACCTACCAGTGGGACCATACTAGGAAGCCAGGTGCTGGGACCAGGTCTGCACTTACCAGGAGGGAGGAGAGGCAGCTGCTGCCCGGCTCTACAGGCGTATTTTTCTTTGCTTTGGAAAACCAGATTCCCATCATAGCAGGAGACAGATAAATAAACTCTCTTCACACACCTTGGTCATTATTTCCCATTCTTTGTAGAGAGATGTTAATTAGGCATTCAGTTGACTTCTATGGTAGTAGCAATAAACAACAGCACAGCACGGACAGACAGATGGAAGAGTGGCCCTAGGCATCTCTTGAACAGCGCCTCTTGTGCATTTGACAAAGGAAGTCCACAGTCCTTCCAAGTAGGAAAGAACACTTATGCCATGCAATCATCTCCCTGGTTGTCCTCATGGCCTGGAGGACTCCTGAAACCCAGGAGCCACACCGCTGAGTAATCAACAGCTAGGCTCCCACTGAGTACATGCAAGCAGCGGAGAGTCAGACCTGAAATGACAGGTGTATGCAGCCTGGCAGTAGGCAGTTGGCATTTCCTCCTTCTTTTCCCCAGTCCTCAGCTACTGAAAACATACACACACCATACACACATACATGCATGTGCATGCACACACACACACACACACACACAAACACACACACACACACACACACACACACACACACACACACCCTAGCCCTAAGGCTGAGCCCATACTGGCAGGAATAGGTTATACCTGAAATGAACCCTCGTTTCAGTCCCCAGTCCAAAGCATTCTGGGCCCCAAAAGCAAGCAAACCTAAGCCCTCTGCCTTTTACCAGAGTCTCTGTACTATCCAGGCCTTGGCATGTCAGGCCTGTTGGCACAGAACTGCCAGATGTGCCCATCTAGCTAGCTCTCAGGCGGACTGCTAGCACCTCAACCCTCAGTCCCAACATAAAGGCCCAAGCACCAAAGGTATCTAAGCTCCAACTTCATGACATGCCCAGTCCTCTTGGTGCCAGCACAGGCTGGCTTCCCTGGGACTCATCCTTGCCCATCTGACCTGGCCTCAAAGAGCCTGCCTGGATCCAGGAGAGGAGAGACTTTATCAGCACTCAGTTTCAAGATTGGGCTGTTTCATTAAGACCTGTGACATACATGAGCCAGGTCAAGAGACCATGTTTTGACATGACCAGGGCCTAGGCCTAGCAAAGCTAAAAAATGGCTGACAGGAGAAACCTGTCCAATCTTGTCTCTCATGTGTCCATGCTGTTGAAATCCTCTCCCAAATCAGTTCCCTTCTCCTCTTCCTGTTCCACCTCTTCCTTTTTTCTTCTCTTCCTCTTTAGCTGACCTCCTTCCAAACTCTCCTGTCACCCTTCCTAGATGCCCAGTGTGACACCTCACAGACATTTAGTTTTGATTTCTTGCTTTGCCTTTGTCTTTTATTGGGTCATTCACCGAATGCTCCCTCTTTGCAGGATCTTTTCCAGCTGTGTGCACCTCTCCATATCCAGTGACCTGAGTTCAGCCCTTCCTCCTTGTGTGTTGGGACCACAGTGACAACCTCTTCACTGCTGTCTCACCCAGAAGCCCCATTTGAGCCATTTTCTATGCAGCTGCCAACCTCATCTGCTGCTGTCTATGTAAACAGTTCAGTGCTTGGGGAAGGAAGGAGCACATTGAGAAAAGACTTACAGTAGCTTAAGTCCTCTGACCAGCCAGTAACTTCACTCTCAATTTGTCCAAAGGAAATAATAATGAAAATGAAAAATAAAAAATCCCTGTGTCATGAAGATATTTATTACATCATTAGCTACTTAGCTTATCCATTGGGGAAGGAAGAGGTACAGGACTGCTCATGCATACAAGTGGGGTATTAGGGTGATGGGTCTGGGGAAAGTGAGCCCTAAAACATAAAACAGGAGACGGAGCTGCATGTGCCCCAGAGAGGCAAGTGGAGATGGGTTTAAATTCAGTAACACAGTAAAACAAGGATAGAGACTAGAATGGAAGACACAGTCTGTGCTGGGAAGCTACACTCCCACTTACAGGTGAGCTTCCTTGTTATTATTACATTGTTTTACGAGGCTTGAATTTAGAAATAAAAATGTAACCCGTCTTCTAAAACACCGTTAACATCATATGTCACTTCCCTACTTTGGGATGCTCAAAGTTGCTCCAGTAACTCAAGAATATACCACAAACATCTGGTCTTCAAGAGCCTTCTGCTCCAGATGCCTCTTCCTCATGGGGCTTCAGTGGCCCAGAGGAAACCATTCCTCCCAGCTCTGCATTTTTCTCATATTGTTCCTCCTGCTGGAATTTCTTCCACCTTTCTACCTCCTAAAATCTTGGATTTCAAAACTCATACTTAGCCCTACCTCTGTACAGGGCTTCCTTCCTCCGAATAGCTTTTACTTCCCAAGTGGTTGCTATTAGTTATCGGTTTTGTACAACCTAAGTGCCTCACGAGGGCAGAGCTGTGACTTCTGTCCCATAGAGCTTGGTCAGATGCCTCCTGCAACATAAATGGTCAATAAACCCTGGAGTCCTGGGTCCAACTCCCTGCTCCACAACAGATGAGCATTCAAGACCCGCCGGAGTGTCAGAGCCCTCGTCTGGAAGGAGGTAGACAGCCTTTCCCTCCCGCATCTGCCTCAGCCAGCAGGGCCATGCCCAGAAAGACACTGTATGTTTTCGTAAGAATTCTCATCTGACTAACACTTATTTACTATTTCTGCCAAGTGTAAAGTACTAGGATGGAATGGAAGCTATTATTATATACATCTCCACCAATGGATGGGTGGTGATGGCCAGTGAGGAAAAGAAACCAGGCTAAGTAAACTGAATGAGCCAACCCAACCCATCTGCTGAATGACTGACTGAATGAGTCTGAACAGGCATTTAAATTATAAATACAAACTGTGAAATTTGCTCTTTTAAAGGATGTACAGATCAGCACAGTTCTCCCACCACGCCCTTTTCCTTCTGTTTCTTTTATGTTCCAAGGTGCAATTAATTATGGTAAATAGAAGGGTGTGTAGATGGGTCACGGCACAGAAGTGTGCCTCACGGGTTCGGCACACACTCCAGATTTGGCCTTGGTTTACATGTGAGGCACAGCTCATGAAAAAGGCGGAGGCCCAGGAACCCAGTTCTCATTTCCTCCTCTCCGAAGGCTCTTCCAAGCCAGGCTCCCAAGGAAGCAGGCTGAGCAAGGACATGGGAGAGGTCTGTTCAGTGTGGAGAGCCGGGAAAGGCTGGGAATAGCCTGGCAAAGGCTGTGTTCTCTCCCTAGCCCGGCCACCAGTGTGGCATGTGGCTTGCAAGGGTCTCTTCTGACACCCAGATCCTAGTGTGGTATCTGAACAACAGCATGACACTAAAGAGGATCTTGGGACCCAGGCTAACCCTTTGCTTCCTGAGACCCTTGGTGACTCAACAGTCTGTACCCTTGTGTCTTGTACTCTGCACAAACTTTTCACTAATATGGATCTGATGGTATGAGGTATAGCAGTTTCCTAAACATGCTGTAACCAAGTACCACAGTCTTGTTACTTGCCTAAAATGACAGAAATATATTGTCTCACCTACTGAAAGATAACAATCCAAAATTAAGGTGTTGCTCTGAAACCTGTAAGAGCACCTGTTTTTTTATCTTGTTTTTCCAACTTCCTGGTGGTTTTGCCAGTCATCTTTTGGTATTTCTTGGTTTGCAACTGCAGAACTCAACTCTGCTTTCATCATCACGTAGCATTTGCTCTACGTGGCTGTCTGTACAGAATGGCCATTTTATAAGGCCATGAGCCACACTGGGTTAGAAGTACACACCATTCAATTATAACTTCATCCTAACTAACAGCCGCAATAAACCTGTTTCCAGGTAACAAGGAACTGAGGCGTGTGTGGAGTACTGAGGGCTAGGACTTCAACATACCTTCTGTGGGGAGGGGACACAATTCAGCTTGTGACAAGAGTTAGAACGTTCAGAAACATGGCTATTGGCTTTCTTCTAATGACTACTTGGGCCCTGTGCTGGTAACTTGAAGATTCAGACACAAAGATGGTGAGGTACAGGTATTCCCAACACAGCCACCTTGCCTTCTTTGCGTTTAGAATGTCTAACAAGACAGGGCAGTTTCCACTTGTCCCTGCAGATCTACTCACCACCCGTCTCCACTCTTCTCTGTCCTGGAAGGTAGATCTGTGGTGCAGTCGGCATCCACTGGGTATTGTGGGTGACCGGCAGAGCGTACTCTATCCACTCTTCTGGCTAAGCCCCAGAGACAGGTGGCCCTCTTCAACAGTCGCAGCCCTAGCTTGCTTCTGGTAATATGCCTCCCTTCCCTTGTCCTTCAAGCTGAAGGATGGTAAAAGCTTGGCATTGGTGCTAGTCCCCAGATGCTTTGTCATCTTTGATGTTATTCTTTAAGTGACGCAGGCATTTGTCAACAGTCCCTTAATTAATGTTTCCTCTCAGTCACCTCTTTTGACTGTGCTGTTTCTGAGGAGCCCCTGAAGATAGCTGGGGCTTAAACAAGTAGCACCCTTACCCATGGTAGCCCTCTTTCCCCGGAGTCCTGCCGCACTCCAAACAAGGGGACAGTCACATGCCAGTATGGCTGCATTCAGACCACACTGGACTTGGAAAACACAGATCTCAGAGAGAGTCTCAGCTCTACCACTGTCTAATCGTATCACCTTGAGCAAATTACTCAGACCCTGAAGGCCCATGTCCAGCCATCCATTAAATGAGGATAATAATGTCCATTTCACAAGGTTCTGGAGGGAAATTGGTGAATTATTCACCGAGTACTCCTTGCAGCCTCTGACAAGTGGTCGTTGAGCTGCAAAGGGCAGTCATTGTGATGTTTGCAGTGTTGTGCTCCAGGTTGTCCAGTGGGGAGTAGATTCCCATGGCATCCCAGGAGACTGAGCTGAGTCACCAACATACATGCTCTCCACCAAGCCTGGCTCCAAACCAGCTCTTCTCAGTTAACTAACAAACTGTGCTCAGCCCTCCAGTTACACTTTACTCCTCAGTCACCCACCCAACCACAGACATACATGGGTGTTCTGTGCAGCCTTCATCTCCCCCATACACTCTATCTACAGGGGAGTCTGGGATGGGGCCACCGCCTCAACAAGACATTTTCCTTCCGGCTGTTTATTGATTTGGAGGCAGAGGGTTGGGGATTAGGTTCCTCTCCTGTCTGTTGTCTAATGTATCAGCAGAGAATGTTTCCTCTGGTGGTGGGGGATGGCCACAAGAACTTAGAAATCTTTCGTTGCATTCTTGAGAAGGGGATAAGAAAGAAGTTCCATCCCTCTGAGTTTTTGCCAGGGGTCAAAGTGAGGAATGGTGCTTCAGAACAAAGGCATTCCAGCCATTCCAGCATGGGTCTTGCTGTTCTCCCAGATAACACTTCCAATATTCCTGATGTACTGGGCTCTGCAGCATCATTCTTTACAGGGGACAAATCTCAATACAGTGTTTTCATTTATATGGGACAGGTTAGGGGGTGGGCTCAGCACAAGACCATGCCACCAGGGGGCTGTTTTCATGAAAGGCAGGCACCCAGGTCTCCCACATCCCTTGCTCCACCTCTTAGGCCCCAGCACTGCCTCACCTCATCCTTCAAGCTCCCCACCACCGAGAGTGGCCTGGGTCTCCCTACCTGGACCTCCCAACCCTTGGTACAACTTCCCATCTCTATGTGGTTCATTGATGGAGGAGGGGTCCTGTAGATTCAAAGACTGACAATTCTTCTACAACAAAGAAGAAGCCCCAGCAAGTAAGGCTGAACATAGGAAAAAGAAAAAACATGCCAAAACAAAACCTTCCATGTGGGGCACAAATAGCCAAAAAATATGCTTCAACCAAAGAACATAGGGGAAAAAAACAAAACTGGGTCTCATCACTTTAGCTAAGGACATCTAAACCTTTCTAGAACCAAACATCTGCAGGCAAAAGCCAAACTGGCCATGGTATGTCATGGGCACACATGAGGCAGGCTATGGAGGCTACACTCCAAACTCTCTGGTTCAGCCATGGTTGTTGGACAGCTCCACACACTCCCAGGCATTAGGAGGCATCAAACCAGATCTTCAGTCAAGCTCCTAAGGAGCTCTGGCTGTCTCCTGACCCAATTCTTTCCAATAGATGGCACACCTCTACCTCTGCCCAGTCCAGCAGCAGAAGTGGGGAGGAGGCATATAAGGAAGGGAGAGAAAAAAGAAGAACCATAAGGGGCCCAGGAGCATCACTTAGATTAATGCCAAGTATGCTGATGGTGCAGACCTAGCCAAAAGCCATTGCTACTCGGGACTTCACTTACATGTATTTTTTGAATGTGTGTGGGCAGAGTCAAAAATCTATCAAAATTTAGAAGCCTGGCATTTTCCAATCTTCCAGCATCATGAGTTCTAAGGGAGATTAAATCTGTTTGCCCCAGCCACTCTGACAGGCCAATAAGTTTACACTGACAGCCCTCAGGTAAGAACCATGCATAATCCACCTGCTGCTCCTGATTCTTGAGGGTGCTGTGAGGGAAGGGCTCTCACTTCATGGGGTAAGCAGGCACCCAGAGGGCATCAATCGCCCTGGAGAAGAGCAGGGAGGAGAGTATATACACCCATGCAAAATGACTCTCTGCAGCCCTAATGATGGTCGGCGATTGATGGTGGCCCAGCCTCATTACTCAGAAGGAACACACTGCTGCTACCTGCTTCTTCCTGCCAGGCCCTCCTGGGCCTTGGTCTTGATTGATCTATGGTACAGTGACTCTCAGATGGCACTGCCTCTGGGCCATGCTCTAGAGCCCCTGCATGTACTGGCAGTCACACCAGAGAGCCAGGGGACCTGGATGGGAAGTGGGGAGGTGCCAGGCCAGGAGCAAGCTACTCAGAGGGAGGAAGGAGTAGGAGCTGGCTGAACAAGGTGACTTAAGGCACTCCCACTATGTGACTGACACCTTCTTCCAGTGTCTGCCATTCTCAGTGCTGTGGGGCTTCTGTCTCGTCTCACTGCCCTCCTCCGCTTAGAGCCCTCAGCCACCAGGTGTATCCTGCACCATCCTCCACTCTGATTCCCACCCAGCCCCTCCAGGAAGAACAAGCAGAAACTGTCCTCTTCATACCCCGACTTCACCTCACCCAAACCTTGCAGCCCTCTAAGGCCCGCCTGTTGCCCCTCCTTCCCCTCTAGGAAGCCTGACTCTTCTCCACCTTGTATTGCACTCTCCCCTAAAGCTCTGCATGGGTTGCATTCTGTCACCTTCTCTGTGGTTTTGATGTCACCACCCAAACATCCCAGGCATTAGGACAGTACTCTTAGCTACATATAGTTGTTTTATGGCCTTCTTAACAAGAAGCTGAAGTGAAATTTGAAGGAGTAAGGCGCTCTGTGCTTTGGTTTGTCTGAGGAAATAGCCTAGGTATCAGTTGACCAAGCTGCGTGAGTAGGATTTCTCTCTCTGGCCAGTACCACTGGTGGGGGCACAAGGACTGGGGTTATTCTTCTAGACTGAGCTCTAAGGCTTGTGCACATGTGGACACCAAAATGCAGCTCCTGGTTTCCCCAACAGTGGGAGAGCCATCTAGACAGCACCTTTCCCTGTCCTCTTCCATACTGGAAGCTCAAGGGGAGTCATTCGGCTACTAGTTCTCCATTTTTCTGGGATGAAGTTTTCCTTGAAAGGTTGAAAACTCAACACTTCCATCCTTTTCCTCTCAACACTTCCATCCTTTTCCTGAAGTCAACAGAAGGGTTTCAACAGGAGTAACACCTCTGATTTAATTTCTGCATTGAGGAAAACCAATTAGGTGCAATAGCTGCAGGATCTCATTCCATGTCTTCCAGCTTGGACATAATGGGATGATCAGAATTCATCTATCTTCTCATTCACACTCCCTTCTGCCAAACCAAAATGTGGCAGGGCATTGGTCTCCAAATCCAGGCCTCAGCTGTCAGTTCAGAACCTCTCCAGGTAAAAAAAGAAAACAAACAAAAAAACCCACCAAGCATTTGGTCCACTCCTTCATTACTGGTCTGAGCCCCTAGTTGGCCCCTGCTTTCTGCTTGCACTAGGTGTTCACTGTCCCAGGCAAATGGTGTCCTTGTTGGCACCAGCTGTTTTAAAAGGCTAGGCTTCTTGTGATTTCTTGTTTGGCGCTTGTTGCATGTCTTAAATTTACACCTCAGAATCAACTGTACCCCTTTCTTCCTGGTAGCCTCTGGATTAGGAGGAGCATTTTCTCTATCCCAGTCACCACATGCCTGGTCCCATTAGCACTCCCTCCAGCCCCTGCCATCTTGTCTTCTC
This sequence comes from Dolichotis patagonum, assembly GCA_004027295.1. Taxonomy (NCBI): domain Eukaryota; kingdom Metazoa; phylum Chordata; class Mammalia; order Rodentia; family Caviidae; genus Dolichotis; species Dolichotis patagonum. The sequence goes on along the minus strand of PVJX010000533.1, from coordinate 153,678 downwards.
GGGGACAGCTCCCACTACGGAGCTCACTGAGCTAGGCACAGTCCCAGCAACTGGAGAAGGGGGCTGTCACCTCTCCGGTGGGTACATCCTACTTCTGTTGATGGATCCCAGGACTTGTGGTTGCCTGGGGAGCTCCATGGGACAAGCTCTTTTCATCTGCCTGTCAGTGTCACTATGATTCCACCAAGTGTCTACTGTTTCTCCCGGAGAAACGTGGCTTCTTAGAACCCATCCACAGGGACCGGAAGGTCTTCATGTCAGATTTCTCTCCCTTGCTGTGGGTGCCCTTCCTCCACCTCCCTCCCTTCCTCACCCTTCTTTTCTCCCTTCTCAACCCCTTCCTTCCTGATTTCCCACTCTCTTGTCTTCCCTTCCTCTTTGTCTTGTTGCAGCTTAATAGGTGCTTCTGGGATGAATAGTGTTTTCAGCTCCGGCCAGGAATGTATCCGCTTTTCCCAGCCCCACCCCTGTCCTTACCGTATTCGGGCATTCTATAGAGAGCCAGGCCAGACAATGGGGCAGTGGGTTCACTTGAGAATTCACAAAAGCCCCATTGCCCTCTGTACAGCACAGAGTGACAGGCACAAGGAACAAATCCTCTGCCCGGCAGGCTGCCTGCGTGGGATATCACGGGAATTTGGGGCCTCTAGGCAACAATGTTCAGCCTTGGGCGCCAGGCCCAAGACAGCCAGTGGAAAGTGACAACCCCTTTCAGTCAGAGCTCTCCAGGCCACAGAGTCATACAGCTTTGACAATCCCCCGTCTTATATGTTTATTGGAAATACTAGAAATCTCTGTAACTGACACACTGAAACCTCTAAATGCATTTGTAGCAGCCCCACCCCATGTATCTGAGGAAAGAGGACTTGCAGAGATCAAGGTGCGTCAGCCAGCTCCTATACTGTGGGTTCCTGAAAGACAGGAGTTGTTCCCAGGCAGGAGTCAGCCCACGTGTCTGCTGGAGAACAGTCAAAAGACACAGAGGCTGCACCACCAAAAGAGCAGAGAGAAAGATCCTTGGCTGGCCACCAGCTCAGGTTGGCAGCACTTGACGGGAGGAAGTCTGTCTAGAAAGTTGCTGGGCCCTAACCCTTCACCAAGAGATCTTGGACTTAAGGGAAGTAAAGTGTTGGAGTCCTGGGGAAGGGAGATCACATTGTAGCAGGGTAGAGGGGATGTTGATAAGCAAGAACAATCCTAGACAATCACTCCTCACTTCCCAAGGATGACTGACTGATGATATACTTCACGAACACATGCCATGACTTTGGTAAATTTTGAATTGAATAACACATTTAAGTTCTACTCTTTCTTATTAGATGTCTATTCTCTGTATATTTTCTTACTTTATATCACTAAAACTGACTGGTGTTCTTGGGAGGGGAGGGCTATTCCCTTCACTTCTTGAAAGTTACTGTAATGTACGTGCTACACTATAAAGATGATAGGCAGCCAGCAGCAAAGCAGCCCTGTCCCCGCTGTCAGTCGTCTTGGTGCCTGCAGGTCAGCAAACTGACCTGGAGCTTCACTCTACAACACTCAACTCTCAATGTTAAATCTTAGAATTGCTAGAGACAACTGAGTTGTGTTTTCTTCATGCTTCACCAAGCACCATGTGCCCATTGCCTTTCCTTTAGAAAAATGAAGCAAAGGTTTCTGCACCAGCAGATGAAGGGATTCATCTGCCTCCTTTAGAGGATCCCTTATCTTGCCATCCAAGGTACACTAAGGCAGCACTGGAGTTGGAAGCAAAAGACACAAATTGTCCTTTCAGCTGTGTTGGCAACTACACTGTGGTCCTGGACAACTCACAACCTCTCTAGAGCCCCAAGCTTTTCATCCATAACACAGGTATAATATGCTTGCTTCCCAAGGTAAGATGAAAATTAAATAAAATGGCTTTTGATGGACATATCTAACATTGTCTGTGGCCCATAATAATCACATATCAATGTGAGCTATTATCCCTAAACAGTTAGATTAAAAATTAAGATATATGGTTTTATAAATAGCTTTTGTCTAGCACTGAGTTCCCAAAATGTTTTCACAAGCATTATCACACACTGAGGGAACCATTAAGAGATAGGTATCATCCTTCCTGCTTGAAACCTCATTACACAACTGGACAGAATGCCATCAATTGAATGAGGCCTTGGCTTGTAGTCTCCAAATCCCTAAGGGTGACTAAGGGTAACAGTGCCACCTTGGCTTGGAAACAGCAAATATCTAGCAGAAATCCCCCAGCCCAGTACAAAGCATACCTGCCCAGGAGGACTTAGTTTATGACAACCTCACTGGCTGCTATGGTAAGAGCTGTGATGGTCTACACTGACAGACAAAACTCTTTACATTTCAGGTTTTGTGAGTCTATCCCAACTTTTCCACTCTATTTTTCTACTGAAGTATGTACAAAGGATAGCCCAAGGCTCTGGTCTAGACAAGTGTACTGAAAGAATATTGGTAATATTTAAATTTTTTCTTGTAATTTTTGATCAGTGAATTCATTATTTTGATGTGTAATAACAAAATAACCTTACAGCTACTAGGACACCTATGAACTTTCACAAAAGCCTGTGTGACCTCCAGAACATTAGAAAGATATCAGCTGGACCCGTAGGGATACTCTGAACCAAAACAAAATTAAGTAACTTTCAGATTCACAGCCATCTCAGCCAACTGGGCCCATGGAAGATCACTGGCCTAATTTTGGTCTATAATGCTATCCCATTGGGCTAACTGGTTTCAACCAGGTTCAAAGAGGATTTGAGTACTTTGTAAATGGTATAACACAAAACAAGAGAAACACAGCAAACATAAGCTTCATTTGCCACTAATGAATTTGCAGAGGAACATGTATAATTAGTGTGCTCATGTCAGCTGGGGATCTGTAGTCTTGGCACATCAATGGACATGTGTCACCATGTGAACACTCAGAAGGGGCATGGGCTCTTGGCTCACAGAAGAGTTCTCTCTAATCTGAAAGGACTGCCAATCCAAGGCATGATAAAGGAGACCAGTCGAGAGCAAAGGCAATAACCACAAAACCAGGTGGCAGAGTAGTGACGCAGACAGATGGGCAAAGGGGGCTTGAGAAAGGAGGCCAACCACAAAATGCTCAATCAGAACAGGCCAAGGACTGCCCAGGAATCACACGGAAATAGCAAGGCTCTGACTGGCTTGTATACCCTAGAAGGCAGTTGAGGGGAAATGGCCTCAGCAAAATACTTGGTTGCCCATAAGGGACACCAACTCCCAAACTCCTGTCATGGACACTAGCAGCCCCACTGAGGCCAGAAAACAGCCAGAAAGATGTAAGATCCAAGTGTGAATCTTCAGCACACCTGGTGCATTCTCTTGTCACAGCCAGGACACTGAACGTCTGTGGCAGTGGCTACAGGGAGCAGACTCTGTGATCAGTTTAGTAAGCCAGTGTCCTGTGCAAACTCAGAGAGAGGAAGCGTCAGCTCCATGGATCCATGAAGGATGCTAGGGCTTGCTCAGCCAGTACCTCTGATATCTCTGAGGAGTAAGAAGCACCACGGCTCCCATGACTGCTCCCCTCCTCCACCTGCAGCTGAGGGAGCATCTAGAAAGTGACCCAGGGCTGGAGATGGAAGCTCAAGGCAGCTGGTGAAGGATGAGGCAGAGCCCTCAGAAGGCTTAGTCTCCACCCAGCTGCCTCCTCCACATCTCTGGAGGGGCTGCCCTACCGACCAATGTGGTACAATCCACCTCATTGCTTAGATTTCATAGATTCTGTTTCTATAAAGATCATTTGTCTCTCAAAATGTGGCCTTAGGACTGGGCACTCAGTTGGGTGCAAAGTTTTTGTGCTCAAAGACCCCTGGTTAAAGCAGGGTAGAAGAAGGCTAAAAGAAGGCTAGGCAGAGCCAACCCGAACAAGAACATTTTTGTCAAAAAAGAAATCTTTCACTAGCTAAGCTTGAGGAATAGTATAAACATCATATTTAGATGCTTTGAACGATTTTGAAATTTGGTGTTTTCTAAATCACCATCAGATGTCTTCCTGATTCTGTGATCAGCCATGGAATTTACTTCTTCACTCCTGTACTTAGGATCCACAAGAGACTAGTGTTAGTACACATGCCAAAATCTCACTGCTACGTGGCTAGGAGAGGAGGTGTTTCTCCAAAAAATAAACCTTTCCCCATGCAGAGAGCTGACCACCCCCTGGCTCAGTAAGTATAAAGGCTCTTTTCTCAATGAGCTTCCGGAAACACACACACAACTGGTGGTGTGGGGAGGGAGGACTCACCTGCCACAGCACTCACTTCCCCCTGGTGACAGCAGCGCTGGCCCAGGCTGCTCCCACCCACAGGATCCCCCTCCGCCACCTTGGCAGCTGCTTTCTTTCCTACGCTGCCTCAGCGAGATGAAAGGGACTGTGTCCCTTAAACAGAAAGGAATATTTTGAACAGAGAATTAACAGCAAATTAAGCTGGTTTCATTGTACTCATTCATGCACAAAATGAGTGTGGGAGTTAAACGGAGAAAAACCAAACAGGCGATGTGTTGTGATAATCAGAGGGCAGCATCCAGCCCCAGAAGGAAGGAGTCCCTCAGGGGGAGGAAAGCGCAGCCCAGGATGGGCTTCTGATTGGCCAGCGGTGCTGCCTCCCTGTTCCCCCCACCCCCAGGGCTGGGCTGGGGTCCTTTCCACTGCCAAGCATCCAAGGGTACAAAGTGGTCCCTTCAGCCCCTCTAGCTCAGCAGCAGCTGGGCCTCCTCATGGGCAGCATACCTCCTGGAAAGTGCCCAGGTGCCTCTTCTCCCCAGAGAGCTGTGTGGGCGCAGGAGCGCTGCCCACTGCCTCTGCATGCTTAATCAAAACCCTTAAAGCAACAACCAATTAGGCCCCTAATCTTCCAGACCTTTTCCTTCCAGGGAATATGCGGCTACAGTGGGTCTCGGCCTGGACTGTACAACTCTGAATAACAAGAGCGCCCACCAGTCCCCTGGGGATTCCCTGGGACCTGGGATTAGTAACAGCAAAACTAAAACCAGCTTTCAAACACTAAGCAGTTTTAAAGGATCCCACAGGATGGCTTTCTTTCCAGCTCTGCCTGGTTTATCTATTATCTGATTCCCAGCTCTGCAGGGAGCCAGGACGCTCCCCTCTCTGTGGTAGCCCCATTCCCCACAGCCCTGAAATGAAACCTACCACAGGGTACAGAACACGACCTAGGCTGGGGGAAGGCGGATGGCTGGGAGTGGGCAAGGAGAGGACCCTGGACCTCTTGCCCCAAGATTTTCTGAGAAGGTGGCTCTTGGAAAGGACGGTGGTGATCGGGTGTGTGTGTGTGTGTGTGTGTGTGTGTGTGTGTGTAAGTCACAGAGCAGCCTTCAGATGCCAAGTAAAGAGCACTCATAGGTTATTATCTGGTTTAGGCCAAATCAACTCTTATAAAAATGGAAGAAAGTACTTTTGAACATCCCCCCAAAGATGAACGTGTTGCGCCATTCAAATGCCACAAACACAAAGCCCATGAGCCTGAGGCTGCTGATACTCGCCCTGCCCTTGGTGATGGCTCTTCGTTACTCACATGAAGAAGTAGAAGTTATGATGCTCTAATCAGGTCTGGGGGGAAATTGACACACAAAAAAATCAAATCGTCAAGAAGACTATCTGGAATGTGGATATGCATCCACTACCATTAATGACGGGCTTCTCCCTGAGTGGATACTTCGCCTCGCTCACCAGCTAATGAGATTAAGAAGCCATTTTAATCACAGCAAGATATTTTAAAATAGTGTTTATTTCATCTGTATCTGATTTTTTACTAATTTGGTTTTATTGCATATATTGAAATCTACAGAATACGTTAGAATAGTAGCACACAGAGACATTCACCAAATACCTAAATACACAAGCATGCGGGCACATGGAGGGTGAGATCATGGAGGTTTGGGAACTATTACCCTCATCTCAGTGGGTAAAACAATCCTCCTGGCAGACACTCAAGCCAAAACTTATACACTCCTGGCTCCCTCTCTCATCCTATCACCTTCTCTGTCTCCTTTCTGAATATTTCCAGTAAGTCCACTCATCTCCAGGGTCACTGCATAGCCCCACTCAGACCCAGCCTCCTCTCTCCTGAACACACACTCCAGCCCCTGTTACCTCTCCACCCTCTTTTCCATTCTCCATCTCTCAAACAGGCCAGGCTTTGTGAAAGGAAAGTCTTATCCAATCTGTCTCCTACACAAAGGCTTCCTAGGGGTCTCATAAAGTCCAGGCTCCTCTCACCTCCTCCTCCACATCATCATTGCCAGCAGCATCAACAATAACATCTAGTGCTCTGTTTCTTTCGGCCATACACAATGCTAAATGTTTCCAACTCGCTACTTTCTTCCAGTGCCACAATTACTTTAAGAGGGAGATTACAAATATTTTGTCCACTTTCTGGATGAGGCCTAAAGAGGTAAAGACACCTGCCTGAGTTTGCACAGTTCTGTTCTGCCTCTGCTTCCTTCCCAGGCCCTGCTCACCACAGAACTCCCCATTGAGGCCACTGACAGCTGCCAATCCAGACAGCGATAAGCCCCCAGGGAAACTGAGCCTCAAGCCTGTTCGGGCCTCCTGGTCTAAGTCTCAGTTGACAGAGGACGGAGGAACACCACATGTGATTTCCATAGCAGCCTACATGGGACATGCTCTATTACCATGTTTCTATAGAAGAGGAAACTGAGGCTCTAGAAGACAAAGCCTCAGAACATTCTCCAGCCAACCTCAGAACCTAACGCCAACCAATCAAGGTCTTGTCTTGCCCCAAAGTCCATTCTCCTAAGGAGGTTTTATCAGCTTAGATATCATCAACCTCCACAACCTGCCCAGTCTACATCCACTCACTTCTGGCCTGGAACAAACCTCTGGGTCTACCACTTTCACACCACTTCACAGACTCCTCAGGTGCATGGAGGACTTTAGGTTGCCTCTTGTACTTGCCTTGAAAGCCATTCTCCTTAAGAAGTTCCAAGTCTAAGAATGTGTTTAGATGCTTGAAATGAAATTGGTGAAAAATATCATCATCAGAAAGATACTACGCTGCCTCATGGGAAGGAAAGAGGAGATAGGAGAGCTTGCCTGTAGCTTAGCACACCACCAGGAGTGTGGTAACCAAAGAAGCATGGAAGAGCATTCTAGGCAGAGGGAACAGTAAGGGCAGAAGAATGTAAGAGTTACATGTTTGGGGGGTCAATGAGTTGCCAGTGAATTCTTGGCAGCACTGCGAGAGGGCAATAAAATTGCAGGCTACTCTCAGGGACCAATCACTCTGAGCCAACAACATGCAGCAAAATCATTCCACGGTCCTGGGTCCCTGTGGCTGGTGGTGATGACAAAGATGAACTTCATGCACATGGCTCCAAGGTGTCATTTCTACTCTTGAAGTGAGCTGTGTGCCCCTCAGATACTGTGAAGAGCTCCTGATCTCTCCTCTCTTCCTCTGCTGCACAGACCAGCACACTGAGAAATCAAAAAAGCAAGTTGTTAGGAGGGATGCCTGCCTCATCTGTAGGGAGACAATCCAGAACGGAAACACGGTGTCCTCCAGACTACAGTATCCCATGCAGCACCCTCCACACCAGTCGTTATCCACCATGATGGAGGTATTTGGTACCTCTGTGACTGTCCAGAAACTATCCCTGGCTAGGCTCATGCTCCAGGATAAAACCGCACAGCTGGCAATACACAACCCCACTCTTAACAAGGAAGGGAAAGTTCCTTGTTATTCTCAGGCCTCAGGAGCAGAGCGCCTCTACAGGCTCACTCCACATGCTGAGAAGCCTTGGACTTCTCCTCTTGGAAGTGAAATGGCACCCAGAAGAAGACAGACATCTCTACTCTCCAGCAGCCATCATTCCTCAATTAGCAAACAGACCCTGTGCAGACTCGCTCTCCTTTCACAGACGGCTGCCTAGAAAACACAAGCTCGCTTCCAAACTACAAATTGTGCCAAGGTCCAGTCACCTGCTAGTGTGCAAACTCTACTGTCACTTGCCTGGAATCCCCAGGGAGTCAGGAGCTTTGGGTTTATCCTGCCACCAAGTACAGACAGAAGCTGAAGGCGAGGCTTGGGTGTTAGACTGGCAGAGGTAGCAGGAAGCAGAACCAGTGGAGACTGGAATGGAAACTGCTCACTCAGCTCCTTCAACCAGCCCTACCATTAGATCTTGGTGCCATCCTGACAATTAATCCTTCCCATCTAAAAACGGGGCCCCTCCATGACCTAGAGGCCTGAGGAAGCATGTGAGAGTGTAGACAATAGGAGGCTGTACGTGAACTTGATTACTAAGATGATAAAACTCAGCCATGCACCATTTTCCTATTCCCCTCAGGCACACTGTCCACTGAGTCACACTTCTTCTCACAACAGCCCATCCCATGATAACACTAATTTGCCTTCTCAGCATTAACCAGAGAGCCCCAAGCCATGAGCACCCATGGAATGCGACAGGTGCCACAGCCTTGGCCGTAATTCACATGCGACTTGGGCTCCCAACAGGAAGAGAAGCTGCTGGCGGAAGAGGCTTTGAAATTCCTCCCTTGTCATGGGCCCAAGAGCTCCATGTGCCAGAGAACAAAACTGTTTCTCTCCATGGAGGGACGGCAGACGCAGCCCCCTTGGGTAGCCTTGGTCTTCCTTCTGCAGCCAACTCCAGGATTTCCAAGCCATTATGAAGGAGAGTCTGTGACAAAGAATAAAGAGCCCAAAGAGAAAGGTGACTATTCATCCACTATCCATTCAGTGCATCCATCAATGGAGGAAAGGAAAGACGGGGTGAACATTTTAGAGTAGGTGGTCAGAGAAGGCCAAGCAGAGCAAACGTTACTCTGAGCCCTATATGTGCAACCTAAAAAATCCTGAAGGGAAAGAATCTTGGGTGGAGGAAAGGATGATGCCCAAGATCAAATCCACTTGTGTCATGAGAAGCACCTAGGGTCTACGTAAGACCAACCACCTTTCTGCTTTGCTGGCTTGCACTGCCATCTGTGGCCACTGTCCCTGCAGGCCTGCTCCTTCCTCAGAGCTTCCTCTTTGCCCACATACAGGGGGCTCCTCTCCCCTCACCCAGGACAGACACTGCCAGTGCGTCTCCCTCACAGATGCTACAGCCTCTCCAGGCTCCTTGGGCCAAACTGAACCCTCAGGATGCTGAGCTGAGCAGAAGAAAACTACAGTTCAGTAGTAAAGATGGTGGTGAGCTAGGGTGTGCCCCACGTCTCTTGATTTTAAGTGCCTTTGCCCTCTTGAAGGAAGGACTCGCCCTCTTCCCTCAGGTTCTTGCTCTCACAGCTCAGCTGACAAAGCAAGTGCTGTAGCAACATAAGGAACATGTAAGGTGGTGTGACACGCCTCAGGGAGGAGCTTCCTAGTGGCTTCTCCTGCTCTCATTATGAGGCTGAGTACCTGGGGCTGGCCCTTCCCCATCCTCAGCACCCTTGAGTCTAAAAGAGCAGAGGGCTCTTGTCGGGCTTCCAGGACCTGAACCTGAAGAAGATGACAGTAGCCAGCTCAGTATTCAGAATGCCACCTCTGGACGACACCAAGCCTGTCCACTCACAGGAACAAGCCCTGAGAAGTTATGTCTTATGGAAGAGTGTCACTCCAATAGCACTTGCAATACAGATCAGTAAGCTCACTGGAGCCACTGGTGAAAGAAAGAGCTGGCCTTTAACAGAGAAGAAATCACTAAGTCATTCAGCAAGAAAAAGGTCATCAGGGACACTCCAGTGAGGATGGCAATAATGACTATCATAATAACAGCAATATCCATAACAACAAAATCCACTGTTATTGGGTGCTTATGGCACGTGACCCTGATCACGACCCCCAGTGCCTCTGCTAGTCTTCAGTGAGCCTATGAGGAAGTTTGTGGCACTGATCCCCTGGCACTCATGCAGCACCCAGCATCCCCTGGGCCAGGTAATGAGAGGGAGGAAGCAGAGAATGAAGAAAGATTGCTGGAGAAGAAGTGGGGCCACCAGGAAATACAGGTCAAACACCAATTCCACATTTCTGAGATGACTTCTGTAGGAGCTTAGGAAAGGAGCCACAGGCCTGCAAGCAGCATGCCGGTTGAGGAGTCTCAGAGTTCAGGCTCCAGGCCTTGACACACTGCAGTACCTGACCTGCTGCACCCCTGAAATGCTTCTATTTTCTCATCTCTGCGTGATCCTGCCACTACTTCCAGATATCAGATCCACAGAAGAAAGCTGTAGAAGTAATCAGAGAGACTATGCTAGTTTCTTGCTCTTCTCCGACTTCAGCCTCACCTGCAAGCCTTCTTTGCCAGCTGCAAAGATGGTTGGCAAAGGCTGCAAAAATTGGGACATTTTCTTACCACAAAAGGAGAAAAGTGGAAGGTGCCCTTGTGTCCTTTTAGATCTGGATTTGAATTGTACCGCATCATGTGCTGCTGCCCACCCCTTCCAAATTTCAGAGATTAACTTGGCACACTTCCCTATGTTCAGCTCACCTTCACTGGTAGTTTAAACTTCAGTGGAGACTTAGAAGGTGCTTCTTAACATCTGAGTGGCTTTTCCTCTTACAGAATATGAATGGCAGTTTCATCCTTGTTTACATGAGTAGTAGAGAGATATTTGAGCATGTTTAATGACAAAAGTACACGTTTTCTGGTCTTGCATATGCACACAAAAGGTCCTAGCACCACATTTTACCTTTCAGCTCCATCCAAGCCTGGAAAATTTCTACATCAAAGCTGGAACTTTATTTTCTTTGTGGAACAAATGCATTGGTAACAGAGATTATTCTTCCTAAGAGCATCTCTCTGTGCATGATGTCAGAGGGACAGACACTTGTTCCCTGACATTCTCTTGCTACGCTGGGCACCAAGACCACTCCTGTGTCCATCTGGACCCTCTTCACTGTGCCTGGGCAAGATGTCACATGCACAGGGCATCCAGTGAACCAGCAAATGAATGGTGAGAAGATAAAATAGAGATAGCACTGATCTCTGGGACTGTCAACTCACAGTGAGCTGGGCTGGAAAAAGCACGCATCGCCCCTGGGCAGGAGACAGGAAGGGGAAAAGCAGAGCACAGGAGGGCTTTCCCAAGGCAAGCTGCTATTTTTGCATTAATTTCTTCTAAATCACAACTCTTGAGAAGAGAGTGCACTGACAACTGAAGCAGAAGACCTGGCTGTGTAAGAGGGAGAAAGAAGCCTGTTTCCACACAGAAGCTGCAAACTGGAGGCCGTCTCTGCCTTCAGATGCTGAGACTTCCCGAACTCAAACAAGAAAAGAGGCCCTGACATCACAGTCACTCTTTTTCCTTCCCAGGAAGAAAAAAATAAGAAACTAGAAAAGAAAACGCTAGTTAGGGGAATAGACCCATCAAAAGAAGATGTTTTCCAGGAACAAAGCACTCAGTTCTTCACTGTCCCTCTCCAGATCAGAGGGGACCCCATAGGGGACACAGAGGAAATCCTGCTTTTTATGACTGATGTATTCACGAAACTCTGAACTAAAGAATGAGGATTTAAAAGCCTACAGTGGAGAGTTTGGGGAAAAACACTGGTTGGTCTTCCTCATCAGACTCCTTGCTCCAAATCAAACTCCTTATTATTCTCCCAGAACCTTCTTTCATTGGCCAGAAACGAAGGAAAGAGCCAAAGTGACAACATAGGCTTTACACATGGCGATTAGGCATGGAGAAGGGCAGTACCGAGAGCACAGACATCCTGAGAAGAAATGTGTAGCGCAGGTGCTGTCTTTCCTAGAGACTGGGATCAGTGCAAATGACTCCTGGGAGGTCACTAAGCTGAGGAGCTTCAGTCTTTGAATGTGTGTTTTGGAAAGTTCAAATCACTCTGCAGAAAGGCCTTCAGATGAAGAAATTGAGGCTGAAGAGAACAGTAGCAATCTCAAGGTACCTTGCTGCTAGCTGAAGTGCTCCTTTCACAAGCCACACTTGCTCATACGTGCCGAACTCTGAAGTAGTGACAACAGGAGAGCTAAGGCAGGTGTCTGCATCCCAGGGAACCTCAGGACAGAGCCACCCACTCATTTCTCATGCTTTCCAGCTGAGGCAAGCACAGCCCTGTTCTCCAAATCTCCTGTTCCAGTAGAGAGAAAGCAGCACAGGCCTAACTAACCTGTGTGGCGGGCAGAAGGAACAGGGTACACATAGCAATAAAGGAGGCATGGGGTGAGAATGGAAAACAGTGGAAGCAAATTAAAATGAGCCCCCCGACACCCTACTGAAGAAAGATACTGCTGCCCTTTGCACATGTTTTAGGTTATTTTCTGTTCCTAAGACAGAAAACCTCACATTGCACAATTTAAAAGAGGAAAGATTTATTTTGGCTCCTGGCTTCGGAAGTTCTGCTCCCTGGCTGCCTGGCTCCATTGCTTTTGGGTATATGGTGAGGCAGGAATATTACAGTGGCAGAACGTGGTGGAAGAGAGTTGCTCACTTCATGGAGAAGCACAGTGAGGGGGAATGAGGCAGCGAAAGAGAGGAAGGGGCTCGGGATATAAACTTCAAAGCCCCAGCGACCTGTTCTATCCTATTAGGCCCCACCTGCATAAACCCATTCAGCCATAAACTCATCAATGAGTTAATCTGTTCACTAGGTCACCAACTTCACCTCTCTGGACCTCAGCTCTGAACCTGGCTGCATGCGTCCTTAGGAGACATTTCATACTGAAACCACAATAGCATGCATTCTTTCTTCCCTTCGTCTGGTTGGCTCCTATGCACCTGCTCTATGGGGCACTGTGCTAAGGCTGTGCATTAAGTCCAGATCATAAGAGGCAGAGGCCCATCCTTCAGGCAATTTAGACAGACATCCTGCAAGATGTCATCCATGCATTAGGAGTCAAGAGGCAAACAAAGCAAACCGAAAACAGAGCTGTGGTCCACTTAGGGAATAAGATAGTTCAGAGCATAAGTAGTTCTGGGGTGCAGATTGGAGGGGCCCGAAGAAGGAAAGGGAGGCAGGGCTGCATAGGATTTGTTAGGCAGAAGCAGTAGCAAAGCCTTTGATGCTGTGTGTGGGAGGGGGAGGAGGTAATGTGTTTGCACTGAAGAGAAGGGTGGAAGGCCAGGCAGGTGGGCCACATTAAGGTTGTTCTTTATTTGCATTTATGATTTATTGTTTTATTTTTCCACTTTACTTCTCAATGCAAAGGAAAACCACCTAAGTGTTTGAGGCAGATCAACACGTGAATGAAAAGATTTGTTCAATTCCTTATTTCACTTAACAAAGCTTAAGTTTATACTTTCCACGACTATTCTGGATGCAAACAATAAAGAGGTTACATACACATGCATTTGCTAATTATGCAACTAATTAAGTCAATAATCAGAATAATCTCAATACTCTTGAGACAGTCTCCACCCAGGGCTGTGTGACGGCGAGGTGGACCATCCTGGAGCCATCTTTTCCTATATTCTTGTAACTGAATTGATTCTCAGATGGGCGACCTGAGATTTTTCATTATATTGGGCTAGGGAAATATGCAGAGGGCTGATCCTGTGAGTGAGAGAATGTGCTCTGCGTCTGTCCACATCCTCTGTTTGCAAGGGGCTTGACCCCATCTGAACAAATGGTGCTGGACTAGCTAAGGCTCAGCAAGCCAATCCATTTATTATAATTCTGCTGAGAAGAAGTCCAGTAAATCAAAGAGACAACCTGACTGCAAACAAATTACACCAAGAGATAGGATGGAGGGAGGGAGGGAGGGAGGGCTGAGCAGTGGCCAATTGGGAAAACATAGGAATAAAAATGAAGGGGATAGGGAATAGCAGAGAATGGAGACCTACAGAGATGCCTAGAGTTTGAAGGAAATAAAAGTGGAGCCTAATTTGTCTATCAGGAAGAAAAAGAAAAGCCTCCTACCAAGAGAGATCACACTTATTGGAAATCTCTTTAACTTACAAACCCTAGACTTAAAAAAACCAACTGCCCTTTGTTCTCTAGAGGGGTCACCTAGGGAGCGATTGATGGGCAGTTACTTTCTCCTGAGTGAATGTTCATAGTTTTCTTTTCTCATGAAAATACAATTGAGTTCCTCTTCTTATAGAATAAACCTATTCCTGGCACCCCCTAGTGAGCATGCTTCCCAGCCTAAGAATCCTCTAGAAATAAGCACCCTTTGACTGGGCCAAACTCAGGACACATGGGTTTCTGGAAAGAAACTTAGCATAGAACTGAGTCCAGGTTCCTTCCGAAGAACTATGACAATAGGTAGATAGCTTGGTTAGGGCTACCATATCCATACTCCTGGAAGGGACGTTAGGCAATAAGTTTCAAAGTAATGATGAAGAAAGTTCAACTACCATAGGAAATATCCTTTGTCTGGAAAAGTATACTCTCAGACCCAATATATATCCCCCCAAAAGATTCAACTCAGGAAAAGAACCTGCTTGGGAAAATGGAATTCCTTCTCCAGAAGCAGTAAAAACAGTTGGGGGAGAGCTGGGAGAATATCTTCTTGGACAAGGAGAATCATTTCACAATGCTCCAAACAGAAATATACTTACAAAAGCCTGACTAAAGAAAGAATAGTATGAGCTACAGTAGGTGCTTCATGGTCATTCGCAAGGGTGCTGAATAGACTGAGATGACATATGATTTCACAACATGATTAGAGAGAAGAAAATCGCTTTGTAGTGTAAATGATGAAGCTAGAAGGATGTCTCTAAACACTTGATTCTGCCAAACTGATTTATATCTATTCACCAGCTCTCAAGCCTTTGGACGAACTTGCTGATAAGTATCAATGTCTCAAGGGCATCAACATGGAAATCCTAAATAAATGATTGGCAGGAAATTCAGTAACACACTGACAAAGTGGGACATATTATAAGGCAAGGATGGCTCAATATTAGAGACTAGAAAATAAAAGCAACTGTATTCATAGATCAAAGGTATTAGTTAAGCATCTCAATGGACATTGAAAAGATAATTAACACTATTCGGTATGTTCTTATTTTTTAAAAGGAAGTCATAATAAGAATTGATGGGTATATGTTACGTTGGTAAAATATCTCTCTCCACCCAAAATGTTTAACGGAAAAACTCCAGAATGTTTTCCATAAAAATTATGAAGAAGATAAAAATGTCAAATTCACCACTATAACTTAGTATTGTTGTGGGACAGCAGGCAAAGCAATTAGCCTAGGAAATCAGATGTATAAATTGGAAATGAGGAAGCAAACATGGTCACCATTAGTAGATAATATAATCATGCACCTGGCAAACTCAAGACAATCAACTGACAATCTGCTCTAAACAGTAAAAGGACAGTTTATTAAAGTAATATATAGAAAGTAATGGTTTTTTATAACTACAAAAACAACCAGTTGGAAAATAAAATGGAAGCAGAAGGTTCCATTTATATAGCAACAAAAAGACAAAATACTTCGATATATGCTGAATAACAGAAATAGAAAGATGACATCCCTGGTTAAGAAATCTGAGTATCACAAAGATGGTGATTCTCCCTACATTCACCTATAAATTTAACCCAGAAAACATGTTATATATTCTTTATGAAACAATTAAGCTAGTGCTCACATTCAAACAGAAATGCAAACAGGTACATCCACTCCAAAGAACAGTTTGTTCTACCTAGGAGGGCTGTACAGAAAGCAGGGGGAGAGAGAGAGCGAGAGCAATGTATTCCTAGGAACAGATTCAAGAAAGCCATAAGAAACTGGTTTTTTAAAATTTTTTTTATTAGTACACATTTGTGATATACATCAAATATACATTCTATGGGGAGTTGGTATATATACATATCACGTTTTACTCTTTTTTACTATCCTTCTTCACCTCCCTTTTCCCTATGTTTTTAGATCTCCTTCCCATCTCTGAATTGTCTATTTTTCTATTATCCATTTTTTTCACTTTGTCCTTTATCTATACTTTGGATTTCTCACATAAGAGAAACCATGCATGTCTGATTTATTTCATTTAATATTATGGTCGTAAGGTAGCATTGATTTTCAACAAATGACTCAAGTTTATCCTCTTTTATGACAGAATAGTACTCCATTGCATATAAATACCACATTTTCTTTATCCATTCATCTGCTGATGGATATATAGGCCACTTACAAAATTTGGCCATTAAGAATCGTGCTGCTACAAACACGGATATGCATGCATCACTCACTATAAATATGATGCCATTAAGTCTTTGGGGAAGATATCGAGAAGGGGAATAGCTGGGTGGGATGGAATTTCTGTTTTTCTTTGAGGAATCTCCATACTGGTTTCCATAGTGGTTGTAGATTCCTCCCAACGATGCAGAAGGGAACATTTTCCCCTGTAACCTTGCCAGCATTTGTTAGTATTTGGTTGATTGATTAGAGCTGTCCTTTCAGAAGTAAAATGGAACTTTTGTGTTTTAAATTGCATTTCTGCCATGATCAGTGAAGTTGAACACTTTTTCATGCATTTATTGGTCATTTGTACTTCTTATGAGAAGTGTCTATTCATTTCAATAGCTCATTTTTGATTGGGTCTTTCATTTTAGGGGTCTAATTTTTTGAGTTCTTTATAAACTCTGGGTACTAATCCTCTGAGGAATAGCTGGCAAAATTTTTCCTATTCTGTATGCTGTCTCTTCATTCTATTAGTTGTTTCCTTTGCTGTGCAGAAGCTTTTCAATTTAATGTAAACCTATTTGTTCATTTTTGATACTTCTTTTACAACTGGGGTTCTGTTCAAAAAGTCATTACCTATACTTACTTCAAGGGTTTAATCTATTTTATTATTCAATAGATTAAGCATTTCTGTTTCAATATCTAGGTCTTTGATTCATTTTGATTTTATTTTAGTACAGGGTGATAAATATGTGCTAGACTCATTGGTCTGTATATAGATCATCAGTTTTTTCAGCACCATTTGTTAAAGAGACTATCTTTTCTCCAGCATATGGTTTTGGCCCTTTTCTTGAATATCTGCAGGCCTGCAGTTGTTTCTGCACTTGAGCCATGAAAAATTCTTAGGGATATGCAAAGTGAATACACACAACAATGTTATTAGAAGTATTTTTTTTCCAATACTGGGAATTGAACCCAGGCCTTTTGCACTGAGCTACTTTCCCAGTCCCCCCCCCTTTTTGGAAACAGGGGCTTTAAATCAACCCAGGCTGGACTCAAACTTTCAATCCTCCTGCCTCAGCCTCCCAGATATTGGGAAAATAAGCACGTGCCACTATGACAAAAACCTTTATTATATTGAAAAACTGTATAGAAGCTAAATGCTGATCAGCGGGAAAATTAAGAAATTGTGATAGTTTTGTACAACAAAATATCGTACAGCTGTGTCAGTAATGGACTAGAGTAACATATACAAACATAAATGAATCTCTCGAAATAGCATGAAATGGGAGGAAATGAATCAGAAGAACACACAAAACATGATACTATTTATATAAAACTTAGACACATCTACTTTACTGTTTTGTTTAGGTCCACATACACAACATTCAATCTGAATAAATGTTTAGAAATACAAATACCAAATTCAGTGTGGCACCCCAGAAGGAGGACAGGCAGGGCTGAGGAGAGAGGACAGGAGCCACCCCTGCATTTTTAGAGGATACTAAGAATATTCCAGAAGTTGGGCAATCTATAGATGAGTATTTACATCACATTCCAAATCTTTTTTGAGCATTGCATTATTATTGATGCTTTTTTATAGGCTTGAAACATAGTCCAGTCATTTTAGTGGAACATGAAATATGCAAGAATAACCTGGAAAAAAAGCTCTCACAAAAGAAAACCAAGAGGTGTATAGTCCTACCAGAGATTTCAAACATATCATCACACCTCAGCCAGTAAAAACTGGGTGGTACTGGCACAAAAAGGAGCTGGTTAATGGAATAAAATACGAAGTTGAGAAATAGCCCCATTCTTTCTTTTTCCATAGGGAACCTGCTTGTCCTAACACAATGGTCTCTGTATGGTGGGGTTTCCCAGAGTTTTCACCCCTGATTGTTCATGATAAAGTGGTGGGTGACCCATACTCTGAGATGGATAAAGGGGATAAAACTTCTTTGAAGACCCAAGCTTTATTGTTGAGATGAGTGCAGAATTTACAGTCTATTTAGAAATGTTTTCTTGTTCGGAATCATCCAGCCCAGGCGCAGCTTCCCGAGGCCCAGCCCTGCACCTGCCTCTGTCTCATGCCCCTCCCCCGGTTTCTCTCCTTGCTTCCCCGCTGAACAGCGAGCGGGACCTTTTAAGATGTACATCACATCTGCCAGCCCTCCTGCTCAGAGCACTGCAACAGCACCCCATCGTTCTCAGCAGAAAATCTGCCTCTTACCAGGATTCACCTATGAATGGCTGAGCCCACCTCTGAGCCCTCAAGCCCTGTCGCCGGGCCCTGCCAACTGACTGGCTGCTCCTGCAATCTGCCAAGCGCGTTTCCTCACAGAAGCCTTAAACAGATACCTCACCTTCTGGACCACTCTTTGAAGCTCCAGGAGTGCAGAGGTTTTATCTACTTCACCCATTGTTGTGGCTCCATTCCTAGCATGATTCCTGATGCATAGTGTTGCCCAGGTATTCAGTGAATAAGCAAATAACGTATGAGCAAGACTGACGCTCTAGGAAGAGATGCTTTATTTATTTCCAGAACAAAAGTGGTATCTTCCTCTGGTACAGTTCTAGGCCTATCACACCACAAAGCAGTTCTTGCAGCAGGACCTTAGGTGCACTGGGAGTCCCTGCTGCTTTGGTGTGGAGCCCCCTGAGGAGACATGCCAAGTGAGTCGTGGAACTGTGACCCACTCTGGCTGCAGTAGAGTCAACTGTGCCAAGGAGGCCACTGTGCTCTGCGTGGCTGTCCCTAAGACAGAAGTTGCTGCTTGACAGGGTGACAGTCCTCTCCACCTACAGAATCGATGTCCCTGCTGAGTTTGCCATACTGCCATCAGCAATGGTCCTCCATGGCAGGGAGAGGCCACGCCAATCCAGAACCTTCCATGCACACCCAGATCCTGAGCTCCCTAGAAAGAGAAGGTAAGTCCTTGCCTTGCACAAAAGTTCTCATTCTCCTGCTTGCAGAAGAAGTGGGCAAAAATCAATCAATGCAAATTCATACTGGGAGTTCCCTGAAAATCAGAAGATAAATCTTTCAGGTGGAAAATATTATCTGTCTTCTCTTAAATGTCATTTGGATAGCTGCTTGATGATTACTGTAATATTGATATAGTTCACTCCTTACAAGGAGCTCTAAATACTTCATGGATATGGTCTCATTAATCTTCAACTTCTTATTAACTTACAAAATGGATCAGCCTGCAGAGCTACAAACAACAAAAGCTTCAGTTTCCTTTAGCATCATTCCCCAAACAACTCCTTTTCATTATTCAGAGTAATCATGAGTTATCTTGGTATCCTTTGAGCTAACGTCAAAAGATACAAATGAAAAGAAATACTTTCTGTTCTCTCCTATGCAAATGTCATCTTTTCCAGCTGTCCTTCATCCCAAACCCAATGCAGTTGGTGGTTACAGTAATGGCCCCTGGTGCATCTCGGTATTAATGTGCCTTCGCTGCTTCTTCCTTCAATAGATGGTTCTCACTTAACTGCCCTCTTGAAGCTTCCCTGTCTTTGTGACCAGTTTACACGAATGGCAATGACATGGGAATGTGGGAACTTAAGAGGCCTGACAGCTTCCTCTTGTCATCTTATGTACTGAGTCTACCAAGCCATGAAGAAGATCAGTCAAGTCTACCAGAAGACGAGGGGCCACATGGAGGAGGACCCTAGGCCCCAGGGGACAGCCAGCACCAACTGCCAGAGAGGAATGGGACCACATCACAGCCTCCAACCTTTCAGCTAAATGCAACCAGGTGAGTGGCCAGCTGGACCCTGAGGAGCTAATCCACAGAACTGCCCAAACCAGTAAACTCTGTTGTTGGGTTAAGCCGTCAACTTCTGGGATGGTTTGCTATGCAGTAACGTAACTACTGTCCCATGTCTGTTGCCTTGCAATTCTGTGTCTGTAATTTGTTGTTTCCTAAATTCCCAATTCCCTCCCAGGTAAACTCACTGTTTGGAAAGGAGAACTATTCTGAGTTCAATCACTTTGTAACAGTCTCTGCTTGTCATGATGCCTTCTCCGATTCCATCACTCACTAACTGTGTGACTTTGCCTACAAAGTTTGAACTCTCTTCCTGAATCTCCTCACCTGTAAAGAAGAGATAATTTGAGTGCCAATCCAAGGTAGTAATGAGTTTAAGATAAAATCAGCAAAAGGTTTGCACACTTCCTAACACAGAGTAAGCACTCAAGAAGTATTAGCTGCTATTACAACTGTAAAATGTTTATTCAAGAAACACCTTGAGTGCGTCATTACAAAAATGAGGAAAGGTCTTAATATTTATGGATCACTTTCACTATGTCATGGTTCTGTTACTGTTTTTTAATCTTTACAGTGTGCTACCCAGGCATGGCAGAAAACAGTGCCTGAGTTGAATTCTTATCTTTGCCCCTCACAAGCTATGTGAACTTGAGTAAACAACAATCTCTCTGCACCTGTTTTCTTAAGTGAGAAATCTAAGGATAAATTTAACTTCGGAGAGTGTTTGGGGAAGTAGATCGGTTATTTCCTGTTAAGCACGTAGAACTACAGTTAAGTATTTGATAACAATAGTTCCACTCTGCAGTCTCCTTCAATCAGATGAGGGTGGTGACCCTCAGCAGGAGGATTAATTAGAAGAAAACTTGACTGCCTTGTACTCTGGATTGTGAATATGAACATCCAGACCCTCCTGCCTCGGCCAAGCCCCAGGTACGGAGCTTGCCTTTTCAAGCTTTTATTCTTTAACTGCCACACCTGCACTAACTCAGCACCTTCTCCTGGGGAACTATTCTAATTAATGGATTAAAATTCCGCTGCTCCAAAAGCCACATAAAATGAGCCTAGCCCCCCAGTGCAGCCCCACTGGCTCAACGCCCATTAAGCTGTTCTGGCCACGCACTCTCTCCCACACTGACCAACCTTGAGCTCACACATAGCTATCTGGGATTCAACTAGGTTTCCGATCAGGTTGCCACCTCTGGTTTCTCCCAGAGGCCACCTGTGGCAACAGTGACAGGACACACCCTTCCTTTGGAGGGGCACCTTGGCCACAGAAGAGGCAGAAATACTGCGCATATTCTCCTTTACCAGAGTTCAAAGTTCTGCATCTTGGCTTTGTTGTCCCCAAGGTTTCACAAACTTCCTGAGCCTTGAAACCCTTCTTTCTTACAATATAATTCAGGTCAACAACAAAGTCTCTTGGAGGCCACATGAGGAACCTTCGTTAAGGAATCCTGGGTCACAGAACTGTAGTAAATGATCTACTGCTGCATGCTAGGGAAATGTCCTCAAGCTAGGATCGCCTTTCAAATAGGTGAATATGGGTGTATTTAGTTTCCTGAAAGAACCACAAGAAACCATTTCCAATGGCAACCATTGGGGCAAGAAACAATGGACACAGACTGGGGACAGAGGTCACATTTTACTTATACTATTTTGATGGGTTTTTAAAAATATATACAATAAACCATAGTGGCACATGCTTATAATCCCAGTGCTTGAGAGGCTGAGGCAGGAGGATCGCTGCCAGTTCGAGGCAAGCCTGAGCTACAAAGTGAGTGTAAGGTCAGCCTGAACCATATGATGAAGCCCTGTCTCAAAGTTAATTAATTAATTAACATAAAATGTATACAATTCCCTGGTGCTCTCTCCATCTTTCTTGCATCATTTTTCTGTCTGTGTTTCATTTCAGATCGGTTCTTTTGCTGTGTCTTCAAGTTCACTCATCTTTTTCTCTGCAATGCCTCATCCTCTGGTAGATCCCAACCTGTATAGTTTTCATCTCAGATGTTCTCTCTAGATGTTCCACTTGTGTCATTTCTTATGTATTTGCTGTGTCTCTTGTCAGCAGGTTTGTGCTTTCCTTTAAATTCTAGAAAAGCAGAGGTAACACTCTACAGCATCAGAATCTGAGACTTTTTACTCTAATTGCCTGGAGACCTAAGCCTGTGGGAGTTATGGCATCCACTCCATGCTTCCTCTCCAGGGCAGATGGCAATTCCAGTGTCCCTCTATTTACATAATAGGTCCACAAGTACTTGCTGGTTGATGGACTGTGGCTGCTAGGACCAGGTCTATGCAAGTAGCGTGCTCCGTTTTGGTTGCTGGGCTGGGTGCCTCTCACGCACCTGTATGTGTCAGGAATTAGTTCAATACAGCTCAATGCACACACAGTGGCATAAACCTAGAAGCTTCTGTACTGTTTTCCATTGTGCCCCATACCTTAGCCTCTGAAAATGTGAAATTTCACATTAGCCTAAAGGAAAATGGTCTGGGTCACTGGAGTCTCTTGGAAGGGAAACGGTATTATTAAATTGTATCCTGTTGTTTGTTTACGATGAGTTTTGATCGTTTAACTAACAGAACTACATCTTTTGCTCCTTCAGTCTTTGAACCCCAGCTAATTAGAATCTACCATACTCTCCAGCAAGAACAGACCACCTCCGGATCAAATGAACTTCTCAGTCACCAAAAACAGCACTGGAGCTGCTTTAGTTTTGAGCAGATGTTTTCAAAGAGTTAAAAGAAAGCTTATGTTCCTTCATCTATAATAAGCATATGCATACAAAAAGGCTTCACTGGAGCCCAGTGAGGTAATGAAATTGTGATCCTCCATGGGCTCAGAATGGTTCAAGCTGCCCAATGGGAATCAAACCCTCGGCCTCTCGACACCACCACTTTCTGCAGGTGGCACCACAGCTTCTTCAAGACTTGACGTGTAGGTCACAGCCAGTCGCCTTTTGGGCTGGAACACTGCTCCAACAGTTTGGTACCTCCAGCCTTCAGCCAGGCTGAAGGAGGATGAGGGCTGGAATGAGAGGGGCACAGGGTACGCACCAGCTCTAGAATGGATGGACCTACACCTGAATACCACTCCCTTCCACCTATCAAATATGGCCACGTACAGGTCATGTGAATTTAAGGTGGTTACATCCTGCGTCCTTAAACTGAAGGAAACTGTTTGTGCCTCACACAGCTGTCAGGAGGTGAGAAGCATTTAGTACAGTGTCCAGCACCAGGGCAATACCTAAGGGCATGCTCCTTGACCTCTTGCTTCTAAGGCAGGATGAATCTTTCTCTCCAAGTCTCTCAGCTTGCTAGAGAGATGCCCCAGAGACTCCACATAACCACACATTGTTCAGGAAGGTTCAGTTTCAGAACAAAAAATGCTCCTTTCCTCCAGCCTCTACCCAAATTACTCCTTCTGTGAAAGACAGAAGGAGTATTTTCTTCTGACTAAACTATGGTTCAGACCACGAGGGCCAGTTGTTAAAAGCTAGCCCAGACCCTCTGCTGGGAAATCTTGAAAATATAACCTATCTTTGCTGAGCAGGTTTTAATTTGCTCAGGCTTGCAGTCCTGAAATTATGAAACAAAAGAATTCAGCAGGACCATTCAAATCCAGCACTTGCATCCTCCTCAACACTTCTGCCAGGAGTCATGCGGCCACCATTTGGGAAGAAGAGCTCACTGTCTCCCAGTCTGGGCAGGACATTTCCTTTGTTGACAGCCTGACTCCAAATCAGACTCAATGTGAGTTGCCTCCAGGAGCCTCCTTTCTTATGATGAGTCATGCCTGCCTCTGAGATCTCTGATCTCCAGTCTTTCTCCCACTCTCCTTCCTGAGTGGGAGTTTCTGCTCCTCTGAAAAAGTGGACTGCCAACACGTTGGGATAATCAAGGCAAGGAACCTTGACTATTCCCTTTCAGTACTAAAAATTCCTAACTGCAGGAGGGAAGAAATATCTTTACAGCACATCTTTCCCCAGTCTCCCATCTCCACCATTTCAGAGTAGATGCCACTGCTCTGAGGCTGATTCTTCATGGCGAATTTGTGTTAGAGCCATCTGGACTCTGATGCTTTGTAATTCGGGCTTTTCTATAGTTTTAATTATTTCCTCTGTTCTCTCTCTCTCTCTCTCTTTGT
The DNA here is from genome assembly GCA_004027295.1 of Dolichotis patagonum. NCBI lineage: Eukaryota > Metazoa > Chordata > Mammalia > Rodentia > Caviidae > Dolichotis > Dolichotis patagonum. The sequence goes on along the minus strand of PVJX010000533.1, from coordinate 129,653 downwards.
CTCTGTCTCTCATCATTCTGCTCCTGAGGAGATAAAAACTAAAAAAGATTTTTTAAAGTTATGGCTGCAATTTCAATAGAAGAAGAAGAAAGATTTGACTTTGAGAAATATAAGCATTTGTTATATTCTGAGCCTATTTTTTCCTTACAGGTTAATGAAGATGCTATTTCTCTGTCCTATATTTCAGTTAATTTCTGACAAGTGATTTTTTGTTTGTTTGGTTTTTGTTTTGTTTGGCTTTAGTTATGTCTGGTTATATGCCTCTCAGTTCATCTCTCTTTTATAGACTTCATGAAATATTCAATCCTTACTAGTAGAATGAGGTTTGATTCACCCCTGGCTGTGATTAATTGTATCAGTATTTGGGGACCTAATTTGTGTTTATATTATTCCTCCAGTGTTTCCATTTTCTTTCCTAATTATCCATTTTTCCCCATCTTTTTTCCTGAAATGAATACTGAATTAGCTTGCCTCTGATTACAGTCCTGGATGCATCCCAAAGAATATTGTTGGACAGCTCCCCATTATAATTTCATTCCACGAATTCTTTGTTTGGTTTTTGCAATAAAGCTTTATTAACCCTCCATGAGCCCTTATTTTCATTTGCTCAGTCATCTTTGTTTGGAAACTGTGCCAAAAGCCACAGTCCGATGTCACAGTCCTCACTACACATTTCCTTCTACTACTTGCCAAGTCAAGCTCTTTTCAAAGTCAGACTTCCAGGGATTAAGATAAAAATCTATGTCTGCATGAAGGCACTGGTTTGTCTAAGAGGTTCTTCCTTTCTTTTGATTATTTCAATTATTTAGGACTCTGGTGAGGACGTTTATTGAAGAAGGACAAGGGAGTGCTGCGGAAGGGCATGTGCCAATCAGCATTCCTTTGCTAGGATTCCTTCCTACAGAGACTTTGTCTTTCATGAAGAAAGATCCCCTCAGAACAGCACTCTGACCCAGCTCACGGACAGTCACCCAACCATGGCAGTTCCTAAGGCCTGGGCTCTGCCCTGTGCTGCCTGAGGCCAGCACTGAGCACTTGCATATACAACTTCGTGTAAGCCTTACTTAGTCTCCTCTTCTGTAAAACGAGTGTGGAGGGTGAGTTTGTGCAGGGTTTCCTGGGTGCAGGGAGCAGGGGCAGGCACCCTTGGTTAGCCAGATACCACAACAGGCCACACTGAATGACAAGGGAGAAACACCTGCTCCTTCCAACTCCCTTTCAATCTTCTAATTACTTTAAGGTAGAAAGTCTTGGCTTGGATATGGCGTTTCTTTAAAACCTTCCAAACACATGACTCCAAAAACGAGGCCATAAATTTCAACTACAGCTTAATATTGATGAGAAATGGTCTGACTCTTCCCTTCTCCTGCCACTGCTGTAAGGGGGTGTGTGTCAGGCTACCACTGTCATAACCCCTCCCCCTCAATTCTTTTTCCTTCCCCTGAGGGTAACAGAAATTGAATCAAATAACAGAACTGAATTTGGACCAATCAGCAGGCCTGAATTAAAACTAACCAGGAAGCCCAATTTGGAACCAATCAGCAGATGTGAATCTGGACCAATCATAAGCCTGCTGCCCATACATAAACAGCACCCCTCTTAGCTTCTCACGGGGTAGGAGGCTTCCCTCTGGGATGCTCACTACTCTGTGCTGCAGTATCTAAATAAAGCCTTAAAAAGCCTTGCTTCTGCTGGTCTTGAAAACCACTGCTGATATATTTTGGGGGTAGTATATGTCCAAAAGGTCTTTGTTTCCCATGCAGTGTGGCCAGAGTGGTCTCTTTAAGAGGTAAAAAAAAATTATAAACACTAGGAGTTATTAGTCTTAAAGAGCCCCAGAGATTGATAGCAGAGGCCAACAGTGTCTGGCAGCAACAGTTAACAGGTGGTATCAACCAGTGGTGACTGTTGGCAACTAACATCATCTGGCAGTGACAGTAATGTCCATGTCAAAAGGCAGGGATCTCTAGCTGGGTGTGGCAGTACACACCTGTTATCCCAGCACTTGGGAGGCTGAGGCAGGAGGATCTCTGGCAGTTCAGGGCCAGCCAGCACTACGTGGTGAGACATAATCTTGAAAAAGCAGGGGAGGTCAGGGAGCTGTGTCAACTCACAGCAATGTCTGGCAGTGGCACAGAAGAGCAGAGACCATCACTGTCGGGCAGCATCTAGAAACAACCAGCAGGGATAACTGGCAGCCATCAGTGGCACTTGGTGGGGGCTGGCAGAGATCAGCTGACGCTGCTAAGAAGAGCTCCCAGGTTAGGCGTGGCTGCTAAGGAGCCGATGGCGTTGGGTTAGAGGCCCAGAACTGCACACTAATACCAAGAGCTCCAGCACCCACAGTCCCAGAGCTGTGACACCGAGGGCTTGAGAGCCCCTGGGGCCACTTTTCCAAACACAGCACTATAATGATTGAAATGCTTTACAAATGCACACACTTCAATTTTTAAAACATGAGTTTAATTACAGTAGGATAATAAACCCACATGGCAAACATTCATCAAGATGGTTAGTGCGTGAACCCCAGAATTTCAGAAAACACTGGGGGTACGTGACACTGAAGATTCCTTTAGTTCCAGGCGTCTGCATTCCTGGATTTCTGAGAAAATTGCTTATCCCCGAAATCATACCTTTCATGAAGACACCAAATCTTCCCATCCAGCAGTTAGCTGGAAGCCAGAGGAAGTCACAACAGAGACCTGTCCCTCCCCAGGAGCTCAGCCCTCGGCCACTTAGGGCTGCCTTGTCATTCAGCACAGAGCTCCCGTCAGCAGGGGACGACCCGTGTCAGCCTCTCCGTCCAGGTCTCTCTATCAACCCAGCTGGCGGAGGACACGTTCACAGCCTCTCTGTGCTCTTTAGTAACATCAGTATGAGCGGCCACCTACCCCTGCCCTACATCTGCCTAATTCTCCATTAAAGGTAGTGCAAATTTAAGCTTAGAAAGAGCCAAATGAATTATTCAGAATAGCTTTCACTTGAGTCATTTTCTTAAGAAATTGCTTGAAGAAGTCTGAAACCTGTTCTTGATTCATGGTGTATAAATATCCCTTGGGAAAACTCAATGGAGACAGGGTCCAGCAGGCTCTCCTGCACCCACAGCTGTCCTCGGCCTGCCTGGGAAGAACACACAGGCACGCCGGCCTCTACTGAGGGCTGATGGAAGGTCATCTCCACACAGAGGGAGCCCAGGGTGGCAAGCAGAATGAGAGCAGCCACCTTCCCTTGGACCCTCTCCTGGGATTGTGCGGGATGCACTCAAGGTCACCTGGAACCCTGCCAGGCAGCCCCGGGCACTGGGTCTCAGTGGGGTTGGCCTCCTGCCCATCATGGGTCTAGAGCAGTGGGACTTGCCTGACTCTCTGCCTTGGGGGTGACACTGACAGGCCTAGCAGAGCCGTCCCAGTGTCCCCAGAGAAGGGGACTGTACAGTGGGATGAGAGACGTCAGGTAACACACAGTCTTCAGCTCACTACAATGCAGCCTCTCCCTTCTCTCCCTCAAGAACAGCACACACAAGTGGGCGGGCGATGGTAAAACAGTTACAGGGAGTAACCTTGAAGCCAATCATCTGTAAAAGCTGTGAATTATTCACAAACTTAGGTTCTTTGTTATCAGTAACAATTTCCTTGTGGTCTCTCTCCTGAGTGGTGACTATTTCCGGAGTTAGTACCTTTTAGGAGGTTGGCTTGATGGACATACACAGTAAATTGCCAAGGTAGGGCCAAGTTGAAAGTAGAGGCCTTAGGGTCAGAGAAGGACAAGGGCAGGTATTTAAAAAGAAGAAACACAGCATCAGGGCTGAGAAGACTTTGGGGCCATGGAGCTGGCTACTGAGTTGATTTCTCCCTAAGGGAAGGGACAGCCTCTACCATGTCGGACCATTCACTCTCTGCTTCCTGGGCTGTGTGCTCATCCAAGACTCAGATGTTCAGATGTCCTTTAATGACATGGCCTTTTCATCCCACAAAAGAAAATGCCTCACACTATGTCATACCAGATTCCAGGACCCACAGAGTCTGTGCTGGTGTGCCCAGCAAAGAACCATGCCTATTGCCAAGATTATAATCCCCAGGTGTGCCAGGTAGGTCCAGTCTCTGTTCACCATGCTCATTTGCCCAGGAACCCGAGGTGAGGCATTCATTTAGGAAGCTTACAGGTGCAGAGCTCCATAAGGTGCAAGCTCAGGGTCAGCGGTGAGGATCTGTAGTTGTATAGGACACAGGCACATGAGCAAAACTTCATTCCACTGTGGTAAGGAAAATAAGTTGTGTAGAAAGCACACAATCCTCTAGTATGCAGAAACAAGTAGGAAGGTGTACTGGAACCTGCAGTGCTTTCCAGCCCAGCATTTACGGTGCTTCTCTTCAGTAAGAGCTTCTTGATTCAGCATCAGTAGATTTGACTCCTTCAGGCTTTTATCCTGCCCAACATGCTCCAAATACTTGCTCCCGTCCTACGTACAACCTCCAGCCACAATTGCCCGCATCACCTAAACCGGGCCTCTGCTCCTAGTCTTTTGCTGGCCCTACTACCTGTTGTGCACCTTTAAAGCTGAATACCTATGTGGCTATTTTTGCCACCACCTTGAGAGCCTGCCTAGGAATGAAGCTTATAGAGGAGACAATGGAGCCAAGAGAAGGAAGAGACAAAGTCCCGGCATTGCCAGCACACCTGGATCCAGCAGTGTCAGAAAGCAATCGCTTTTCAGTTTTGTGAATCGATAAATTCCCCTTTCCCATATGCTGTTTTGAATCAGCTTTCATCACTTGCAATCACACAAAAGCTGAGTCATAAAGGCTGTTTCCAGAAACCAGCAGATGAAGGCTACTGGGGGAAGAAAAGAAAAGAAAACATCTGGAGCTGTGCAAGTCAAGAGGGATGTGACCTGAGCACAGTGCCAGCTAATCAGGGCTGGATGTGTGTAAGGAAGGGGCAGCAGAGGAAGACTAGGCAGCGGACAGCCCAGGAGACCCTGAGAACCCTTACCCTGCAGGGGCCGAGGGGCCTTAGCCCACACACTCAAAGACTACTGTGTGCCATCATCTTCTCAGATATCTATCTAGCCCAGACCAATGTGAAAGCTGAATTAGGAATCAAGACGGTGGCAAAAGTGTGCAGTTCAGAACACGCCCTCTGGAGGCTGTCAGGAAGACAGCTGGAGACACAGGGTGAGGCCAGGCACTGGGAGGGAGCTGAGAGGGCAGGGGAATAGTCTCCCGCCTAGCAAGAGATGACAAAGGCTCAAAAGAGGCCCAGTGGCCACTTGCCTGGCCTGTTCCATTTGGTCTATCTTTAAAAAATTTACATTGGAGACCTGGAAGAAAAATAAGTGCTTGAGAAGTGGAATAAAAATAGGTAAACATAATAATCATCTCACTTAGGTACAGCGATCTATGGTGTTTCAAGCTCGCTTACCAACAGTAGCTCATCACTACCTTGAGAGGTAGTTATTATCCACATTTTATAGCTGTAGAAGCTAAAGATCTGAGGCACTAAGTAACTCGCCTGTGATGCTGGTACCATAATGCAGAGGCACAGGGCAGAACAGAGTTGTAGCACCACACTGTTCCCGTCTCTCTGGGAGCCCCCAAACCCATCAACTCCCCCTTCCTCCCTGAAGTGCCCCTGCCTTCTGCAGGGACCCTGGCTGCATCCTCTTCATGCTGCACACAGGCGCCTGTCTCCATCACCAACGGTGCCTCCATCTGCCCAAACTCTCCCTCCCAGTGGCCTTCTGCTCCCCTCTGCCCGCCAACACAAAGCCTGGTGAGACACCAGGCTGGCAGGTCAGCTGCTCCTGGATGACACAAATGGCAAGAGATCAGAACAACACTCTGCCTCTTCCCAGGAGCCAGCAGAGGCGCATGTCCAGCAGTCTGAGTTGCTCAGCTTTCTTGACTTGCAAAATCAAGCAGGGGCCTCCGCTCCCTCGAGGTTCTGTCTAGATACCAGCAAGTCCCACAAGAGGATGACACCTCAGGAAATCACTTCCTAAGGATGCCAGGAGTCCAGCTGTGGGCAGCACGCACGCCTGCAGAGACACAAAGCTTTGGCTTGCCCACTGGCTACCTGATTTAGACAACTGTGAGGAAGAGAAAATGGTAGAGTCTCTCCTTTCATCAGGACCATGGACACTGAGCTTGGAAAGAGGATTCAGGCGCCAAAGAGAGCTCAGCCTGCTCCAAAGACGGACAAGAGGAGGGGCTCAGCAAAGATGGCATAATGAGAGCCCCACACTCTACAATCGGGCCATCACACAGCTGCTGTCATGAATACAGCCCGCATGTTGGTATTGTTCCTTCCAAAAATTCCCAAGCAAGAAGAAAGCAAAACACAGAGTGGTTCTCATGCCTTCTGCCCTCAGATTCAGAATAGAGAATCACCAGATACCCACACAGCAGTCAGCACAAGACCTTTGTTAGGCCAGCCAGGCCAGTCCACTGATCGCAGGAGCCAAGTGACCCATGGCTCCAAAGCCACCCACAGGATTGTCGATGGACACTTCATGATGTTTTAAAGGCTGTAGTTAGCATTGAAAATAGTGAAGATTTGCATAAAAACTCCAACTTTCAGATTACATTAGAGAACATCCACAGACCTGGCCCTGTTGCTCCTATAATTATCCAGAAGCCACGGACCTACCCAGATTCCCTCGTGGGCACAGCCTTCCCAGCCTTGCTGATGTTTAAGATTCCACCACAGAACCCTCCCAAGAACACAGCTGCACTTTTGCTTTTCTCAAAGTTCTGGTATCGGGAGGACTCTCCATTCTCCTCTCCTAGTCTCTTCTCACTAACCAGACTGGCAAACAAACCACTACCCTACACTCTCCTCATAGAAATTGCTCTGCCCCAGCTATTGCTGATTTAATATTATCCCTCTTAGAAGTCCTACCATGCTTTTTTTGTTCTATTACCATTGGTTCTATCTACCACATTGTGTCTTATTGGAATTTGAGTATGTGTGATAGTTCAAACAAATTTTTTTCTTTTTTATCAAAAATGAGATATTATAATACCCATTGATCATTTTCTGTTATTCGGTTCAGAAAGCCCTGGAATTCTTTCACTATATGCAT
>PVJX010000533.1:0-122469 GCA_004027295.1 Dolichotis patagonum | reverse complement strand
GATTGAAACTATGCTCAACTATAGCAGAGTAAGAGATATGGTGTTAGATACTGTTGATGTCCAGTTGACTTAATGTAAAGTACTGTGTTGCCTATGTTGTCCTGTTCTGATCTGCTCTGTACTGCCCCCTTTTGTTTTATTCTCTTTTAAATAAAAAAAAAAGAAAGAAATTGCTCTGCCCAAAGTGGGTACCACATCCTTATTTGTGGTACCCACTTTGAGACCACCGCACTGCCCTTATGCCACACTGACTCCATCCTCAAAGTTGTTACACGACACCTATCTGCTGGCCCAGAACACATGACAAGAATTATTCAATCAGCAGCTCCACTGTTCAAGTCCAGCCTTTTCAGAAGTGCAGCAAGTGGGCCCGAGGGGTAAATCAAATTAAGGGAAAGACCATCTCCATGGTCCATGACAGGCAACTCATAGCAGAACCTGATGAATGGACCATAGCGTGTATCAGGTCACCATGGCCATAGTTCTCAGTAAATGTACACACTGTGACAGCTGAGATGCAGACTAGACAAAAAGGCCAGGCCTATTGTGGGATCTTGGAATCCGGATAAATTTAGTATGAATCCTCAGATCACCTGAGTGGTTCAAATGTGTCCAATACACTCTAGAAGAAAGATGATTCTCTAGCTTAGGGAAAGGCTGAGGTGAATTCAGTTCTGCCATCAGACGAAATTACAACTCCTAAATTGTCCTCAGAAGGGTCTGTGCTGAGATAGAAAATTTCAAGGTTTATCCAGAAATGTCCCTGTGTGGACTGCAGTTAAAGCATGAACCATGTTAGGGCCATAACATGTCCCCAGTCCAACCCTTTCCCTGACCATAATATCTTGAATTGATAACTCAGTCACTCATCAAAGCTCTGCTGGGTTCTGTTGGAATGCCAGACTAGACAAGGGATACCCTGCCTCATGGTATATCCAGTCTGGTGCAAGAGGCACACAAGAATGTCCTCTTGCAATTCTTTATGAAAAGTACATGGCTGGATGCAGAATACTAAAATATTCACTCTTTATTACAATTTATGGAAAGTCATTGAAGGAGCTTAAGCAGCCAGTGACATGATTACTCATCTAATTGAGTAAATTAGAGGTCAAGAAAGCATGGTTCTGTCCATGATACTGTTAGTTGGATTGTCCTACAACTGGCAGCTCCCACTTTAACTTTGCTTAATTTATTGGAAATCTGTGGTGTGTAATGTGATAGGTTGGCCATAAAAATGTCTGATCGCTACATGTAAAATAGCCATGTCTTTCAGCTTTGCATGAAAATGACAAATTCTGTTTAGTGTTCCCAGACTCCTTTTACACTCTGATTAACTGTACTAGGTCCAACTTATAAGACATAGAAGAGGCAATGGAAATGAACTAAGAGCCTGTTAGCAAAAGGCCTGCCCCTCAAATGGGAATTCTCTCCCAGAGATACCTGTGAGAGCCCACCTTACTACACCTTGTCAAGGTTACTCTATGAGGTGTCCCATAGACTCCTGATATGTGGGGGTCCTGTCCTAGAGAGGCAAAGCTGTGACCCTGAATCCCACCATCTTTTGTCAATTTGCTCTAAGAGGTCTTCCCTCTTTCTCGTGCATCAGGTGAGGCTCATTACAAACAGAAAGTAACAGAAACAAAGCAGAGAAACAGGATAGGACCAGGAAGCCAGAGACTTTACAACACAGGGTCCCCCTTCCAAGAGCAGATGTGGATAACAAGAGTACAAGAACAGGCAAGCTGGCCACTCTAGTGTCACCATGTGAAAACGCAGCATCCAATGCTTGCTAACAAATAACTATATATATATATATATATGGTTCCCTTCTAGTGTCTTTGGACTTTCTGTTCCTAGATATTGCCCTTGGTTGCATTAGTAGTTTGGGCAGTTCATTCAGTAAATGCTTACGAGGAGTTTACAGTGTCTCGGTCCCAGTACTTGACCCTATTCAGAGCCAAATCCAGTAGAATCCACATTTCAGCGCACACAGACTACGGATTACTAAATAAACCAGATAACTGCAGATAATGACAAGTGTTCTCTACATGAAAAAGAAAGTTGCTAGCGCAAGATGCTAAAAGGGTCTTACCTAAGAGAGGTTGGGGAGGCCTCTCTGTGAAGCTGATGTTAGTGGCATCTGACTGGTAGAAAGAATCACTTGTCTCCACCACCTTCTCTCCATGCAGGAAGAGAAATAGCAACTGTCAAGGCCTTGGAAACGGGACAAGTCCATCTTATCAAAGGCCAGAAAGAAGTTAGTGCAGCCTGGAGAGCTCTGAAAGCTGAATGCAGGAGCAGAGGAGGTCACACAGACAGGCAAGGGTCACAGAACATGGAGATAAGGGTATGGGGAACAAGTTTAGCTTTTATTCTTTGTGTACCAGGAGACACTGGGAGATCATGAATGGGAGAGGGAGTTGATTTAGACTTGGGGCTGATGGGTGAGAAGGAGCATGGGAGCAGAGATGACTGTTAATTTGCCCTCTTGGCAAAAGATGGTGAGGGCAGGGACCAGGTTGTAGATGTGGAGAGAAGTGGACAGATGCAGGCGACACCTGGAGCCAACGGTGTCTGCAAGCACTGCAGATGAGGGCTTTGAAGAAAGAGAGGGAATAAAGATTCCCTTTGCTTGAGAGCTTGATTAACTGGTAGATCATAACACCTGTTGCATTAGTATGAGACTGAGGGAGGAACAGTACCATTTTGGACATGCTAGGGCTGAGGATGATGGTTAATAAGACATCCAGTGGAATTTCAGTGACGAGGGGGAATTACATGTTTGCAGTGAGTGGAGAGATGGGTCTGGAAATAAGCTGGAGACTCAAGAGTGTCTCGATAGTATGTAAAGTCCTAAGATTGCTTGAGATCACCTGAGGGAGCCATGGACAATGAAGCGCAGAGACTTTAATAAATAAAAGCCATAATAGTGATTGTAAATAATAAATTGTGAATAATGGCAAACCTCCGCTTGATGTGTCTCTGGAAACTGGATCCACTTTGTCCACAGGACTCTTGGCGTATCTCACCTTTCCCCCTCACTTCAGGGTCAGAGTTTGGGGATTACATTTGCCAAACTCTTCAATCCCTCATGCCAGCTGCTACCCCAGCCTAGAGCATCAGCAAATTGACTCATTTATTTCTCAGATTATGAAAGGTACCCACCTGCCTAGACACAAGGGCAGGTGTGCAATAAAATCAAGAAAGCAGCAATGTTATAAATAAGTGATGGCCTTCTCGTTAGGCCCCGAGCTGCAGTCATTACCCAGCCAGTGCCATTCAGGTTCCCCATGCTGCAGCTGGTTTAAAAGGTCATTATCTGATATTGTTTCAGTAACTAGGTATTGCTATGGCCTCCCTCTGGCCTATGCTTTGCTGCTCTCTGCTACATTATTAAGCCGAGGCCTTTCTCTCCATGCAGTAACCCCTAGTGAAGGACTCACAGTCTGCCCATCCCAGGGGTGCCCAAGCTACCAGAGAAACCAGAAGCTAGCCAAGGAAACGCACCACGCTGGAGCTGGGAAAGAAAGGCAAACACTGTAGACTCTGCTCCGCCATTCTTGTGTCACATTAACAAGGGGTATTAACTCCAGTAAGCCTGTTTCTACACACAGCAGGGAAATGGGGAGACACAGATAACAGGGAGCTAAAGCTAAGTACTGACTCTGCACTGGGAACCCAGTCATTCACATCTCATTTACTCCTCACAACTGTATATGTGGAGTATAGTTTTGGCCCAGTTTCATTGATGGGATTTCTGAGTCCTACTCAGCCTAAGAGTGGGGTTTTGTGAAGCTGCATTGTACTAGCACATCACAGCTGATATCTACTACTGTCCAGACCATTAGAAGATGTTAATCTCTGTCCAAGATGCAGCAGGACCCAGAATTTCTTATAGATTCTTGGGTACCTGGGCAAAAAGTCAGTATCCTACTGGGCTTCCTGGGTGATAGTCTGTTGAAAATCACTCAGTTGGCCCCACAGGAACCCCCACCGGTGAGTTATGGTTCATTCTGCTGTCTCCCAGAATCATGGGGTGACGTTCCCTCCTCTTGCCCAGGTCCTGATTAAATACACTGCCAGTGAGCACCTGAGTGATACATTTTCCTAACAACCCCACTCTGACCCCATGAACTTTGCTCTGTATCTTCCCTGCTTGGATCAGATAACTATGGACTCACGCCATCTGACCTGGGCATGGACTAAAGTCATTATGCCTCTCTCCGGACCATTGGTTCTCTTCAGAGAACCAGAGCTCACCTGTGCCCCCGCCTGTCTTATAAGGGGCCAGCTCATTCTCCCAACATACACTGTAACTGGCCCATCTAGGCCAGCTATCTAAGAGCCAACCCAAGTGGTAGAAATTCCCTTAAATGAACTTACCTTACTAGCCTGCTTTGCCTGTTCTTTTTATGCAATCTGTAAAAACGTATGAATCCTATCTGACACCCACAGCCCTGCAATGACTGCAGGGTACCCTTGCATTTGTGCTCCCTGAGTTAAGTAGAATGCTTACCCTTGCATGCTGTATTTGTCCCCATGCCTGTTACCACTCTTTCCTTTTGTATTTGTTATTTCAAATGCATTTGTTATTATAAATGCTTAATTAAATATTAATAAACCAGTGGAGTATGAATGTGAAAAGAAAGAGCCATTACATCTGTAAAACTCAGATGTTCTGGAAAGACACAAAATATGCAAGTTGCTAAAAATCGCTATTTGGATAAGTGACAATAAAGTTAAAAGAGCAGAAACAAAATGCCATTAAAAATCTATCAGATTTTACACTGCAACTGCTTCAGCCTGAGAGTTCTTGCTCTACTGGAAGAAGCCAGTGGTGGCAACTGCAAAGGGTGCGGTTTTGGTGACAATGGTAAAATGGCTCCTCACACACAGTCAAACACGGCATCTCATCCTGTGGGCTCAACAACTGGTTCCAGGTTGGGCATAAGCATTGTCTTCCAAAGGCTCTTAGAGTGCAGAAGCATAGACTTGCTGTCATTCCTCACTGAGTTATGCTGGGAGGCTGTAGTCCCAGAAACTGCAAACCAACATTCAGGTGACATTGTGCAGAAAGCTGCAAATGGCGTCAACTCAGATGGGGAACCCAGCTGCAAGGCACTGTTTGACTCTCGTAGTCCACTGTCAATGAGTCACCTGGGATGGGTTTTCTATCACCTCCCTGGCTTTTTCTCCTCCATGAATTTCCTTTTGGACTGGCTTTCTGTATGATATTTTTCTCTACCTTCCCCTGCCTCCTCGTCCATCACTGCATCACCATCATCACCACCACCAAAGCTAACACTTTGTGACATTTAATGCTTTTGGTGACACTGAAGTAAGTACACCATGAAGAAACTGAGGCAGCTTGCTCAAGGCCAATCCCAATTTCCAGAGGCAGAGGGAAGATTTGAAACAACTTGTCGTCTCCTTCGGTAAGAGCACCCCATCCCTGCAGACCCAAAGTCCCGATGCCCTGAGTGGCTGCTCATGGCATGAGGTAGCTACAGGCACCCCAAGACAGCAAGATTCATGTCACACATTCACTATCTTCCCATCAGGAGGTCCCTTCTGTGCCTTGTACAAACATCTATTATTGCATAACCCACAGTATATCACATCCAAGTATTTACCAGTCTATTTTTTTACTATTTAGCAAACAGTTTGAAGCCAAGAATGTGTCTTATTCCCATCTGTATCCCCAGAACCTGACACATACTAACGTGTTGGTAGAGTCTACTGTGCTGAACTGAGCAAATCAGGCCTCTGCTCAGCATCCCACCTCCCCAGCCCTCCAGAGGCTCTCTTCAAAGACCAGTCTCCTTATGGACTCTCTCTGAGGTGTCTACCGCGTAAGTTGACAACGCTCCCAACAGAGGCACTGTATGTCCTTGCCTCTGTCTCTCCTTTTACAGTCTTCCCTTCTGTCTTCCTTGAAACGCTCCTCCCCCAGTACAGCTGCAGGCCTAAGCGGCAGTCTGTTTCCCCAAACTTCTCAGCCAGGAAAGAGGGCAAATTACCATCCATTGGGCAGTCAAGCCTCCATCTATGGCTTTAGGGTCCAAACAGCTGAGCTTCTGGTAGCCATGATTAACTGATTAAAAGTGGCAAAAATCTCCTTTTAGTTATACACTTTAAGGCGAAATACAACTCTGTTAAAGTAGCCAAGCTAGAGATTCTAAGTAGCATTAATCATGCCCACATTTAAAAATCTGATACATAATTTAAGAACAAAAGGCAAAGAAAGATAAGCACTTAGGTACAAAATAGTACCTTTTTCATTAAGCCTTAACTCATCCATTAATGACTCATCTAACGCTAGTCTTCCCGGACTGCAGTGGAATCCTTCCTTCAACTCTCCCTGACCCTCAGAAATGAGGTCTTTACTTACTGTCTTCAGAGTGCACCCTCTCCTGCCTCCAATGCTATCCTAGGGCCCTCAGTTCTATTTCCACAACAGATGGAAGACACTGTGGAGGAGCCAGAGCCTTCGAGCAGGCAGGTCCCACATCAATGCCCACAGCAGTTCCCTCTGAAGCCCGGGGGGGACCAGCCTGTGGTCTCCTCTCCTTTTTCATAACTGAACACAGGATCCAATGACAAGAGATATAGTGATGCACTATACAGATGAGCATTCCCCAGGACCCGCCCTTCAGTCTGTCCTTCCTCTAACATGGCCCCATATATTCATTCCTTCCTATGAACACATATATCACCACCGCCCATGACATTTGGGCCAAAATCTTGACGTCAACCTCAAGTTTGAGTTTAACTGCCAGAGGCAGAGAATGGAAAAGACAGAGAATGGGAATCTCCATCCCCACCAAATAGTCAAGTTTAAGTGAGCAATGTGAACTTCATAATTGTTTTCCGTGGTTCCTCCCATCTCACGGGTGAAGCTGGAGCCCTGTTTGCGTCTTAGCTCTGAGAGCCAATGGCTTCCTCCCTCCCAGGGCCACCTGCACCTCTCACTCTCTCCTTTACCTGCTGTCTCCTCCCACCCAGGCCCCAGGGGCTCCAGCAGCAGTTTCCTGCTGGCCCCTCCTTGATCCTGCTCACTCCACTCCATCCACCCAGCACGCTGAGATCCCACCAGTCTCTTTATGACAGTGGTCCAAAAGTGGTTTCAGTTATCTGAGTGGTGGTGGGCTGGATAAAACAGAAAACCAGAGAAAGAGTCGCATCTCCTCTGCCTAAGGAAATATGAATGGGAGTCAGTCTGCATATCCAGTGACGTACTGGGTATCACCCACAGGCTGACCTGAAGCTTGCATTCTGTTTGCCACAGGTCTCTGATGCTGCCCTGTCCCCATGGAGCTGCCTGAGAAGGGAGGACCTGGGTATCTGCTGCTCTTAGTAGCTTTGTTCTCAGGGTAAGAATGGATGGGGCTGAGTCCATCTGTGAGCTTCTGCTCTGGAGAGACAGGTCCGGCCTCTGCATGCTGCTGAAAACAAGTTTCCAGTGCTAAGCCATGGAATTGCTGCCTGTGAGGACCTGCTGAACACCCTCACTGGCACTGGAAACCTGGAAAAGTAAGCATGGACAGTGGGCGGACCAGGCTCCACATCGATCCCAATTCACTCCCCACCCCCACCTCAGTATGGGCAACCCAAAATACAAGCTCCTGGATGACCTAGGATCTGAAGGAACCTCACATAGCTTGACCATCAGGATTGGGCAGAAGGCAGCAGGTGCTGGACGGGAGAGAATTGGATACTGCTTGTGGTCAGCTTTCCTGAGTCCTCGGGCCTCTTCAGGCCAGCCCTGAGAAGGGAGGAGCCCCACCTGATGCTGCCTACAGCCATCAATACTCCTTGAATGCTTCTTTCTTTGCTACAAGCAATCACATTCAAAATGTGAAATTGTGAAAAAGTTAAACTTCTGATCATTCTTACCACAGCATTCCCACACAACTAGAAAGAGGAAAGCATGAAGGGGGCGGACCAAGGCTGACTCGAGCTGTTGGCTCACCCTGCCTGGCCTGCTGTCCCTGCCTAGGATTGATCTCTCCTGTGATTTGAACATGAAGACAGGGGCAACCTATCACCCTTCGTGCTTGGGGTTGTCAGCGGCTGTACCTTAGTTCAGAGTGATCCCCATTTCTTTCTCGTAGGCCCCTTGCTCAGAGATTCCTTGCTGTTAACAGACTCCAGTAAGAAGTCTCCCCCCATCCTTTTCAAGGTAGGTTGGTTTCTACCCCCTCCTTTCTTCATGCATATATTATAGGTCACCATTCCATATTGCTGGTGACCAACCACTCTGACCTTTATGAAGAGCAACTTCATGTGGTTGAATTTAAAACAAGCAAATATGAATTCACATGCCAACTACCCCTTTTTCATCCAAATCGTAACTAACATACTTAATACTGTGCTTTGCATCTTGCTGTTTGACTTAATATATCTTAGCAATCTTTCCAAGTCAGGTCATTGAGAGCTTCCTTTCTTTCTTTCATTCTTTCTTCTTTCTTTTCAAGCAGCTACAGAGTATTCTTCCATTGTGTAGATGTTCCATTAGTTATATAACAGTTCTATAATGATAGACATTTGGGTCGTTTCCAATATTTTGCCATTATAAACAGTACTGCAAAGATTTGCTTTGAACATCACTTTGCATAAATATAAGAATATCTGTAAAATAAATTCCTAGAAATAGAACATCAGGGTCATTGGGCATATGTTTTTGTGAATTTGGTAGATTCTGCCAAAAGGCCCTCATTAAGAATTGTGCTAATTTATACTCCCACTAGTGACGGATGAGAATTCCTAGATCGCTGGCGATTCTTAACATATTCCTTTAGATCAGTGTTTTCCAAAGCACAGGTTGTGACTTATTGCTAGATCATGAAATCAATTTTGGGAGAATGCAATTAGTATTCTTTAATTGGGCAGCATAGTTCATAACAAAATCAAAGTAGAATAAAATAGAAAATGTCACAATGAGCTTCATGCACCAAGGGTTAGCAGTATTGTTTGGGGAAATTTTGTTTTAGAGATGTTGATATCCCGACATACCAATCTTTCCCACCTCTCTCTCCCTCTCTCTCTCTCTCTCTCTCTCTCTCTCTCTCTCTCTCTCTCTCTCACACACACACACACACACACACACATACACACACACACACACACACACACATTTCCACAAACAGAATTAAGATATGTGTTAACAGCTCCCAAATTATGATAGTTCAACTCAAATTTTTTCACTTTGTAGTGGTGTAAAAGCATATCTATAAACCATTTTGCTTTTCATTTTCAACCCTCTATTCAATAAGTTACATGAGATATCAACACTTTATTATAAAATAGGCTTTGTGAGAGACGATTTTGCCCAACTATAGGTGTTCTGAACACATTTAAAGCACGCTAAGCTGTGAAGTTCAGTGGGTTAAGTGCACTCAGTGTATTTTTGACTTACAATGTTTTCAGCCTAACAAGGTTTATTGGAGTTACAGCCCCATCATGAATCAAGGAGCATTTGTATGTTTTACTACAGGTCATGATCAAAGATTTCAAATCTTATATCTTGCACTTCTTCAAGAGTCTGAGGAAAACTGTACAAACTTCATGGAAAGCTCAGTGCCGTACATAACACCTCAGCTCTCTGACTCCCGTGGGGCCACCAGACACCTGGGTCTGGAGTGTGCCCTGGGTGGTGGTGCACCCACCAAGGACAGGCCCGTGGGTTGTCTTCACCTCCCCTAGACCAGCACATTGGCAGAAGCGGGCATTCAAAGACATCTGCTGCGGTGGAGAAAGGAGAACATCACGCTTCCCTCTGACATATCACCTCCCTCTTTCCCGCAGCCAGAGGAGACCGTCCTCCGCCGGCTGTGAATACTTTGGTTCTGCAAGTAAAAGAGCAAGGAAAGGTTTCAGAGACTTAGAAAATAATTCAGATCCCTCCTTCAAGTAAAGTGCTTTCTTCTTTACTGCAAGTCTGCAGTTTAGCAGAGAAATAAAACTATAAAACCTGGGAAGCTGGATACAGGGTGAGGGGAGAGAAAGAGTAGGGGGTGGATGGATGGAGAGAGGGAAGGAGGGAGGGAAGAACGAGGGAGCAGAAGACCTAAAGCAGGTGAAAAGAACTGCACACAAAAGCAAAGGCTACAGCAGTAAAGAGAGGAGTAGAGGCAAAGAAAGAAGGACGCAAGTCCAGTGTTGGGAGTCAACATCTCCAGTACTCTTAGCTAAAGGAGCACAAGCATGGCTGTTTTCAAAGTATTTTTCCAAGGAGAAATTGACCTTGACCCAAGAGAGGACACTGGGGTCCCAAACCTGGACACTGTCGCTGAACCCCACTTTCCCACACAGTCTCCCTGATGAAAGCTACGGTGCAGCTGTTAACCAAATGTCCTGCTTTCACGGTCTGCTTTGACTGCCCAGGGGAGGGCAGACAGACACCTATGGCATAGGACATCAGAAACAGGACGCAGCTGGACACTAACACCAGCGGCTTGGCCTTCAGTGTGAGAGTGCAGACAAAGCCGCAAGCCAGGCAGAAAGAAGGAGCCTTGCTGTGCACTGGTGCCATCGCTTCCCTCCTCTTTCCAGGCTCCTCGATGAAAAAGCAAATTGAAAATGCTGAGTGTCTTTCCAAAGGTCTGCTCCAGGAGTTCTGTGATAACAGCCACAATTCTCTGATTCCCCGGAGCCAGGCATAGTAAAAGACTGTGAGGTCTCTAAAAACTCAGCACCAATATTGACTCTTTTACCTAATTTCTTCCTCCTTTTGTTCCTGGTGGCACTGGCTGCCACTTAAGAGCACTAGGTTTAAAAGACAAACGCACATGATGTTATCGATTTCCCCCTAAGAACTCACTTGCTCGTAAAGGGAGCTGGTACCAGGTAGGTGGGAGCACAAAGCCTGACCTCCTGGTCCAGAGCAGAGGGGCTCTTTCACACAGCAGCCCTTCTTTGCAGCCAAAACAGAGCTCTCCCTTAGACAGTGAATTGAATATTTCTGAAGGTGTTAAGAGTAAGAGCAGCTGACTAATTATAAAAATGTTTCCAGGTAGATGTTAAAAACATAAGCAAAAGTCAGTCATTGCATGTTTTTAAAAATATGAAATTTACCACAAAAGGAAAGGCATAAATTAATCTTGTGTTTATTAACTTAAATTCTAACATCTACAAGGGAGTTGAGATGGCTGTGTAGGTACATAAGTAGTTGGGGTGTGATGTAAATAGACCACTTAGCCCAGCAGACAGGCTTGGAGGAGCCAGAAGATGGGCCTAACAGGGCCTTGGGAAGGGAGTGGGCAGGGGCACCTTGGAAGAAATGTCTTTATGACTTCCAATAATTTTCCAGGTAGCAGAGACCTGCAGGATCGAACAAAGGTGCTACATATGCACAGGCATGCCAGGAGATGACAGAAGACAAGCAGAGGGGCCGGGTGCCATAAGGCCATGTTCGCCAGGTCAGGGGAGCTGAGAATCTAAGCTGTTGTTTTGGGTTCCTGGAGCAAACCCACATACAGCGAGGGTCTCAGAGAAACCACATCACCAAGGACGGCCCCAAGTCCCAGCAAGCCAAGGGGAAGAAAACTAGTACCCACCAGGGCCCAAGTGGCTTTGGGTCCAGCTCCTTCTGTCAGCTGTGTCACACAGGAAGCCCCTTGCATGGCCTGTAGCCATTTTGGACCTGGGCCCCACGAGGACAGCCCCCGCTGGTCCATGTGCACCTGGAACCTGCTGTGCCCCTGCTGATTCCAAGACAAGGAGCAAGATGGTCTAAACTGTGCCACAGGGAGGGTGGGAGGCCAAAGCCAGCCCGGGGGTTTTGAGCTCCAAACTCCAGAAGCTACGGCAGCATTTCCAACAGGCCCACCCATCCACCCTGTGACCAAAGCTGGTACCTACAGACCCTAGGCTGTATCGGCTGCTGCTTGTCAGAAGCACTTTAATTAGTACTTTATTTTAATTGATGATATATCTTAATTGGTATTTCGATCTAATTAAAGCTTTATTCTAATTGAATGAGGGTTTTTTTCCCCCACAAGGTTCAAACAAAAGAAAGAATAATAGGTTGTCCAAAAAACAAATCCATGACCAAACAGGCCCATATCACTAGGGGTGAGGAAAAGATGGAACAGATGTGAAGACTGTCATAGGGCCCCAGGGAGAAAGACTGAAGACATTCACACAGCACATACCTCTGCCTTCTTCTGGCCCAACTCAGACTGACAGCTGGACTTCACTGTGACCCATTTCCTAGCTCCAGTCCCAGTGGTACTAGATCCCGAGAGGTTGCTGATGGGGCTCTCCATCTTCTGTACTGGACCATGTGTTCCTGACCATCAGGGAAGGTCAAGACAAGGCCTGTGATTTCTTGTCTGCCATAGCATCCCTCCCTCCTCCATGATACCTGGAGGATCAGAGGACCTGACTGGGTGCAGGGGCACAGTGGGGCCGGGAGTCTCCCTGCAGAGGAGGTCCCCACCCCAGGTGCCTAAGCTCGTGTGTTTGAAGGCTCCCTTTCACACCCCAGAATCAATACCCATGTTAGTCTTGGGCAAAAGCCATATGGGCTATGCTTTTAGCCAAACACTGCTAACCCGTCTTCCCCCAACTCTGCTTCATCTATTCTCTCTTCCCATTTCCCTCTGTCCCAACCCCTTCCATTCCCTCACCCTTCAGCCTACCTTTTCCCACTGGAAAGCTTCCTTTCCTGAAAGGTAGCATTGTTCTCATCCTGAAGTCCATTTAACTCCTCCAGCTCGAACTGCAATTTCTCTAATTCAGGTTACTGAAAGTCTCAGGTGAATGATCGGTACCTGGAGGCTCAGTCTCCCTACCCATTCCCTCCTCCTCCTCCCCCATAATGAGGGTTTCATCCCACTCTGCCAAGAAACGAGCCTGCTGAAGTTGTCTCTGAGCTGTCACTCTTTTCCTCCCCATTCCCTGGTAATACTGGCCACATCTAATGTGTGTGACTTTCTCTTCATAAATACCACAGCAGTGGACAAGTCTGATGGCATTACCATCTTTCTATCTGACCATCTCTGCATTTGTTTCTCTGACCCTGAGGTTGCCTTCTGTCTCCCTAAAACCTTAATGTGATTCTGCGCACATGAGCTTCCGTCTGCTCTGTGTCTCTGTGCTCACTGTGTTTAGTCCTATGACTCCAGCATCCGTAGACTAAACTCTGCCTTCTCCCTGGCATTTCACGGCAACAGATGTCCTCCAAGCAGCCCCATTCCTCCATTCACTCTTCCACTCACTGAGTCTCCCATCTCCATGTAATTACTGCTTCTGGGGAAGCACAAGCTGTAAAACAAAACATGCAGCAAACACAAGCAAACTAAACAATAAGCCTGGAAATATTGTGTTTCACCTATTTAATCTGGGGTAAGCTGAGGTATATGGCAGAAGCAATGACAGGTAAGAGGCTCTCTTGTCACTCACAGTGATGGTGTCAGGCAACCTTTTCGGACAATGAGGAGTGCAGTGGCATCATACACCAGAGTTAAGTTTGAAGGTACATGCAGTCAAAACTGCCCTTGAAAATCCCCGAGGAAGGCACCGTGCTGAAGACCAACATGTTATCTTTTCATGTGTCCAACCAGCCCAGGAACAGATGGCTCTTTTCTTTGGCTAGGTACCAGATGAAGCAGCTGGTGTACACTTAGGTGCCAGAGAACACAAAATCATGCATCTTTAACCCCCGTCACATCAACATGGGATGTAGGGAGGGATTTCCAGGATGGGGGTTGTGGGAGCGGGGTAAGCTGAGTCTCGGCAGATTCCTGGGGCCCTTTCCTAGTGTGTGTGTCTGTTTGTGCGTGAATGCACATGTGTTTATCAGTTAAATTCTGGTACCCTAAATGTGCCTATGATGCAACTCTTCACTTTCAACAGCTATGAAAAAATTTTAAAGCCACTGTTTAGAGTTTGTCAAAAGAAAAAAAGAAGTATGGGGAAGAAAGCTAACTAGATGATACACTGATTTTCAGTTTTACAAACTAGGGGAGTAATTACATATTACACAATCACTTGATAAACTATTACAAAGCCATCAAAAAATGAAAATTGTAGAGACTGTGTAAACAAAGGAAAATATTAACAGTAAAGTGAAAAAAGATGCCGAATTGTGACAGCAGCTCTATAAATTTGTATGTACAGAGAAAATTTACACAATTTATGGAAATGACCCTGCAAAAATGAGTTTAGTGATTTTGTAACCAAGAATCATCATTTTTTAAGGATAAACTTAAAAATAAAATGCTTGTTAATTGAGTAGACCATTGCTCTTAGGAGAAATCCAAAGTTCTAACAGTGTAGCTGGCAGGCTCCAGGGGACAGCTGGTCAGGTCTCAGGTATCCAAGGGAAATTGCCACACAGCCCTGTGACTGGTCACTGCAGGCTCCAACAGAAGACTCTCAGGGTCTCAGTCAGAGAGACAGGATCACCCAGCTTCACAGAGCAATACTCCAGCACAGAACCTCAGGAGATACCGAGTCTGGAACCACTGGACCCAGATCAGGGCCCAAACTTGCAACACCTTGATCAGAATGGTCTAGAACAGGCTGGAAAAATTGTGTCACTCCTGTTAACATCTAGCAGGAGGGCAGAATATGAGGGCTACTGCCCAAGATGAGTTTCCCTGAAGCCTCCTGGTTACCACCAGTCCAAGGCCAGATGTGGAAAGAACTCTTCTTTGCAATTTGGAGGCTAATGCACAGAGAGACATACGAGGAGCAATTAGACAGAGAAGGGGAGGGAAGCTATCACACTTATCCCCTGTGGGACTCTAACCAGCTAACCAACATTAACTATCAACTGCTGATGAGGAGTCTGAGAACCTAGGGATGAGGGCAGCGTGCTTTTCCACTCCTCCAAAGCAAACAGGAAGAAGAAAAGGCCCTTCAGGTAGAGAAGTCTCCCTACTTCCTCTGCCCTTTGCCCCCTGACTCAGCGGTGTAGACTGTCCTGCAGGTGGGAAGACCCTGGTGCAAGCCACTTCCATCCTCTGTGGCTATGTGGCAGCAAGACTGGAGCCCTGCTCCAGGGGTCCCCATCCACCAAGGAGAAAGGGCCCAGTACTTTCAATAAGTGCGGCCAAGGAAGCTGCCAAAGCAGGCTGGGCTTTCTGATCCCACTGGGGAGCTGTTTCCAGTGAGAGAGTCTGGCCAGCTGGTCCTGGTTCCAACTCTGTTGCTTACTCCCTCAGTGGTCACTTCCCTTCCCTACACTGCCTCGTTTTCCTCAGCAGTGGGCTGAATGGATTGGGGCAGCCTAGGGGTCCTTTCTCTACCACTCTCTGCCATGGCCATCTCCTACTGGTATTCCTACCAGCCTTTCCAGAGCAGAGAGGCTTTGCCTGTGCACTTTTCTGAAAATGATTTTTGGGTCAGATTACACATGCTTCACATGCCTTAATTTATGTTAGGGCTGCTCAGTGGGCTGCTGATGGGAATAGGTTTTAAACCATCCTTTTCCACGTTGAGTGCAAATACATCATCACTTCTGTGCCCAACAAGGCCAACCATCAATAAAACCCCATAGTTAACAGATGTTCACATGCTGTGAACTCCCTCCCACATGCCAACTCAGGTACTCACATGTCTCACACATAGCACTGCTATCAGTCAGTTCTCACCATACAGGGGACCAAAGATGCACTGAGCATACCACAGGACAGGATTCTGGGGCATCCTGGAGATGACAATGCTGAAAGGACCACAAAGCTTGCTTGCTACTGAGAGTAAAGGAGAGAGCTATGCAGGTGGGAGATGTCCTAACCCAAAGTTCCCTGCTGGCTTCCAGAAAGACTGCCAAGGCAGTGGGCTTCCTAAAACCACCTGAAACAGGTCACAACTTGTGGCAGTAAAAGGCTGACTCTACTTAAAGATAATCACAAAGAGTATTACAAAAACTATGATACTAATATACTGCTTTCAAATGAACTAGCATGTATGTGGGACTAGTCTAAGTATCCAGAATACCAGTGTGGTCTCTCCAGCACATTCTCCATGCCTATAGACCAGCAGCACACAGATCCACAGTATCCAACAGGTACACGGACTGCATGATAGAATCTCAGTATTCTGTGGCATCTGGCTCCAGGTGTTTTTGGTTTTATCCTCACCTTGGGGATGGATCGCGGTTCTACTGTTCACAGGCATTTGGAGTGGGCACTGTGCGAGAGTGGACACTGCAAGCTTTTGCTTCTATTCCCACAGCTAACCACCCTGCCCCTAATTAGTCCTGTTTTAAGTGCATTTCATGCTATAGAATTCCACACCATTCGGTGAGATGCACAAAAAGCACAGCCTTCTGTATTTTTTATAACCTTCTTTCTTGCTTAAAATGGTGTTGCCCAACAGAAATAAAAGTCACATCAGTCATTTTAAATTTTTAGTCATTCCACCATGAAAGTTAAATATGGTAAAATTAATTTTAATGATTTATTTTACTTATTCCAATATATCTGAAGTCTTAAAACATGCAACCAATATAAATTGTTGACATATTTTATTCTGTGTTCATGGTAAGGCTTCAGCCAGGGTGCGTTTCACACTGACAGCAAGGACCTCTCGGCACTGGCCACATTTGAAGAGCTCAGTAGCCACGCGTGGCTAGTAGCTGTGCTATTGAACAAGTCAGTCTCAAACTTGATCTTTACCTCACCAGCCTCTGGCTCTATTAAAAGTTAAAGCACATTTAATTTCTCCAAGTTTAGAGGAATTTCTCTTCAGATGTACTCAGGTTCATTTGCTCTCATCCCCTAGGCGGGCATGAAATATAAATGTCCGCTCCTGGTCCACCAGACCTGTAGGCTGTGGCAGAGCTGGGGTTTGCGTCAACACGCTCAGCCCTGATGCAATGTATCCACTGTGGATCTGGCCCCTTCTGCTTGTGCTATTTGTCTACACCTCCAATCTTGCCCAGGTCTTGACACCTGTGAAGCTCCACACTATCCCCGCCCCAAGGTGGGGTGCTAGGGCACTGGTTCTGCTCCACCATGCCTTCCTCTCCTGTTTTCTGTTCCCCTCCAGGAACCAGTAAGACATCCTTATTTGAATTCCTGTGTGTATGCTGAAGCCTTGTGCATTAAAGGTAGCACTAGGCAGGCCAGTGACTTGGGATATGGACTCCATCCATTAGTAACAACAAAACTTTCAACGTACTTAGCTTCCCTTTTGCCTTCATTTTGCCATCTTGTAGGGTTGCTTTGTGGATTAAATGATGAGCTCACATGAAACATTCAGAAGAGTGCCTGACACCAGGCCAGAGATCAGTAACAGGAGCTATTCCTGTGAAGCAGAATCCTCTCCGGGTTCTACCTTGCCTTTCCCTCTATGGCCCATCCACTCCTCCTTTCCCATTGTTCTCTGGATTACAGGGAAACAAGTCAGCCATGTATACACAAATGGGCACCCCGGGGTATTTCTAAAATATCATTGCATTACAGTTAGTACACTCACTGAGGCTTTGGACCTATCGCCAGGAGCCATCTGGCTGCTTTGAGGTGACTTCCAATATGACCGGTGGGTCTTCAGGAGGTGCATATCTGTGCATCCCTATAACCTCATAGTTGGTCCAGTGTCCTGTCTACAGGCTCTTCTAGTCTGAGGTATCTAACAGACACCTCTGAACTTCTTCCAGGGTGTCTGAAATCCCCCCAAACACCCGAAGTAACCCACCAAGCATCTTTCTACCATTTTAGTCCAGCGCCTCAACCTCTAGGGAGCCCTGCGGTCTTTTCTCTAGATTTTGCTGCAGGCTTTGATGTGATCTGCATTCTAAATCTTTCCAGGAAATCTGCATCTTAAATCTTACACTTTATTTTATTTATAAGCCATTCCACTTTAGATGATTTAAGGTGGTTTGTGAGGATTATGTAAAATACTTTAAGATATATTAAGTAAACAAGTAAAAAAAGTATATTTTATGTTGTTAAATTTGAAAAAAAAAAGTTACCAAACACTGTATAATGTGGTCAAATTTTTGTCTGACTACTGTGAATTGGTGTGTGTGAGCACACACATGTGTTATATACATGAGTAGGAGAGGCAGGTAAACTGAAAGCACAATGTGACAGATTGTCACAAGGAGCAGGTAAGGGTTATAATTGACTTGTTTTCTTCCTTGTACTTTTCTATATTTTCTTAACTTTTTATAGTGCATCTATATTTGTTTTATAACAGGAAAAAATGATAAAATTATCTCTAAAGAAAAATAGTTAAGAAAGAAACAGCCCAACCATAAGCAAAAGCATAAACTGGAACACATGGTAAGGCTGAAACGACTCATTCTCTACGGCTAAGCCACATGTTTGGGGCTCGATTTTCTAGCAGTCAATGGATGAGGAAAATCTGATCAGTTACACAGGTCACGGGATCCACAGGACATAAACAGAATGATTGCTCAGAAAAGCCTGGCTGTTCCTGATATCAAAACCTAAAGTAAATGCCTCCCATGGGCCCGTGGGGTGTGTAACACAATAAACACTGCCAACAACACCCTCACAGTAAACACCACTGACAGTTTCTTGGGCTGGTCTCCTAAAGCCCCTCAGTGCAAGAAAATGGCATGTCACCGAAGTGCGTTAACGAAGGCAGTTCCTCAGGGAGTGGAATCCTTCGTGGTGGGTCAGACATACTCCACAGAAAGACCAGTGCATCCGGATGAGGATGCAGCTTGCCTTCCAGGCAGCCTCCTTCTCCCATCAGACCGTCCTGGGCTCAGCTCAGCTCAGCCAGTGCCCTCAGTCATCAGGCAAATCCCATGGCTGTATCACCTACCCATCCAGAGCTCGCTCATCCCACACACACTCAGGGGCACCTGCCACACCAGGCACGGTGAACACCTGTCTACAGCACCTGTCACACAGCTAGTGTCCCAGGCCACCTCCACACAACATCACGTCAGGGCTGGAAGCAAAACCAGTGACGTTCTCATTGATGGCAGCCCCAGGTAATCTCCAGGATAAGACAAGTGCGCTCTCATACACCGACAGAGCTCAGAGCTGGCGGGAGCCAAGCGGGTCAAAGGAGTCTAAGGCTGAGCGTGGACTCCTGGGTAGGACCCCAGAGGAGAAGGGCTCTGGGCCCTTGCTGAGGGTAAGATGCTGCCAGAGATGCAATGTAGCTCCTGTACGGAGCCTGTGTCTTTTGTTTTCAAACCTGCTTTACCTTTACGTAGAGGGGAACAACTCTTTTTTTCCTTCCCAAATGTTCCCTTTTATCTTCCTCTATGGGGTAGATCCAAGAATGCTGCCAGGCCACAGGGCATCTGATGACAGGTACCTATGGCTGTCAGTTTTCCATCCCAATTACACATATCGCCATGCCCCAGTCCCACATATCAAGTTTTCTTCTCAGCATTCACTTGGAAGCCTCACAGGCATCTCAAAGTCAGCATGATCATGTCTCAAACACGGTAATCTAATCTTTTCCTATTTCAACAAGTGGCACCATCCATCTCCCTTTCCCCGACTTCCCACGGCCAACCTATTACCAGGATGTTGATTTTATCACTAAAACATGTCTGCCATTTCTCTCCATCTCCAGTTTCACAATGAGAAGCAGCCCTTGCTGCCCCACACAGACTGGGCAATCTTCAGGGCGCTGCCCCTGGCTTTCTCAGGGGTGACCCAGAGACAGGTGAGCACCACACGTCCCATGGGAGGACCAGCGCTTGCTTCTCAGAACCCTCACAAGTGTTCTCCTCTCTGTGTTCTGTGACACCACCCCTCCCCCAAGTGACGAGGTCTTTCTCTTTCCTTGTTTTTCATCTTTCTTCTTTCTTCTTTCACTTCTCTTTTCATCTTCTATTCTGCTTCTTTTTGGCCTTATCTAGTTCTTCTTTCTCCCTTGTCTCTGTTCCCACTGCCCACACCTGGCCCACTTTCTTTCTCTTTTTCAGAAGTGGTCAGCACAGAAATTGATTGGGGGGGGTCTGAGGTTAAGAGTGCTACAGTGACTCATCTACACTCACACAGTCAGTGCACTCTCCTCCACTCCCACTTCATTATTTCCCCAGCTTTCCCTGTGCCCTGTCTCTTATTCCACAACCACAGCCCTGTGTTAGCTAAAGATGGGGCTGGACACTCTTTGTGTAATACCAGGGTGTTACAAGGATCAGGGTGGCTGGAAACACATCTCCCGGTCTGACTCTTTCTCTCTATCTGTGTCTGTCTGTGTGTCTCTCATACACACATACACACACACACACACACCACATTTACTACATACATACAAACATCTACTCTCAAAGGCTCAGAAGAAAGTAGCTTCCCCTTGTAGCCTCTGGGGTCTTCCATTCTCTTCCTGGTATGGCAGAGGCAGACTGGGATAGCCTCACAAACCTACAAAAACCCTCTTCAAAAAATCATTCACCACAAAGGATTTACTGGAATGCTATGAAGAAGGTGCCTGAGGAGATGGGATGGGCAGGGGGAGGTACGTGACCCTCTGGCCTTCTCTTTGGTAGGCCCAGATGGTCTTGGCACAAGACGGCTGCAGAAATCAAATAACATCTTCAAAACCCATCCAGATTTAACAGCTCCATCTGTGAAAATGTGGCTTGCTGGGTGGGAGTGATGGGGGTGCACTGTTGCTCCAGACTGGGGGTCCAGGCAGCAAGCCAGCAGGGTGGGGCACCGCAAGGAAGGGATCATGGAGGCAAACAGTGGTGGGGAGATAGGGGCCAGGCACAGCACCAGCTAGTAGTGTATCTTCCTGGGGTGCCCACCTAAGTATACAGAAACTCAACCCCAAGGTGGGTCATGTGCACAGCCAATTGCTGGAAGGAAGGTGGGGCGCTTAATCTGAACTTGGACATCCCTCAGGTTCTGCAGAAAATCTAACTTTGGGCAGCGCTCAAGACAGATGTGGAACAAAGGAGGATGTATTAAGATCCCAGGTTCCTCCTAAGATCTATAGAGGAGCCCCGGTCCTCCAGGGCTCGACTAAGAAAAAAAAAAAAGACAATACTGCAGATCCAAGCATGAACAGAGCCATAATAAGACAAAAAGAGTACCTTTTTTTCCTATACCGTCAAGATTTTGCACCATTTTATGATTTCCAGCCAATATAATTTCTTAAATAAGTAACAAAGGGGAGTTGATATTTATGCTTTTATAAGACTTGACACGCCTTTAAAAAAACACACACACACTCTTGTTAGGCAGTGAGAAGTGGCCATCGAGTGCATGGAACACCCCGGGCCCAGTGAGCTCTCTTTTGCCCATGAGAATGTAACAATAACCAAGGACCAAAGCTGCAGAAGCCAGCTACTCTGTGTGACCCTCTCACAGGTGCAAACACAGAGCTCACAGTGTGCAAGGGCAACTACAGAAGGCAGAGGCAGTGAGGGAGGATGCAAGACAGGGAAGGAAGGCCGGGGAGGGACAGGGCCCGTGGGGCAAACGGGCAGCAGGCAGAAGAAGCAGAGACCAAAATGTAGAGGGCAGATAGAGACTGGAGGGAAAGGTACAGGGGACCTGGGAGAAAGGCCTGTGAAGGTCTGGCAGTGAAGGAGACCCACAAAAGAAGTCTGTCCAGAGACCTGACCACCTTTACACACCTGTCCCTGAAAGACTGGTGTCACACGAAGGAGACAGGAGCATCCTATTTTCTCTATCTCCCTGCATCCTGGGTTTCCTCCTCCAGACTCGGCCCTCAGGCCCTGGGAACCCAGCCCTCCCTTTATCTCTTTGCTTATCCCAGTCAGACATTGGAGAGATCCAGACTCAGCACCATTCTTCCCACACACACTGAGACCTTCAGCCCTGTAGGAAACAGGGCAGTAAGCCAACAGGGAAGAGGGGGAAAGGCTGCTGCTGGTCCAGGCTGGTAGCCAAAGCCCACCCTTCCATTGTGATGTAATTTCCCTTCCAGCTGCCTTACAGTGCTCTGTCCCCACCGGGAAGGGATAAACACCTTCCTGGCTCTTCACCAACAACCTAGAGGATCTGCTCCAGCTGACACTGCTCCACACAGAGACAGAGACTGTCTGCACGTCCCTCTGTCCTCTGAGTAGCCGCCACTGCCCCAGGGAATGATAGGGTGTCAAGAATCACAGCCCATGTGCAAAGAGGCAGGGCAGTTGTCCTCCTTGCTCAGTCACCTGCTTCCAAAGCCCTCTGGGTTAGGCGCAAGCATCCCGCACCATGATTTCCAAGTCATCACCAGGTCACATGAGGCCCCTCTTAGCACATGCCTGGGACACAGGGTTTGCCTGCTCCACACTCCCAATCCTTACCCTGGAATTAGTCAGTGAGCACAACCCCATCTCTCAAGGTCTGTCCAACTTCAAGTCTCCCCATGTGCCAGGGTGGAGGACACCCTCTCCTCTAAGAGAAGGTTTCAGCGGGTTGGGCACGGAGCAGTACCCACAGCTGGCTCAGCCCCAGCACAGGCGAGATGTGAGGTGCCTAGATACGCAGTATCTCCCTCCTGGGAACTCCTAGCTGCTTTGATGTGGAACAGAGATGACAATGGCAGTAACTGGTGGGGAAGGAGTTTTAACACTGATGTTTTAAATGACAGCCATTGTTCCCTGACAATTTTATGATCAAAGAAAAGAAAGAGACCTTTTAAGAAACCATGTAGCATATTTAAGAAGCCCCTGAGGATTGGAGAAGGGGCTCCAAAGAGGGGAAATGCAGACTAAAGAGTGAAGCAACTCCAAAGGGGAGGAAGCTCAGTGCTGGTGTCTGCAACCCTGTCCCCTCCTCAAAGTACAGTCCATCAAAAGCAGCTTCTCACACAGCTAAGAGAGTCCTCACAGTTGCACTCAAACGCCAGGCCATCTGCTGCTGGGTGACACCCAAAGCTGGACCCAATATCACAGGCAGCTGAGTTAGATAGAAATATTATAGGCAGTCAGACAGGGCTAGGTCCTCTACAAAGCCAGTGCAGAAGATGAGATACCTTGCAACTGTGGGAGAGACAGACCTGACCTCAAGACAAAAGATAAAACAAAGGCACCCACATACCTCCTAAATATAAACATCAGGGGTTGATAGTCTAATAGGTCCCTATCGCCCTGAGGAAGCCAGGAGTCACTAACTCAACCCTCTTCCAGAAGAGCCCCTGCTCTATATGCAAGCCATTTGCTATGTGACTGGCTTCCCCATTTGTCCCCAATTTAATTAATTTTACCTGAGCAATTAATCTTGTTGGTTGGCCATACTTCTGTCCCGTATCATGCCTTGCAAGTTCCCATTTTTTCCCCACCTTAGACCTGCCTCACCTTGAGGTTTTGCTGTATAAAGTCCCTAGAAAAGACAGGGTCCTCAGCAACCCGCTCAGGTCCCCTTCTGTCTCTCTTCAGACAGATGCTCTTTCTCTCAATAAATATATTCTGCTCTTAACCTCCATTGTTCCTAAAATTCATTCTTCCATTTTAGAGAACACAAACTTTTACTGGACATCTAATAGGTTAAGAGTCTTTTCCCTATATCACCAACAGGCCTCACAAGGAGTGGGAGTGGTATCTACTTCCCCACAACAGAGAACTATTCAGAGCAGACTGAAGGAGGCACATACTTTTCCCTCCCTCACTCTCTACCCCTTTCCTCCCCAGCAAAAGCAGCAATGCTGGCAAAAGCAATTAACCCCAAGAGTGAGGATGTGGCGATGGACCTGAGACAGAGGTATTCATGCCCGCTCCAGGCTGGGGTGCATCTCGGGAGGAAGCCTCAGAGGCTAAGCCCCACACTGTCTTGCTCCTCCTATATTCTTGTGGTATCAGAGAAAGCGCTCCCTGCACAACACCTCTCTCTGGAGGTAGAGAAAGAGATCCTCAACTCCAAATTCAGGCTCTGTCTGCAGGGCCATCTCCATGCTGCAAATGCTGCTTCTAGGCCAACCCTTCGTAGTTAGCTGTCCTCCCAGCTTTCCAGTTCCTACTCTGGCCCCTCCACCTTCCAAGGGCCTCATACTGCTCTCCAAAGGGCTTGCTGATCCTGGAAAGGCCTTTCCTCTTTGAAGTCTTTCTGCCTTGTTCTTAACAGTCTTTCTTCAGGCTAAACCGGTCGTTTACAAAGTGTGCTCTCCGGTCCAAAGCACTAGCTAGCATCATCTGGAAACTTGTGAAAAACGCAATTCTTTGACCTCTACTCAAAAGTAGTTCATTGAGAAACTCCAGAGAGGGGAGCAATGGTCTTGTGTTATCAAGCCCTCCCAATGATGCTCAGGCTGAAGTTGGGAGCACTGCTGGCTCTCAGCTCTAATGAGAGCTGATACTGCATATCAAGGCACCGAACTGTTAGAACCATTGCTCCAAATTTCTGGTGCACCTCTATCCCCACTGCTCACTGGAGACTCACACTCCGTGCCTTGTGAGTAGCCGTGATCTCCACAAAGCACAGTTGAGTCCTGCCTCTACTAGCACCGACACCCTGCAGATGGTCAACATGTAGCCCTTGTACTGGCTCCAAAATAAGAGTCCATGACATCTGGGCACAGTTCCACCACTAAAGAGACAACCTCCCGTCACCAAAGGCCTTTTGCATTGTTAATGAGGACTACATGCAATTTCGCAGACTGTGGGCCATGGCATAGCTTCTTGGCCACTGAGCTCTGCTTCTGAGCACCACGTGCCTCTGGGTTAGGTTGCAGAGTAAGAGCCAATTGCAGCCTGGAGGGAACACGAGGCCCTCACACTCTAGCACCATTACTGTACCAGCACCACAACGGTAAGGAAACGTTATTTCTATTTTAAATTGTCAATATTAATCTAGTGCTTGCAATGAATGGAGAGGTGATGACAAATGAGGTGTTTAATAAGATGAAGGCTCCACAGCCTGAGGCAAAAAAACCCTTTGACTTAAAGATACCGTCTTGATTAAAATCTCCATTTTATTATCCTAATCAGCAATCTTTGTTCAATGTGCTACAGTTTCTATTTTCTCTACTTTGAGATAATTAACAACACTATAAACATATTAAAAGTAAAATGTTTATTAAAACTGTGCTGTTCTCCACATTTAACTTATTTGCAGTGAAACTTATCAGAAAACACACGTGGGTCCGGAAAGACTTCCTAGAATGAGCCAGCTTCCCTCTCCTGGGAGCCTCACCCTGCTTCCAAAGCCCCCGGAATCAGACAAAGCCCCCATCCCCGGCATTCCTTCCTTCACTCATCAGTCCTGTCAATTTCCTCAGCCATGTCCACCTTGGTCAATCGGACATCTCTACTCAGAGCACAAAATTCACTCTTCCCCTTGTGGCTCGGATGGATGTGAACCACAGATGGGAAACTGAGGCATAGTAGAACACAAAAATGTTCCCAAGTAAGTCACACTTGTACCTCTCTTGAATGTGAAAGATTCACTTAATTACAGGTGCTTAATGAGTAAATCGCTATGAAGGGCACAGCATGTGGGAGGAAACCACAGCACCACAGAATCTAGAAGCTGACGCCAGGCAGAGGACGTCATGTCTTGAGCCACACTGAGAAGATTAAGTCTAATTATTTTTGTAACACAACATTAATTCTTATTCAGACATGGATTCTGACTTTCCTGAAATGTCTGTCCCTAGAAACACGGAATACTGGAACCAAGTGACACCTCCTCCAGTCACCCCGGGACACACCTGGCCAGGGTCTTCTGTCTCCAACCAGCATTGCCACCTTGCTCTGTCCTCTAAGCAGAGCTGACTGGACACCATGAGTCACCCTCCAGGTAGTCACCAGGAGTCCAGAGCATTTGTGTGGCCACCACTCCTGCAGAGGACTTTGGATTAAAGTATCTTGATCCATGGCCTCCTTTAGTCTTCCCAAAGATTGAGTGAATTAGGCAGAATTTCCACATTTTACAGATGAAAAAACTGAGGCTCAGTAAGGTTAAGTACCTTGTGCCAGTTTAACAGATGATAAGCGAGTGGCAGTCCTTGTCCCAGATGGCAAAGGAGGAGGGCAGTCCCTGCTCTACAACATATCTTAGGCTACAAGATGAGGCCCACATCTGGGGCAGGAGGTACAGCCATGCCTCGCCTTGTTGCTACCGGAAGTCCCATGGACAGTCCCTTTGTGTGGGCATTCTTTCCATAATGTACTTCTCAACCTGAAGCACCTTTGGGTATCCTGGAGCCTTCTATGGCATCAAACAGCTCGTGCCCTGTGACCCTACGAAAGGAACACACACTAGGGTTGACAACACTTAGGGAAATGGGGGAAACAGCAATGCACACAGGCCCAGGGGTAAGGGCTATTCATCTCCCGACACCAAAGGAAATGAAATCATTATGTCTGCAGCTACAGAATCCGAAAGGACAAATTTCCTGCCAGGATAATAAATGGATTCTTTTGTTTTTGCCTAGACTCCCATCACATGACCCTCCCAGTCATTCCTCATGCAGGTGACTTGTTTGGGTAAATACCCAGAGGTTTCAATTTCAGCCTTGAGAATGAATTGGGGGATGGGGTGACTTCCAGAGCCCTGGTCCCCTTGGCCTGCCCTGCCCCACCCCTTTGTCTTTCCTTCCCCGAGCCCTTCCTATGAAAGGAAACAGTGCTCCCCTTCCTTCTCATCCTCTCTGCAAAGACTTTCATAAAGGAGACCCCATGCCCTGCACTCAGCCAGGAGCAGTTTTTGAAGTAAGTCCATGGAGAAGAGAGAGGAAAGCCATTTTACTACTGAACAGGCATCACACAAGATGTACTTTGGAAACAATAATGAATAGTAAATATGGGCTATAAAGTTCCCAGGGCTGGCAGAGAAGCGCCAGGGCAATGGTCTCCTTGATGTGTGTGGAGGGACCCATGCAGGGGTTGAGAGGTATGGTGAAGACAGCGTTATGGGCAACCTGGGTTCCACTGGGCTGCACTAACATTCCCCCAAATGGGGCCTTGGAGCCCTGCCCTGGCAGATCGCAATGTGCAAGCAATGAACCACTTCATAATGGGCTTCTGTTCGGCCACAACACTGAGCACTCAACTTCTGAAATGGGTTTGTATTTGCAAAGAGGAATTGCTGTTGGCTTAACACACAGCAGGAGCTCTGGTGCCTGATGAACAGACCAAGGGAAAATCTGACAGCTGCTCTAGCTCTCTCTCTCCCCAGGCCTCTAAGAAGAGGCAATGCCCAAAGGGTGCCACACCATCCTGATGGGAGAACAAAGCCAAGTTCACAGCAATACTCAGAGCGATGACTAAGGGACCTATTTTCTCTGACCTGGGCACAGTCTTCCATATCACGTGAGAGACTCTGTGTGTGTGTGTATGTGTGTGTGTGTGTGTGTGTGTCACAAATAGAGCGAGTACCTCTAGTTACCTAACAGGCCAGGGGCTTCCTCTGTGAATAGAAGAATGAGTCTGCTACCCGCTCCTAGTGAAAAACTGTGACATGTGAGTGCTTTTGGGGAAAACAGTGAATAAAGAGTGATCAGAATCTTGACAGGAAAAATGAAACTATGCCTCGTAAAGAGGCAGCGTGAGCACATACATGACTTCCATTGCCTGGGGTTTGCTGAGCTGTCTCCCCAGACAAGGAGGCTTGTCTGCAAGAGGCAGAAAATGGCCCTGTAGGCTTGTCTCTTCCCGTCTGTGACTCCTGGTCCCTGACCAGACAGGCTTGAAACCACAGCAGATGGTCATGGATACATCTCCACCCCAAATGTCACCCTTCTAGCCTCTGTACTTGCACTCTTTCACCTGTGCCTGTCATAGCTCTTGCCCACAGCTTTGTAAATTACTGTTTATAGATCTGCCTTCACTAAATGTGTTTTTCTGGGGCACACATCCTGTCTTATTTATCTCTGCATCTGTAGTAAAATGGATGTGTGATGGGTGGATGGATGGATGGATGGCTGAATGGATGGACAGATAAGTGGATGGCTAGGTGGATAGATGAGTAGATGGTTGTGTGGATGGCTGTGCCAGATTAGCTAGAGCATATTATCTTCATCAACCCCATATCTCAGGGGAAGAAATCAACAGTTACTAAGCATTATTCTGCACTGGATATTATTCCAGATGAACTCTATACCTTATTTAATTCATATAATGTGTCTCAATTTTTACATTTTATGCATAAAAACTAAGGATCATAAGATAAACCACTGTCCTTGGACCCCAAAGCCAATCTGTGGAATACTCTGTATCCAGCATTCAAGTGGATCACACTGTCTGTCATCCATCTTTCAGATCATGAGTGCAGCAAACATTTGCTGAGCACCTGCTGGGCACTAGGCATGGTGCCACACATTGAAGATTCAGAGACAAATCTGAAGTGGGTTTGGATAGAGTTTTTGGGTAATTAGAGAAAAACCCAAGGCCTCTAACGACTCTACAACCAGGAAAAAGCTGATCACATTAAAACATAGGTGACCTTGTGGAGATTCATGGCTTCAGCAGAAGGAGGAGGCAGGCAAATCCTCTTTTTAAAAAGCAACAATAAATCTGGACATAAGTGACAAAAAAAAATTTCAGCACCCTGGAAACTGACCCAAAACATTCATCAATCTGAGAAGCATGTATGTTTCAAAGACTGAACTTTGCATAAGAACCATGGGAACGGTGCCATTCTTGCTTGAGGCTGCACCCTCCTCCCCTCCCACTCTCAGGCTCTGCCCACAGAAGGTTCATCCAGGAAAGGAAGCAACACAAAGACCACCAGAGCAGTGGAGTCAAAGGTGCCTCACTCAAGCTGGGATGACTGATGATGTCCATGTTGGGCTGCATTGTCAGTCAGTCCAAGTGGCGAACTCAGCAGTGGGAGTTGTGACATGGTCAGATAAGCATATTCCCCACTAAGGTCAGATGCATAACCAGTGAAGCCCAAGAAGGATCCAAGATATCTATGTGATTCTGGCCAGACTTAAGGCTATACTTACTCAAAGTCCAAGTTCTCACTGGAAAATCAAAGTCAAACCTTTGGTGATGTAAATTTGAATATGCCTCCCATTTACACACTGACTCATCAGTAGATAACAGAAGGCCGGAAGGAGTTTGAACTAACCTCTTCCTCACCATTGGCAGACCTCTAACCGACACAGAGACATCTAGAAAGCAAGATAGAACGTCCAAAGGCCCATGTGTTAGTACCCAGCTTGGAGCTATGAGGACGTGGTGGGAACTTTAAGAGGTGAGGCCTGGGGGAAGATCTTCCAGTTACCAGGGGTAGAACCTTGAAGGATGCCACCAACATCCTTTCTTTTGCTTCCCAGTTTTGTTACTCCATGCACCACAACCAGGATTCAGCGACCACAACACAGGCCTAAAACCAAGGCAGCCAGCTGATCATGGACTGAAACCTGAAACTGTCAACCCAAATAAGTCTCTTCTCTTTATAAGTTGATTTATCACAGGCATTTGTTACAGTAACAGGAATCTAACACAAAGATTTAAATAGAAAAGCAACAATTAAAACTATGTGAAAGCTAAGCAACAAATCAGTGACTAGACACATCTCACAGATTAGCCCAGACCAGTTATTAAACAATCAAAATAGTAATGTGCAGTATGGGGAGGGGGTGGACAGTGGCAAATGAAGGACTCAAAGCTGCTACAGCATATTATCTAAAGCATTCCATTTTCAACAAAAAGTTATGACACATCCAAAAAATTAAAAAATGTACCCCTAACAGAAACAGCTCTAAGCCTCCAGATGTTGGATTCAGCAAAGACTTCAGAATAGTGACCATAAATATGTTCAAAGTCTAAAAGAAAATATGGTTAAGTAATCAAGGGAAAAATGACAAAAGTGAGCAGACAAATAGATGACTTCTCTAAGGAGATAGAAATTACTCTTTAAAATCTAAAACAGAAATGTAGAGTTGGAGAGTAAAAATAACCAAAATGAAAAACTTGCTAAAGGAGCTCACCAGAAGACACATGATAGAAAAAAAAGTTAGTGAACTTGATGATCATTTGTAATTTTTATATCTGAAGGCCAGAGAAAAAGGAATAATGTAAAACACAATAGAATCTTAGAAATCTATTTATTAACATCAAACACAGAAATATAAATGTGGTAAAAATTATAGGACAGACAGAAGAAAAGGAACAGAAACTAAGTCTGCAAAATGGTTCAAAAGTTGTCAAATTTGATGAAAAAATCAATGTACACACATCCAAGAAGGCCGATGAACCCTAAATGAGCTAAATACAAGAGCTCCACTAAATATATCATCTTTAAACTGTTCAAGAGACCATTAGAGCAATTTGAATGCAGCAAGAGAAACATAATCATTGCATACAAAGAACCGTCACAATAGCTAACACCTAACTCCTCTTCCGAAACAACAGAGGTCCAAAGCCAGCAGAAATATGTTCAGAGTGCTAAAGAAAAAACAATCAACCAAGACTTCTATGCCCAGCAAAAGTCTCCCATAAACATGAGGGTAAAATAAAGAAAACTGAGAGAATCTGTCACTAGCAAATCTGCCTAAAATACAAAAAATACTACAGAATGCCTCACAGGATAGAAATAAATGACACCAGAAGGTAATGTGAAAACACAGAAAGAGAGCCAGGTGTCGGGTAAGTCCATAATCCCAGCTCTGGGGAGGCTGAAGCAGGAGGATTGATGCAAATTCTAGGCCGACCTGGACTACACAGTGAGTTCAAGGTCAGCCTGAATTGCATAGGGAGACTATGTTTCAAACAACAACAACAACAACAAAATAAAAACAGAGAGAAAAGAAAGAAAAAGAAACCACAGGAAGAAATGGAAAGCATGAGAAGTGATAGATGTTCAGGTTAACATAAAAGTCTCTATGTCTTCTCTTAAAAGACATAAGATCATACAAAGTGACAATTATGACACTTTATTGCTAAGCACAGAGGAAGGGTCAGGGCACATTTCTCCGCAGAGGAATCACTTCAACCAGGTCGGATAATGGAAGACACCAGAGAGATACAGCTACAGGTATGGAGACAGGAAAGGTGTAATGGAAAAAAAGTGAGTTGTGTGCCTC
Organism: Dolichotis patagonum; assembly: GCA_004027295.1. NCBI lineage: Eukaryota > Metazoa > Chordata > Mammalia > Rodentia > Caviidae > Dolichotis > Dolichotis patagonum. The sequence goes on along the minus strand of PVJX010000533.1, from coordinate 91,590 downwards.
AAGGGCCTGGAGGATATGGCTGGAAATGTCGGCTGTAGGTGACTGAGGAGGCAATGGGAAGCCATGCTAAGGAAACGGGACCCTGGTTTTGCCAAAAGTGAAGCTAGAGGGCTTTTTGGGTTTTGCTTTTTAATTAAAGGAATTAATCTTGTTAAGTGTTGACTCAGGAAGAGTCTTCTGGCTGCAAGCACAGAACGGCACAGGCCTGAGGATAGAGGAGGTGCCAGAGGGAAAGGACTGCTGAAGGTGGGGCCTAGAAGAGTGAGCTGGCCTGAGGAGGACCTCTTGGGAACCCCCATTGTAGTCTGCTCAGGCTGGTAGAGCAAAATGCCATAGACCAAGAAGCTTCTAAACTAAACATTTTTCTCACAGTTCTGGAGGCTGAAACTAGAAGATGAAGGTGAAGGTACCAGCGTATTTGGAGACTGGCGAACTGCTTTCTAGTTCCCCACTAATGTCCTCATTTGGTGGAAAGGACAGAGGGGCTCTCTGGGGCCTCTAGCTGCATTCATGAAGGTTCTGTCCTTACAGCTTAATCACCAAACAAAGGCCGCACATTCTAATGGCATCTTCTTTTCAGGTCAGGATTCTAACATTTGAATATTGGGGAATGACAGACCACAGCACCACTGTAATGACAGCTGGTGACGGCTACAAAGCCCACTTGCTTTAATTTCCTCTCCAGCTGTCTGAGTCCTTGTGGGTGAACGCAACCAGGTATAAACCGATCAGGAAAACCCTATGTGGAAACCAAAACCTCTCATAGATAAATAAAGAAATTAGAGAATTTAAATCAACCCATACAGTGGAAGACACTCTACTATGCTTCTCAAATTCCCTCAGTTAATTAAGCTTGAGAGGGAGATTTTACTAAACCTATCTTATCGAGGAAGAAACTGAAGGCACTTTTGCCGAAGGCCACACAGAGAGCACACTAGGGCAGAATTCGAAAGTTTCTAGGTCTGACCCAACAGCCACACACTTCCACAGTTCTGGTCAGTAGTTTCAGTGGCAGGATGCCCACTCTGGAGAGTTACATTAATCCAACAAGTCAGCAAAATAAGCAGGGGAGGACTTTTTAAACTACAGTCACCCTTGTCTCCTTTCAGGAATCCCCATTCTTCTGGCCCATCCCGGGGAAGCTTCCCTGGAAAGCAAAAACTACCTGGACTCCATGCTGGTGAGCAAATTCAGCACTTATCATCTGTCCCACTAGCCAGGTGCCACACCCATGTGCTTCTAGGGGACAAACAGAAGAAAAGTTGCGGGAACAGCAGGTGAAACAAAGCTCCTGCTGTCTAAGGAAGGATAGGCACAACAGCTAACAGGGCTTTGGGAAATGTTCTAGCTACTGTCTGGCCCAGGGCTGTTCCTACTAACTGTGAAAAGTCCCACAGAGGAGAGGGGTGGGAGTCACCAGTCATATAGCAGCTGGATTCCTGGTCTCTCCTGGCAGGGTGCAGGGACATGCAGCTGGAGAAGGGGACTCTAAGTGGTTAGAAGACCTGAGAAGGGGTTGGTGCATAACAAGGAGCTCCAAGATGGGGCAGAGCATCCCAGCATAATACTCCCCCCCTTCTTAATAACACCTGCACCCAGATGCCACTGGCTGATGATTCTCACTACAGTAATAAGCCCATGCAGATGTTAGCAAGGGGATGATTCTCAGGCTGGGCTTCTAAATCTCACTCTGTGCTGCAAGCTTCACAGAGGACTCTTAAAAGGAAGAACTGTCACATCTGTCACCAGAGGAGATGCCTAGGAGCAGTTAGGGACCTCTCATTATGATGTATACATTTCTGTGCACTTTGAAACAGCACCCAGATTGCAACGTCTTCACCAACTTCATAAAATACATTTTATTGGTATTGTTACGGTTCTGACTCAAACAACTTCATAAAACTTCCCTTCTTATGAAGTAGATGCTCTTATACACTCCATGACAACACAGAAGCTTAATTACCAACAAGGCCTACTTAATTAGGAACCAACACTGAGACAGTATTTGTAAAGATTAAGGTATACATAAGCTAACTATGGTACTTCAATTTTGACTTTCTGATGTATCTAAGAGGCAGCTTGATTTTATTTGGTCAGTGCAGAGATGTAAAAGGAAAACTGATTGTTTATGTATCAACATTTTAAAATTAAGGATTTTTACCCAGTGGAAAATCTGAAGATGAGGCAATGCCCATGTAACCAGATGAGTTGGTGGCCCTGCTTCTGATCAGCCACTAACACTGACATCATCTACCATAGGCAATGCCCTGCATTGGGCACCACAGGGAAACCAGTAAGTCAGGCCTGGCACCTGTGCCTCAGTGGTTTATGTTGCCTGGGGAGCCAGATACACAGAAACAAGCAATTCGAAGAGGAATATGATTGGCACAAAAGGAGGTGTCAAGTGGAGGGGAGTGTGGGAGAAAGAGTTTTCTTATTGAGAAGCAAGGGAATGATGTGGTTCCAAGACACAATGCCAGCTTCCTGCCACTGCTCCAGAACGTAAGGGTGGAGTGCTCCCGGGTCCCTAAGAGGATTTCAGTCCTAGCTCATCCTAAGCTCATCTTCAACAAGGGATATCCAGCCTTTCATTTGCTTTTATTATTAAACGCAGGCTACCCCTGAAACATAAAGTAGAATCACCCAGAAGAGGTTTCCACTCCTTCCACAAATAGATCTTATGGCCTATGGGGCTAGGCTCCCTCTCTGGGGAGTGCCTGGTCATGGACATGGAAAATATTCCCCTGGTAGCTCTGAGGTCCTTCCCTCACTTCCCACCAATACTACCTTGCACCAGATTCCATCCCATGCCAATGCTTTGTTCTCATCCTACTCAGGGGGAGCCTGGCAGGAGGCCAAGCCCCTGTATGGGGCCCAGGATGGGTGACTCTGAGCTGGTAGCCAGGTCATGGTACAGCAGGAACTCCTGGGTGCCCAAGAGCGGAAGTGATCTATTGGTCTCTGTCTTCTAACCTAAGACTGCTGCTCCTGATGGGACCCTTCCCCAGACTCCCCACCCCATCCCACCTCATGGCAGAGGCTGAACCACCAACACAGTCAGAACCACCAATGCTGATGGAACAGCCTAGAAGACCAGGTGATGCTCAGATGAATCATTCTCTAAGTTTTGTGGGAACAGGCACCCCAAAGAAAACCATGGTAAGGCCAAGGATGTATCCACCAAGCACTGAAATGAAGAGAATGAGGAGGCAGGGGCACAAGAAAGGACAAGTGCAGTCTTGGACCTAAACAATCATTGTCACTGCTTGACCAAGTGCATTTGCCTGGGAACTTTAACTTCTCTGTATCAGTAAAAAAGGAAAGCATGTTGACAATCAAATAAGATAACAGATTCAAAGTACTTAATATAAAGCCTGGCACATAGTAAGCACTCTACATATTAGTTTTCTTCTACCTGAATGTTCATTGATGAATTTTTAACGAATTCATATATAGTAGAAAAGAAGTCATTTACTTAGGCATGTCCAAGACTATTACTAATTACAGTATTTTGTTCTTACTGTTTTTATTAGGATCTGCCCAGGAGTAGAATGAACATCTACCTTTATTTTCTAGCTTCCAGGTTGAACACTGGAAATGTGTCAGCTTTCTGAATATTCCCATGTAATTGGAGTACACTGCCTCCAGATCCTTTGGGCTCATCCTCAAACTGGTAGACATGATTTGTCTTTGATCCAGTCACATCCATGAATTTTCCAAATATTAATTTTCAAAGAGCGAGAAAGGCTACTAGTGATTGATTAGAGGATTTTATTATGTGAAGGATTTTTTTTAAAGGAGAATGCTAAGCAATTCCTCTCCATGACTTCTGAACATATCGTGAGGCAATGTGGTTTTAAATTTGTGCATAATAGATGACAGACACTAGAAAGAACTGATTGGCCACCGAGGTGGTAAATTTTTAGTATAAACTGCTACAAGAATCTGTGGAGAAAATAGAGGGAAGTGTCCACGAGAGTCAAAATAAGCCCAGGAAACCATACAGGAATAGGCAGATAGGACAGGAAATTAGGAAGCCTGGATCCTTCTTGGTTCTGCTTCTAATTCACCACGAGACTACAGACAGATGAGAAGGTTCTCCATGGCCCATCTGTAAGAGGAGAAGAGAATAAAGCACCTCTTGCAGCATCTATTTCCTTGGCCAACATGAGTCTACCACCCTTTTCTGTTGTATCCCCCTGCTTCTAGGTTTAATCTTCTTCTATGACAACTCTTCCTCCTGAAGGCAGCACCCAGGTCAGCATGTCTGGGGGCCTGTGACATCTGTGCTACGCATGTGAATAAGCAGCATGAGGGTGTGGGGGGACAAGAGTGGTGTGGAAGCAGCCCAAACACTGATCCTCTAAAGTTTCCCAAGAGATTCTGATGCTAAGTCCACCCAGGGACACCTTTTTGTGGCAATCCCTACACTCCTGCCCTCATTCTTCCCCTATCCTTAGGGCCCATCCTGGCACCATTTCTTTCTTTTTTTTTTTTCTTTTTTTAATCTCCTTGTGTAATGACCAGTACTTCTTCTGCAATCAAAAATAGCGACATGACTGCTTATCTAGCATCTTCAGGAGAGAGAGCATGAGTAAGGCTATTCACATTTCTGACCTTGTTTTGAAACTTTTTTTGCATGAAAACTATTAAAATTTTCACCGAATAACCCTGATCATCCAGATCATACTGGTTTTCCTATACTGGTTGGGGGCAAGAGTAGAACTTTCCCTGGGACTCTGTGCCTTTGGCAAACCATGCTTTTACCCATATGAACAAGTCAGGGAAACCCAGGCTAGGAACACTTCTCTGCTGTCCGCTAGGGTCTCTCCTTGTAGGCATCCTGTGTCACCAGCCCCACTCTCCCCTGCTCTCACAAGGTGGGGTTGCTCCCTCCTCTCCATCTCCCGAGACATCAAGGGCATGCACCAAATCATCCCGCCCACCCTGGGGACCACGGGTGGTCATCCTGGAGCTTATGTGAGCAGGATGTGCTCATGTCATGTGAATCAAGGGAGATGACAACCAGGGAGTCTTCAGAGGTAAATCAGATCTTAAAACCTCTGTTCTTTTTAAGTTAACCTCATTTTTAAAATATCAATTTGGTTTCTGTAACCAAAGTATATACATTTTACTTTGAAAATAAAATCATAGAATAAAAAATAGACCTTTTCATTATTTGATATCTGAGAGAATGGATTATTTTAATGTGCTGCAGAAAAAATTTCCAAATAAGTACCCATAGGCTCTTGACACAGTGGTTGCTTGCGTTCCGTAGTTGGCCTAAGGTCAGGCTTTAACTGCAGGGGACATCTCGGTAACCTTGTGAACAACTAACTACCAGCCTCCCTGCACATCAATTCTACATGTTAAAGCTACATATTAGAGATGGATATTTGCTAACACATAACTTTAAAATATCATCCAAGACAATTAATATCATTTATCCAAATTTATCACAATGGTAAAACATAAATCAGGCTCTTAATAACAGTAGCCTTTTCTACAGATGAAGAAATAATGTCTTCTTTCTATAGACAAATTTATTCTAGATTAACTACCCTGGATTGGAAAAGCAAGAGAATTCAAATTTTTTGTCCAGTCAATGAATCAACAGGGCAGAAAAAGTAAATGTCAAAGTGGTTGCATAATGAAAGACCTTATGTTTCTTATCTTGATTAAAGTTAAGCTGATTTATACTTGTTATTTTGTTAGAGTACACATTTCATATTTATAACTAAAATATTAATAGAGCCATATATAGGTTTTTCTTAAAATGTGCTTATGCTTAATGTAAATATTCATAACATAAATATATAATTTAAACAAAACAGGTGAATGTCTTATTTCTGTTATACTTTACCTAATAAAATATAGTTTTTAAAACTTCACCAAATTATATAGCATGTACCTGTTAGGTGAGAGGTGATTTACCTCTTAATTACAAAAGATTTGAATTACTTAGTGCTAATAAATTAAATTCCTAAAGGATTGTTATATTTTAGACCCAAGATTTTAGATATTTGGATAAATATATTTAAATATAAAATTGAAACTAAACAAATGAAATAATTCTTTAAATGCACCTTTTAAAACAAACGCTGGGCTGGGTATTTAGCTCAGCAGTGTAAGTGCCTGCCTGGAAAATGCCAGGTCATGAGTTCAATCCCAGGTACCAAATAAATAAAACAAAAACTACATATGACTTATGAAAAACAAGGTGATTAAATCCATTATTAAAATTTACTTTTTAACTGAGAAAGCTGAGTATGAAAAGTATCTAAATCATGACTTGCATTGACTGTTGCTGTCAAATCAACCTGAGAGTCAGTGGAGTCTGATTATACTAGAGAAGGACGCTTAGGGGGCCCATGGGCACAGGGGACAGCTGTACCCAGCTGGAACCCAATGGAGAGCTCTCCGTGAATGAGGCCAAGGCAACTCCCTCCCTGCATCCACTCTTTGCATTACCTTCTGTCTTTAAGTGAAATGTCCATAAGAATGCAAGCTGCTGGCAGTGACAGAGCCTTTCACTGAATCCTCATATGAAGAAGTTTGCTGACTCTTGAGTGTTTGAACCAAAACAATTCCCATGCCTGTAGCTTCCAATTTGTGCCCTTACAAGGCCAGGAGGTAGTGCCTTGGAGTCCTGAGGAAGGTCATGATAGCATCGGGCCAAGAATGAACGAAGCTCTGGGGAACCTAGCAAACCTGGACAAGCCCTTTCCTCCTCCCCTGCCCATTTCTCCTCACTTTGTTTTTCCTCCACAGAGCCACCTTCAACGCTCATGGTTCTGTCCTCTCACCTCCAATGCAAGAGTCTATTCCACCTGGCTTGATGCAACAGAGCTAGAATGAGAAGAGTACAAGCTTTGGTGCCAGATGATTCTGGTCATTCAGAAATCACCTGTCCTCCTGGACCTCCAAGCCCTTATTTGTAAAAGAAGGAGCAAGTGTGGTTGTGGTCAAGGTTCAAGTCAAAGCAAGTAAAGGCACTAACACAGTGCCTGGCCATCCCATTAGCATCAGTGAACGTCAGGTTCACACATGTATTATGTGCTCCTTATCATCAACCCTTATGCAGGGTTGAAAGTGGTAGTAACCACATGGCTGGAATCTAAAGACTCTCCCATCAAATCTGTCCAGTTCTGAGAAGAGAAGCTATTTCTCACGTTCTAACCTCAGTCCCATTAAGATGGACTTCATTTCTCTAAAGTCTCCACTACCTCTATCTCCATCACCAATGCTCATCTCAGGCAAGAGCTAGGCTAAGGGACTTCCACCAGGAGTGACACACCTGCTGAGACGTTAACACAGCTTCTCCCAGAGCCACCTGGCCTCTGACAGAATTGGAAACCAGTACCCTAGGCACCTTGCAGAGGCCAAGAAAGCAAGGCTGCCAACCCTCTGTGCCGCAGGTCCAGTCAAGCATGAGATCATGCCTCTAAATTACCCCCTGTTCACTTGACTAAGGAAGTAGCATTTGTTTTTATTTTCCAGGACAGACAGTCAATCACGTGTATGTGACAGAAATAAAGATAAATACCACCCGTTGAACTTTAAATCAAAATGCTAATCCCAGGCTGACTTCTCTGTCAAGGACTGACACTGAAATAATTCAGCAAGCTTGATTATGCCCAAAATTAATGCTCTGGTGGAGATTATGTCTATTAATCACAGATTTTGATAGGATAGTTTCTCATGCTCCTCCACTGGGTAACATCTAATGTTGTTCTGATGGCCAGAAGACCTTTGCGTGGGTGTCCTGGACTCACAGATTACAAGCCAATCTCCAACTAGGAGTATCTGAATGATTCTGTAGAAAAAAACATTCACAGAATCATCCTTAAGAAGCAGCTAGAAGATGATACATCCCACACAAACCGAGGGCAGTGTACCATTCTGGCTTTACTAAGGGCCAAACAAGAGTAATTTAGGCTGCTGAACATAAAGCCAGCATAAAAGAGCTGATATTGGACCCCAGAGATGATGTTCCAACTGCAGTGTCATAAGCAGTGGTCATACTCCAAAAGTCCACCCAGGAGTTAGGGGTTTGTTTTGTGTGAGATAGACAGAGAGAGGGGAAGAGCAGGAGGAAGGAGAGAGAGAGAAAGATAGAGAGAGAGAGAGAGTAAATGTTTGCCTAGCTCTGCAGAGCTACTAAAGGGGCCAACTAGAAACCCATTTTGAAAAATCACAAATGTGGTCCATCTTCACAGGGTCTCCTCATTTTCCTCAGTCTGCCCTTTTATGAAACAAAAAATTTATCTATCATTATTTATCAGGTTTTATTCTAGGCATTTGGGATATTTGGGGAGGAAAAAGAAAATGGATCAAGATCCTTATTGTGACGAGGTCTGCACTATAGAGATTAGCAATCCCTCCCATCCAGGCCTTTGATTCTCACCCTAGAATGACTCAGTAGCCCTCTAGCACATCTTACTCTTCACCCTCATCCCGTCTTAGTGGTTGGTACAGCTTGGATGTAGTTTGTTCCCACGAAAATCTCCTATTTAAATTTAATTCCCAATGTAAAGGTGCCGAGATGTGGTAAAAACTTTAGGGGATAATTACATGCTCAGAGTTCTACTCCCATGAAAGAATTAACGTAGCTCCCACGAGCATGAATTAACTATTTCAAGAGTGGGTTATCATAAAAGGAGACAAATCCTTTGACCCCCTCCCTCCCTTACACATGCCCACTGCCTTAGTAGTATGAGATCCTCAACCAGAAACCACATTCTTGGATCTCCAGAACTGTGAGCTAAATAAACCCCATTTTGAAAAATTTCTTCACCTCAGGTATTCTGACATAGCAACTCAAAGTAGACTTAGAGAAAGCAGCCATGTAGTCATCACACATAAAAGAGCCAGGACAGCTTTCTTAAACGCAAGCTTGATCCAAACCCATCAGTGCACCTCTGGCCAAGATTGCAAACCCATAGTTCTTATCATGCTCTGGAATGATAAAGTGGCCTCTGTGTCCCCCTCTGCTTCACTCTGCAGGCTCAATTGTCCCTTTAGAGCACATAATGCCTTTGAAAACCAGGACAAACTTACAATGTCAGCACATGATTCTGACCAAATTTCTGCTTCTCTGTTGGCTACCAACTCTTCCGGGCACACTCCTTCTCCCTCCTCTTCCCCTGGCTGTTCTTCTCACCTCCAAGACCCAGTTCCGCAGGCACCACATGCAGAGAGCTCCTTGGCCGGACCCCACAACACTCTGCCCTATTCAGTCCTAGATCTATACTGAGTGACTGATGGCTGACCATTTGCTCTCTACCCATCTCTCCTACAAGACTGAATTCCACTTAGCCTGAAACAGTGCTTCATCCATTTTGTAGTTCAAGCACAGTTCTGGAACGTATTAGGTGCCCGATGAAAGTTTACTGTCCTGAACCAATCGCGTCATAAAACCTAACCACCCTTTAGTACATTGTTTCCACGGAAAAATTGTGTTCCGGTGTCTGCCTGGCCTGTTGCGGACATGGCTCAACCACTCACACTTGTTCTGACAAGAATATCACTTCATCCAACACATTCTTTTCTGTCCTGTGTTTTTCATCAAATTGGAGGGCCTAAAGAGCCACAGGGGCAGTGTAGGGCACCAGCTGTTCAAAATTGGAAAGCCAGGTAGGTTCCCTCTGTGGTCTCACTCATGGTAGGTGAGGGGTTGAGAATCCCAAGTGACACCAAGATGGTGTCTGTCTGATGAGCTTGTGGTATCCTGGACATGATCCTTGAGGCTGAGCCTCAGGGCTGAGGGTCAGTTACCATGAGCAAGCACTACAAAATCACAGCTTACTACTCACAAATGACCTCACCTCTTCTCCATTCAGAAAAGTATTTATATACAAAGAACTTTTAAAAACCAGCATTACTGGCCATTGCTAAGCCACAACCAATGTCAGACCTAGAAGTGAGAATCGCAAGAACCACATGCATCCAAGAACACTGTATGTAATGCTGTGTAAAACTGTATGTAAAACTGTGTCCCCTTTTCAATCCTTCAGTCCCTCTGATTACAAGAAAAAAGTCTCAGTGACTAAGGCACCATTGGTACCCTCTTCTACTTGCTAATTTCACTTCTTAAGTAATCAAGAACAGATTCAGAGGCAGAGTCAAAAGCTAGATAGATCTGTGACATTGATTTTATTGTCTTTACGTTTACAGTCACTTTTCAATTGTGATATGTAAGACTGGTTTTCCATCAGCAGTAGTAAAATCAAGTTTCCTTTCTAAAAATATCTTATTTATTCAGGGTTTTAAGGGAAAAAATGGTATATAGTAGCACACTTGGTATGTGGATATGGAGGAAATCATAGCAATGAGACTCAGATGGCTACAGCTAGAACATGGACAAGGGTCCCAGAGCAGGAGGTCTCTGGCAGATACATTGGGAGGGTCACCTCACTCAAAGAACCAGAAGCTTAGATGTTTCACGACTTGGCTCAGATCTCTTCTCAGTTCTCTTGTCACTGCTTTGCTTGAAGCCTGGCTCAGGCCCCATTTTGTGAGACTACTTTCATAATTAAACTTGTTTATCTCCAAGGAAGGTGCCCCTCAGCCTACCAGCTCTGCCTTACATGTTACTGTCAGGGCATGAGATTTAGCAAATCAACAAACAGCAGGACATATTGTTACATTTGAGAACCTGATAAACAATGAACAATATCTTTACTACAAGTTTGTCTCAAATGGCACATTCAGTGTATCAGTGAATGATCCATGCAATATTATGTACACATCTACTCCCAAAAAATAGCTATCATCTAGAATTTAAGTAAGCATCCTGTATTTCATCTGGCAACCCCAACTTGCCATGATTCTGACTTATACTGCTCTCTCAAGATACTGGTACACTCAGTCCACTTCTGAAAGCAGCAATTGATAATTTCTCCTTCAGAGAAATAGCCCGAAATTTTCTCAGGCATAGCATAGAGACATTCAAACCAGGAAGCTGCCCCTCAGTCAACTGAACCTAGGAAACATTTAGAATCTCTTTTTTGAGAAATCAGAAAATCTCAGAAGCATGTATTGCTTTGGCTATCCTGGGAAAATGGCAAAAAACATAAAACAAGAAAAAGCACCAGGCCAAACCACAGTGGCCGGACAGAAGAGAAAGTAGACGTTTCCCATTTATGTAGAGGTAACATTTAAGAAGGTGAGGGACCAAATGTCAACAATACAGTAGGGAATGTCTTTGAAAGGTGGAGACAACTGATGCAAACTGCCATGAGATGTTTCAAGGGAAGGAGGAGGCAGCAGAGGGGGGGATGGGTACAAGAAAACTTCTCGCACTTGTTTTGAGTCAGATGTGGGCAATGGAGAGGACATAGGCATGTCCTTCCTGAGTTCAGGAAGCTGGAGCAGATGAGAATGGGAAGGCTGTGTCCCAGAACATCTGTTGGGCCTGTGTCCACCAGCAATGAGATTTGCTGTAGAATGGTGGGATCGGTGTCCAGCTCTACAGGTCATAGCTCCCCTGGTTAGAATCTGGAATCTGGAGGGCCTGCTCCTGATCTCCAGCCACCCTCTCCACCTTCAAGAAAGATTCGGAGACCCCCTCTGCGTGTTCTCAGAGCTCCTGAGAACTATTTGACTGTGCAAGACAGTGGATTCAAGTTACACCAATGAGAGGCCCTCTGGGTATCTATCTCCTCACCAGACATTACTCTGGAATTTCTTTACTAGAGGGTTGAGGGGCAGTACTCTGGTTGATGAGGGATGACACAAATTACACATTCAGGACAGTTGACATGTGAGTAGGATATTATTGTTGATTTCAAGAATGGAGGGGTGGGGCTGGTGGAAGCCATCCAGAGACCTCTCAGACTTCCCCAGCTGGCACAGTCATGTCTTCACTCAGCAACGGCTTCTATCCTTTCTTCACCAAGTTGGTAGCATTCTTCCTAACCGAGACACTGGGACACTTCCTATCAGGAGCACTCAATGTCCCCTACACATCTCGGCATCCTCAAAGGACAGCACCATGTCTTGGGCCCAAGGCTAGACAGAGCCCAGGCTGGGAAGGGTCTCCTAAACATGTGCTTTCCTGTGAATAACTCCCAGAATCCTCTTTTACACTTATTTTCTCTTTTGGAAGGGACCATGAGCACCCCAGCCCAAATTCTAGTCACTTTGGCCAGACTGCCTTTACCCTAGCTCTTCCTCCCTTACTGAAATTCCCCTCCACTCTACACAGGTCAAAACCCCCCAAACCAATGTAAAGGTGCCAAGATGTGACAAAAACCCCATAAGACTGTCCCTCTGTTCACAGGACAATATACATATTGTTGATAAAATTTTTAATTAGAAATATTTTAAAATATAAAAGAGAACAGGAAAAATATCCTTTTCTTTTACAATAAGATAATAGTAAGAAAATTAACAAAATGTGAAGTACTACGGATTGAAAAATAGCACTGTAACAGAACTTGTGTCTATGTGTCTGGAGGCAGAAGTCCAAAATCATAGTGTTTCTGGTGGGTTTCTGGCAAGCTTTGGTGTTTTTTGGCTTAGAAACACATGACCCAGATCTCTGCCTTCGTGCTAACATTTTGTTCTCCTCAAGTGAGTATCTGTGTCCAAATTTCCCCTTTTTATCAGGATGCTAGTCATTGGATTAGGAGCTTTCCTTATTCTAGAGTGACCACCTCTGAATTTATCTAATTACATTTGCAAGAATCTTATTTCCAAATAAGGTCGCACTGTGTGGTTCTCAGGTTAAGACTCCTACATAGCTTTCTTAGAGGACAAAATTCAATCCATAACAAGGGTACACTGGAGTTCCCAGCAATGTACTATAGATCTAAAGTTATTCCAACCACCCGCACCCTGAGGTCTCCCCTTAGAGAGTAGATGTTTATGATTTTTCTAGTTTGAATCTATTCCTCCAAAACAAACTTGTAGCAGGCCGTACTTGCCCAGCGTCTAAATAGATGCTCGTGGTGGTTAATTAGAAGAATGTTGCTAAACAAAGACAGCTAAATAATTGTGTGTTTCACAGAATTTTATTCCTTAACTAGTATCGCTTAAAAATAGCACACTCCATATGAGAGCTTTCCTTTTATTCAAATCCTGTCTGAGAAACAGTGCATTTCTACAGCAATACTTCATCAGCTCAGAGGAGGAAGGGCCCCAAAAGTCAGTAGGTATTCCCCAGACGGCGTGCACAGAGTGCCCAGACCCTACTGGCTTTGTGCAGCTTGAATCTCAGCCAAGGAGACTCCTACTTTAATGGCCCTGGGGAAGAAACTTGCAGATATGGGAAATATGAGGCAGCATCTTCCTAGCTAGAAAGCTCCTGTACACCAGAAGCATCACAAAGCCAATGCAAGTGTCCATGCCCTGTTCAGTGCCCACCCAGGCTGGGACTATATGGACCAATCTCCAGGAAGCATCATTAGACCTTTACTACAGCCCCCAGCATCATTCTGCCTGGAGATGACCTGCAATGCCCAAGCATCCCTCCTGGGGTCATTCTCCATCCTCGCCTAGCAGGGCCCTCCTAGAAAACCACAGAGAGTGGTAATAGCACTACAGGCACCAGGAGGAGTCTCCACTTCTAGCTGTGCCTTTAACCCATGCGTGATCCCAGGATTCTTTAATTTCTGGGCTGTAAAATGAGTCATATGCTAAGAATTAACACATATTTTTCAATGTAACGGCCCAAGTAGGGACTAGACTCCAGAAAAGTTCTAACAGATCAGTAACAGAACCAGAGGCCAGCTTCTTAGCCTAAAATGCCCCAATTGTTTTAATCCCGCTTGGGAGACTGGAGGGACCACACCAGATTCTCATTATGGCTCTATATTTAGAGTCATATTTATTAAAACTCTATTAAGAACTTATGATCTTGTCTGTGATATAGAGTTGGTTTTTCTACCTTGCCACACTACTTTTCACTGGCCCCTCTATAAAAGCCCCAAATGCCACTACAATGCGAATTTTGATTTCTTCCAATTGGAACATAAGCTCTCTACTTGGAAACTGTCCAATGTGCCAAGCAGATGTCTTCTCTCAATGGGGAACCACATAAGGAGGGAAAAAAATGAATTCATAGAACAGGATTTCCAAGGAGGAAGTCTCCTGTGGGGCCTGGTAGACAGGAAGGCCTCCTCAGTCCAGAAAGTTTAAAGTAGGTCAAGGGAACTGGAAGATTCAGATTCAAAGGGTCAACAAAATAAGCACAGGGCCGAAAAAGAAACACAATCAGAGTTGCTGGTGGGACAGGGACTGTCCATCTGAGGAGTGGCCCAGCGGGAGGAAAAGGATGACACGTGGGTGGGAATGGAAGGGTTTGCAGATGGTTATTTTCTACTAGCACTCACTCACCCTGCTTTTTATAAATGGCCCTGCTCTCGGGTTTAGCTCAGCGGCACAAGCATTTGCTTAGCAAGCGCGTGGTCATGAGTTCAAACCCTGGCACACACACAAAAATGTCCCTGCTCTCTTCCTTTGCTATTTCTTTCCTTCCCATTCTTACCTCTTCCTTTAGAGTTCCCCATCCATCCCGGCTCCCCAGAGGAAGGACAATCTAGGCCAATCAGTGAATTCCAGCCTTTAAACAGCTCAGGGATAAACACAATCAGAATGAGTCCTGTGGCTTGTGCAGGAACTACCAACAGGTGAATCTCTGTTTCTATTGCAGTCAGACAAATGCACCTGCTAACAGTGATGGACGAGCAAGAAGCTAACCCAAAGGAAGCTAAAAGACACCAGCACTGAGTCTTCATAGCATCTTGAATCCAGCCATGCATGAGACCACATCACAATACACTTCCAATTACATGTGCCCATAAGGCATGTGAGTGTGTGCGTGTGTTTGTGCATGTGTACTGATTTTGCTTACTGCCACCAAAACCCAAAATGGGCAGGTCAGGTTATACATAGGACAAAACTACACTACACTGGTAGATAAACCCATCCTTAGATCCCAACTATCATATAGCTGTGTGAGTCTGAAGAAATCACTCAGGTCCCACAAGCCTCACCATCCCTGTCTATAAAAATGGGCATAACAACTTGCAGGTTCTCATATGTGAAAGTTTAGGCTCCTTGAATCTTGGTGGAATTGGTAGCCTTTGTATTTCATCCAGTGGGAAACACTGCAGCACTCTGAGCAGAAAATCCACACTAAGGAAAATGTGCTTCAGATCCCTTAGCCTGGGCACCATACAATCTCAATAGAGCAAATGATCCCTGCCTGGGGATCTACTACAGGTGTCAACTGCTCCAGGTTAAGAAGTAGCATACCTGGCCCAGCATCATAGGGTAGTAGTGGGGGACTGAACGATCTTTCAGGCTAGAAATGGAGTGTGCTAAGAGGTGCAGAAAAACAGGTCATTGAGACCCTGTGGCCCTTCTCCCTACAAAATAAATCAATGGCTCCACCCTCTTCTTCTGGAACAGGTTAAGAATTAACCATGAGCTCTACAAGCAACTTTGTACTCCCATTGGACGAGCTGCTATATAGCTATAAGGGGGTGATTAATTTTTATCTCTCTAAATGTCTCAGTATCATTTGCCAAAATGATGATTTATTATTTAGACAACCTTTATGTTTCCAAGGGGCTTTAAAATCATTTATGGTGAGAATGAAATAAAACTGATTAGAGCTCTGAAAAGCAGCCACAGCGAAGAAATGCACAAGGAACTAGGGGTTATTTATCCACAACCAGAGAAGGCAAATGAAGGACACCCAAGAGCTGTCAGTTATACATAGGGCAGTTCTGAGGAAGCAAGGCCCAGGCCTTCCTGTACATTTAAGGGAAAATGAACTGGGAAGGAAACCAATGCATCTGGATACATACAGGCTAGCAAGAGGATAACAGGAAGAACTTCCTAAACATATTGTGTCTTAACATCTAAAAAATGTTTTCAATTGCCTTTCAGGCAATGATACTCTCTGAGATAAAATACAGCATAGAAAGTGGAGATACGGTCAAAGAAAGACATCTTCAAGGAATGGTAGATGAAAAGCATGATCGAAAACGGGAAGATGGAAATGTAATGATTCAGGAGGAACAATGTAGTGACCTAGTAAACTCTCCTCATCATGAGCCATGGTGGAAGGTGCACACTGGAGTATATTAATACACAGAAACAGCAACACAGGATCTCCTGGAAGCATCATGGACTGAATAAGAACACGCCTTATCAAGCATTCTCTTTGTCTCTTGAAAATTTCCCTAAGCACCAGATCATGGTGCGTCAAGAAAGCATCTGATGAAATGGCAGACCAGATAAAGAACTGTGGGCCAGGAGAAATACAAATTGATGGATTCACAGCTGGCAAAATAGCAATATACAAAGAAGGTCCAGCAGAAGCAGCATTCCAGGTGGGATATCACAGGATCTGTCCTCTTTGGCATAGTTATTAAGACTTGGATGAAATCATGCAAGGGATGTTCATCCAATCTCAACTGCTGAGATGCCTGGCCAAAACCAACCAGATGAAATGAGTACTTCTACACACTTTGGTTCTGAACCATCCCATTAGACCTACAATAGATTTGGCCTGATTGACATTTATGTCACCAAATTGCAAACCAACAGCCAAGCTTCTGGAGCTGACTAACAGATGATCCCAACATTACCATCCCTCCCTTTTTAGAGCAGGATTCACTGAGAGGCAGGCCTGGCTTGGAAATCTCTTCCTGGTTACAAGGTCGTCAGTCATGTGCCAGCACTGTGACCTTGAGCCTGCACCTGTCTAGATTTGTCGTGATAAAACAAGGGGATTATATGAGTTCCTGCTACTTACTGAATGTAACAAATCACTCTCCAAAATTTAGTGGCTAAAAACAATAGTATTTTATTATCTCTTACAGTTCCGCAGGTTGGCTTGGCTTAGCTGGGCAGTCCTCACTTGGAGTCATTCAGGAGGCTGCAGTCAGATGTTGGCAGTGCTGGCTGCAGCCATCTGAAGCCTCTACTAAGCTCGACGCCAAGGTGGTGTCACATGGCCGGCAGAAGTCAGGCTGTCTGCTGATTGCCTGGTGGGGGCTGTTAACTGCAGCACCTATACCTGGCTTCTCTATGTGGCTTGAGGATCTTACAGCGTGGTGACTGAGTTCCCAGGGTAAGTGCTAGGGCAGCTACAGTCTCCAAGGTCCAGGTAGAGACGGTGGTTCAGAGCGATCTAGCTTTAGAAGTCCCAGAACATCACTTTACCATATTTTACTAGTCAAGCAAGTCACCAGCATAGTCTAGATTCAAGGGGCAGGGGATTCATAGACTCCATGTTGGCACAGTGCCACTGCCAAAGAGCACGTGACTACTGCAGCCATCTTTGAGAATCATAATGAGCCACAGCTTTCACAGAGAGTGTACTGTGGTGAGAAGGATTCCAACTGGTAAGAACACTGTCATCAGTTAGAGGTGTCCTGCTGGGTGTCACATCACAGGAATCCAGACCTGGACCTTTCAAGTCCAGTGTGTACCAAGTGGCACTATGTCCAGCATATAGTTTCTGCCTCCCAATCGCCAGCGAGAAACCTATATGCCTCTCAGTACTTGACTTCCGACTGGCTCTTTCTCCTTCTCATCTTCACCAGGTAAGCCATGCCAAAGAGAACTAACAGTCATTCTATGCTGGACACACAAAGAACCACCCACCATGTAGTCTTTTGCAAAAACTAGCATTAATACAAAAGTAATATTGTCTTTCTTGTAAATATCTAAAGAAAATACTTAGGGAAACCATAATTTTTTTATTATTTTGTGAGTTTGAAGACTAAAACATTCAATGACTCATAAAGCCCAGGTATTTGCTCCAAATGTCACTGTGTTTCCCTTTTGGCAGAAGCAGATATGGGGCAGGGGAAGGGCTGACGGAAGGCCTTTAGCATTTGTGCCAAAAGATCACCTCTTACATTCTTTCACCTTGGCTCCCCATTTCATTCCTGTCACTCTACTGTTGGTTACATCATAGCCTACTGTCACAGAAACTGATGCTATCACGGACTTCTGACTCAAGCAATAACACTTCTTTGTATTGACAATTTCCTGAAGACACCAGTGTCTGAGTACCCAAAAATGTAGGGAATAAGAAAGCTAGGTGTTCCTGGCAGGAGCAGGCACTGATCCTTCCTTCTTGCCCAGATCTGAAGCAAAGGCTCAGATCTTGTTGGGAAGTTAGCCATTTCTGATCTCTGTGTGGACCATCTGGGTTTACTGATATCAAGCCGAAGCTATAGTTTGCTACTCCAGCCCACAAGGACCATTGCAGCACTTCTGAGAAGGACACAAATCTCCTCCAAGATGACTGAAAAAAATTTTCTTAACGGCAACACTACGCTCTTTAAAAACGGAAGAGTCTCTGATGTAATTTGGATCTATCATCTTTGGAAAATGAGGCAAAATGCAAGCAGAAAGTACTTGGTACAGGATGATACATGGAGCAAGGCTCTCCAGGGAAAGGTTGGAGTGGTCCTGCTCACAAATGGCACAGGATTGTATTCCGCAACTTTAAATGCCACATTAAATAAAATCACAGGCATTTCTGAAAAGTGCTAGGGCAACTTCCTGGCTTTTGGGAATATATTCTTTTGCAAAAAGAATGAAAAAGTAATAAGTACCAGTTGGTTTGGTCCACCCAAAATACAGGCGGCCAGGGGTGCACGTAGCCCGGGGAAGGAGGTGTGCAGAATTTTCAGGTCTAGACAGCAGTTACTGTGCTTAGTCACTCACTGCTCAGGTGGAGCAACGCTATTATGGTTTAAATCTAAAATGTTTCCCAAATGTCTCATATATTTAGAGGTAGGGTTTCTGGAAGGTATTTGGATCACTCATCAGTGGCTTAATCCTTGACGAGTTCATAGCTGAACATGCTGTAAGAAGCTAGGGCCTAGCGGGAGGAAGAATCACTACTGGAGGGTGACACACAAGGATGTCCCTGGCTTGTGTTCTCTCTCTCTCTCTCTCTCTCTCTCTCTCTCTCTCTCTCTCTCTCTCCTCCCTCTCCCTATCTCTGTGTCTCTGTCTCTCTCTCCTTCCTTCTCTCTCCCCCTTCTCTCTCCCCCTTCTATCTCCCCTCCCTCTGTCTCCCTCCCCTCTCTTTCCCCCTCTCCCTCCCTTTCTCTTTCCTTTCTTCCCCACCCACTTCCTGGCCACCAGGGGGTGAACAAATTTCCTCCACCATGCCCTTCTACCGTGTTTTTCTGCCTTGAAGCCAGTCAACATGGAATGAACCCTCTGCAACGGTGAGTCAAAATGAACTTCTCCACCTTTAAATTGCAGGCATTTTGCACCAGTGACAAGATATTGAAACTAATACAAGCCCAAATGGCTTTAGACCCTATAGTATGACAACATGGTCAATGGGGACCCAGAAGCCTTGGAGACTAGATGCTGGTTTCCAGGTAGGGGACAATCGAAGAGACATGTTTATGAAACAAAGTATTTCTTTATACCCAGAACACATGTCAAACTCTGAGAATGAAGCAAGAAACTTCCTACCTCTTCTATTAATCTAGAGCAGCATGTGGTTTATGGTGATTCCTCTCCTTTCTCCCCTACATCCTGCATTTCAACATTATCTTTTGCTTTCCATTTAACTAATGTTCTCCTCAATACAATTTTCCAGAAAGAGCCTCCTCTGTTGTTAAATCAGTTAGCATGAGACTCCAAACTCTGACCTTTCCACTTCCTTTCCTACCACCAAAAGAACCTGTCTTAGTTACTTTTCTCTTGTTGCCGAGACAAAATACTCAAATACTCCCAAATTAAAGGAGAAAGATTTATTTAGTTCACAGTTTATAGAGGTTTTAGTCCATAATCTCCTGGCTCCAAGGCAGGGTGGTATCTGGCACAAGGGCAACCATTCATGGTGGTGGAAAACAAAAATAAGGGAAAAGAGATAGCCTCTTTCTGTCCCTTTTGTGATCTGCAGGCTACCTGCCTAAGGGTGAATGTAGCAGTCACACCCTTAGCCCTGGCACTGGACTGTGAGTCAGTCACACACTCCAGATTCAGCCATCTCTGAAAAACCTGCCCCTCCATGATTGCATGAGGCTATAGAGGGACACGTAGATACAAACCATAACAGTACCAAACCCAGGTAGATGACAAAGATTGAGAAAAGCTGGCTTTTAGGGATGTGGCAACAGTGCAAAAGCTGTTCCAGCCTCCCAGTGTCACCATCCCCAAACATGCTTCTGACTGCATCAGAACTTTTCACACTCAAGAATCCATGGGGAGAGACACTGGGGTCCTCTTAGCACATCAGAGTCAGGCTTCTATTCCTCACCACCTGTCCTTCAACAATGTTTGCTTCTGAATTTTGTTTTCTGGGTTATTCAGCCTTAGAGTATTTTAGGTTTTAGGATTTTACATTTTCCACATGGGTTTACTCTTTTCTCACTATTATTTTTCTCCTTTATTTTTTAACTTTATCCTAACCTTTTTCATTTTATTGATTAAATCTTTTAAGCAATTAATTTTTGGATTCTTTCCATTTTGTTATATATTTTTATTTCTGTATATTCTTCATTCAAATATTTTCCCTTCACTTTTAAAATCCTGGTGTGGTTAATCTTATCGTCAATATGATATGGTCATGGGATGCCTACATATTTGGTCAAACACTGTTCTGAGTCTTTTCTGTTCTGAGTATTTTTTTTAATTCATTTTATTGGTACATTTTAGATATACATAATGATCACATTCATCATAGGGAATTCGTACCTGTACATATCTTGATCTTTTTTTCCCATTTCCCTTGCTTCCCATCCCTTGAACCCCTTTTCCCCTTCTTGTTTACAAAATCATTTTTCCCATTTTTTCCTTCTATTCTTTTTTTCCTTTCCCTTCCTTCTTTCCCCTCCTTAGTTCTACTTCCCATTTGAACATTCTCTACCCATTTCCCAATATTTACTATATATTTTGGTCCTTGTTTTTGAATGAGTTTAACATTTAAATCTATACATTCGGTAAAAATCTTAGACCTCTTTCCTTACACGACTTGGTCTCATCCAGGGAGTTGAAGGCCTAAATAGAATAAAAGGGCTAATCATCCACTACATAAAGAGAGAATGTGTCATGCCTGGTGGCCTTAGAACTAGGACCACAGATTTTTCTACTGCCTTTGGAGCTGAACTAGACCATCAGCTCTTCCTGGGTCTCGAGTCTGCTTGCCCTTGGATAGAACCGCACCATCAGCCATCCCTGCTCCCAGTTGGCCAATGTGCCTTGCAGCTCTTAGGCCTTGCCTGCCAGCTCCTCATAATTAATAAATAATCCTACCGGTTCTGTTCCTCTGAAATACTCTGCCTAGCAAATCCCCTCTTCTTTGTTTCTTCTAGCCAGAGTGGAACATCAGGTGCAAACATTCTGAAGCAGGAGGAAGCACGGAGAATTGCAGGAAAAGAGAAGGCAGCTGATGGCTGGTGAGGACAGACTGCAGGTGTCCCAGACGAACGAAAATAAATAAATAAACAAACAGCCATCGAGAACTTACTGTTAAAGCATCACTAGGGCCCTACTTATTTTGCTTGCTTGTCTCTCAGTCTGGTTAATTCTTTGCTGTGATTAGAGGGTTCAGCCTTCATGCACTGAAAAATTACCCCCTAAGTAACTCTTTCTACATTTTCTTCAGGAAGGCAGCCAGTTTCTGGTCCAAGGGGATAGTCTGTAAATGCAGGAAAAAAGAGAAGGGAAAGGAAGGAAAGAAAGAAAAGGGGAAGGGAAGGGAGGATTAAAGGATTGGCATAGGCACGAGGACAGGGCAGGGCCTGGCAAAGGGAGAGGAAGGAAAGAATTTCCTGAGCCCTCTGATGCGAAGCCCTCTGCTGCAGGCAGTAACACATTTGCCCCCTTCCTGGGTCTATGGAGAGGTTGTGCTGGTGCAGAGGGGACACTGCTAACCGTGCTATAAACCAGTGTCCTCCTCCCAGACACAGCAGTTTGCGCCATTCCTCAGCTCCAGTCTTTCTCCTTTGCCAGTGGAGTGGGTGAGAAGTGATATGTCACCCCCAGGCTGAGACAGGTAAACACAAGTGTGACTCAGTCAGCATCTGTCATCAAGATCCATCAGCACGTGCCCCTCGATGATGAGGGAAGGTGGGGCACAGGCAGGATCACAGCCTCATCCCGGGCCTCACTGGAGTATGATATAAATGAGAAATAAACTTTTATCCTGTGAGATAAAAAATTGGGCATCAGTTGTTGAAGTTATTAGCCGACACTAACCAAATCAGAACTAGGCATCATGGGTGTCCATCTGAGCCTAGTCAGCTGCAGCAAGGCAGCAGAGCCAGAGGCAGGGAAGGGACTTCTGAAGGCAAGCCCAGTGAGAGGAGGGCACAGTGGAGGGCCCCCAGCCAGGCAAAGGTGGAGAAAGCACCGGCTATGACACCACACATTCACAGAAATCCACCTTTCCCATAAAGAGTGGCTTCAAGCGTAGTGTCCAAGCAGTACTGGGAGGGTGTGCAGTGTGAAGACCCAGTTTCTATAACAGAGTTGCCTTAAAGGAGACGGGGAAGAAGAGAAATGGGCAGCATGTGCTATTACAGTGATGGCGAACCTTTTAAAGATCACGTGCCCAAACTACAACCCAAAACCCACTTATTTATTTCAAATGCCAAACAGTGCCCTTATATGTGCTGTTACCTAATGCTGCAGTGCTGGAACTATGCTGGGGTATCTAGGCTCACACCCGCAAGAGATGGCTCTGAGTGCCCACTGCAGCACACGTGCCGTAGGTCCTGGGGTACCACACACCAAGCATGATCTACTCCAGGGATGCAGTGGATGTTATCTCCATTTGTCCAACAAGCACTGTGATTTATTTACAGTTTGCAGAGAAGGAGCCACCTACAGAGTGGCCAAGTGAACACAGGAAAGCACGAAACAGCACCACTCTACTTCCCTCAGGGGAAAGGGGAGTCATCAGGGGCTTCCATGCACAGCCTGTGGGCCCATCAAGGCAAACATAGGAGGCCCCGGAGAAAGAGAGAGACAGACGCCAAACAGGAGGCTGCAGATGACTACAGAACTGATGAAAGAGATGTATGCAAGCCCACCTAACTTCCATATCTCTGAGCTCAGTGAGTTTACTTGGGGCATGCAGCAAAAATCTCACCTGCCAAAGAATTGTCCTATTTGATACTTCACATTTAGACCATTTTCTGTTCTTCTCAGACATCCCTTTTCCTCAAAGTCTGGCCACTAAGCTTCCCTTTGTCACAGGAACATTAAATCTTCTCCCACCTCCCCTCCGGCTTCCAGACAGACTGCAGGTTCTCTCCTGGTCTTCAGCATCCAAACTTCTCCCTGCTCACCACCCTGAAGCAGCTCTGTGTAGGACAGGCCAGATGCCCGGATGGCTCTCGGGACACAATGTGATATCCCTGGCAGCACGGACACCGCACAAGTCAAAGGACCCCCCAGTGTGGGCACACACACACACACACAGAGAGAGAGAGAGAGAGAGAGAGAGAGAGAGAGAGAGCACTGTCTGGCAATCCACATTTTAAACAGGGTGCCAAGGACCTTCAACTCCTTTATCCAAGAGCCAGCTATATAAGTATTACGTTCCACTGAGTAAAAGGTTAAAGAAAGGTGGAAAAGAGAAAGCCAATTCTATAGCCATGGCCTGGTAGTCACCCAGGAGTGCAAGACAGTCATTTAGAAGACATAGCCTGGTAGGTAGAGATATTTTCCTTTTCTCTCTTTCCTCTGCAAATGGCTCTCAGAAGATTCAGGTGAATAGAAAATCCCATAAGCCTTAGATAGACCAGGTAGAGGGTAAAGGCAGCCCACTTGGGCACTATCTGCTTGAGGAGTAGATGAGCAGAGGCGCAGCCATGAGCCGTGATCAGGTGCCTAGAACTTGGTTACATGCGGAGGATATATAGTGGTTTTCTCTGGCTGGGATATGCATAAGGGACCTGCTCTCTCCCTATGGGGATGGCACTCAGCCAGAATTGGTCCAGGAGCTGACACTGTCCGCCTGAATCACCCAAATCATGTCCACCATTATAAAAAGTTTGCATGTCCAGTACATATCCATCAGACATGCATTTCTTACACAATTTCTACTCCTAGCTGAGGAGCCCAGAGAAGAGACTGGGCCCCACCATCCACACTGGGAAAGTGATGAAACTGAGCATCAGAGAGCTGAGATGACTTCCCAAGATCATCCAGCTGGAAAATGCAAGCCAGTTCCGTGACACCAGCTTCTTACATACATTCATACCTTTAGTTCTGGACCAGAAGGAATCAAACACCAGGGAAAACAAGCATACTTCTCCACCAGGACAAGGAAATAAACACAACCCACCTCGAACCTCCAGGGCTCCTCCAGCCCTGCCACAATGGCCAGGGCTTGGAGCCAGGTGCCAGGAGTAGCAGGGCATCTGGCCCTTTAAGGGCCAAAAAGCTGTGCTGACTCTAGACTCAATGGCCCTACAGATGCTGTGATATTGAGGATGGCCAATTCCTTGGGTCACAAAAAGAGGAGTGGGGGGCTGGGGATTTAGCTCAGCAGCATAAGCGCCTGCCTGGCAAGTGCAAGGTCGTGAGTTCGATCCCCAGTACCGCAAAAAAAAAAAAAAAGAGGAGTGGGTAGACTGAGGCTTTCCAACTTTATTTGTGAACCTTTTTATTTATCAAAACAAGAAACCAGCCTACATGCCATATTATTGATTCTTTTTCAGTTAAATAAAAATATGATTTAGTTGATCATTATTTGGTGTCCCCTCAAATTTGCCCCAGGCAAGTGCTCTACCCTCCTACTGTCGCCCACCCACTCTTGTACTGGCCTGTGCTTCTTCTATGCCACACAGTACAGTCCTGGGAAGCCAGCAGGGGTGGAGGGGCCACCCAGACCTGGTTACCCAAGATGGGGCCTGAGCCTGAGCCCCCAGGACTCCTGATTGTGATACAGCAGGCCGAGGTCCTGAGAACCGCACGCCAGCACCCATGCCGGTGTATGGTCCTCTCAGAAACTCTAGGATCACTGTCTCTAAGTCCATAGAAGCCGACACGACAGATTTCCACACCAGCAATATACGGCCCAGACAAGTTATTAGCCCACAGAGCAAAGATCTGGGGAATCAGCCTTTCTAGAAGGGCTGCTCCAGGAAGATGTTTAAAATGAAAAGAGAAATACAAAAGAAATGGCGATCATGACGGCTACCACAGCTTCAAATGCATTAACTTATCACTCACAACCGGCCCAAGAAAGTCATCCGCCGTCTCGCTCATCAGATGACTAAACCGAGGCAGTCACTGAGAGGTTAAGTGGTTTGTCCAAAGCTAGGAGCAGAAAGAACTCAGATCTAACTCCAGTGTTCTCTTAAACTGATTCAGAAGAAAAAAAATCTCATTCTATCTGTTCAGAAAGCAATTTAGGAAAATCTCAGAGGCAAGAAAAGGAGAAAGTGCCAAGGACACGGAGTGTGGTACCATCACTTACTTTTGGCAGTTACTTAGTCTATGTCTCCATTTCCAAACCCCCATGCATGCTGATAAATAAATATGACACAGTAACAATTGTTGAATCAGAGTGGAGGGTTGTGAGTGCTCAATGCACTGACTTTTTTGCACTTTGGAAATATTCATAATAAATTGGAAAACAACAAAATGTCCTCAGGTCAAAACTGATATATGACCCCATCAAGCAAAAAAAAAAAGTTCCTGGCACCAAAACAGCTGAATAAAAATAGCTCCATCAAATAGCTGTACCAACCTTGTGGCATTGTGGGAATATAAATTGGTTTAGCCTTTTTGGAGGGCAGCATGTAACATCCATCAAACTTTTAAACAAGACTTTTTTTCTTAAAATTTTTACTTTAAATAATGCCAATCACACAGGAAAGTTTCATGAATGGGACCAAGAACTTCCATATACCTTCTACCCTGATTTGCCAATTTTCAATACTTTGCCACGTTTGTTTTTCCATTCTCTCTCCCCCAATATATTTGACAATGTGATAGGATATAATACACACTATATTACATGCATTTTTTGCATTCTTCATAACTTATTATGCTCTACACACATACTTCCTTACTTGTTTGCTTTCCTCTCTGAATCCTTGAAAAGTAGGTTGAATATATCATGGCCTTTTGCTGATTAATTCTTCAATATTTATATCCCCAGAACAACAGTACCTCTTACATGATCACAGAGCAGTCAGTAAATTTAGAAAATTAAACATTTGCTTATAATTCTTTCATCTAATGAGACCCCCTCCTTTAATTTTAGCAGCACATATTCCGATTTTGTTAACTGTCCAAATGTGTAGGCCAATCTTTTCAGTAGTAAAAGATCAAGTGCTAGAATTAACTGTCACGCTGCTATAGTCTTGTTCAATCTAGAACAGCTGAAAGCAAAGGAGAAAGAAGGTGGAGGAAGGGAAGGAGAAATAGCAGAAGCAGGAGCAGGGAGAAGAGGAGGAGCTCAAAATGGGTCTGTGAATTTGTTTCAAGCCATCACTTTCCTGACTCAAGTCTGGAGTCTGGGACCCCTGCCCTAGCTAGCTCCAAGTCTGGTGGTTCTGAGGCGGACCCTGTGTCTGTTTCTTATAAGTTCCCGTGAGAAATCTACATCCTGACACACCTGGTAGAGGGGCCAAAGAAGAAGTCTGTGAAAAGCCAGTCCAGGGGCCTCTGGTTGTCTGGGTAAAGCCTTGTTGGGTAAAGCCATTTAGGATGTCACAAGAAGGTGGAGTCCTCCTTCACAGGAGCGCCTGCTGGGCTTTCTGCAGCCAGGAAGAAGAGGACTCCATGCTGCTGGGGTAGGCTGCTCTGCTCTTTCCCCACCCCAGATGAGTTCCTCCTAGGGAAGCCTTTAGGGAAAAGAATTCCTATATCCTGCCCCTTTTATCAGCTCAAACCCACAATTTTCTCCAAGTGGTATCTACTCCTGCAGGAAGCCATCCTGGTTACTGTGGTCCTTTCTAATTTCTCTCTTCTGGTACTTGACAGAACCAAGAGCTTGGCTGTACCACCGAGCAGTCATGTGAATGTTCTCACTCTTCCAGGTGCTGTCCCATCTCCATACCTCTGCTTCTGCTCCATCTCATGCGTCTCCAAGGCCCAGCTGGCCAACGGCCCTTTCCCTATCAAGAAGTCCCTTCAACGGCAGGTACCTTTCCAGAAGCATCCGCAGGCCTCTCCCCTCCAGCACCATGCACATCAGTCTTGTCTCTACATCCTGACCTTTATGCTCTCATGCTGTTATTGCCATGAACTGCCATGGTGGCAGCAGGATCACTCCCTCCCCTACCGAGTGATTCCAGCAGTGTGGCAGGGACTCAGTTCATCCATCCATCCTTTACCAAATGTCCACCCTGTCCAGGACAGAGGGACTCTCAAGAACTCTCTGACAAGAATCCTGCCCTTCTCAGAGCCTGGTAATGCTGTCTCAGCCCAGCTGCATCTGTACTTCTGAGTCAAGAGGTGTGTGAAAGAAATTACACAGGGTCCAACTGAGCACATCAGTCCCTGACAAGATCACAGCAGATGTGCACATGCCTGTCATGTGTCACCCACCCCCATGATTGCTGTGATCACTTTTCAGCATCATGCAAATAGCAGCCAGCACGGGTGAAGCACCTACATCATCCCTGGTGCAACCCTGAATCTGTCTTCCACGGCTCAGAAATGAGCCCACAGCATCCTCCACAGCTTGGATGCAGCACAAACCCTAAAGGCAGGCACCATTCTTAGCATTCAGGAGAAAGGTGATGCACGTCTTAAGGCAACCAGTGTCCTCTCAGATGGAGCCAGCCCCGAGGGTCAGGGAATGAGCCTCGTGTACTTCCTGTGTGGTTTCAGCCCACCTTTTGTGGGCATCTAGTGAAAGTATTCACACCTTTTTCAACACCAGAAAACCCCGAATCAAAGAAATCTCAAAAGAATAAATCCTTCGGGGTTTCTAGCTGCTGTTTGCTGATACCCTGGTGGAGGTACAGGTCTACCTGCAAGACCCCCCCCCCCCGCACATGCAGCAGAAAGGTGGAGATAAGTGAAGATGGACACATGGGAATAGCAGAATGGGAATAGCTAGTATTAACTAGCTAAGTAATATGAACTATGGCCATCCTATAAGCCTAGTTTCCAAGGCCCTGTCCCCTCTCTGGGTTGGACATAGTCCCTAAAAAGGGATAACCATCTTTGTTGAGAAGTTCATGGCTCTTCCCAAATTCACTCCCAAGAATGAGACCCAGAAGATACCAAAATTCATGGTCTGCTGAGCCCATCATGGTAGTACAGATTGTCAGGCAGTAGAGGGGTGGAATCTTTCTGATACCTCCAACAATCATCCTTGTAGAAAATCAACCTGTAACAGGCAACTGAAAAACAACAGCAGCAATCACAACACTAACCAAATATTTCAGCAAAATATCTGAATGAATATCTCAGCTAGCTAACTGATAAGCAGATGAAAAAGATACCATTAGTCATAAGGGAAATGAAAACGAAAACCAACAATAAGATGCCTTCTCACACCCACCAAAATGACAAATTTAAAAAGACTGACAACACCATTCATGGGTGAGGACGTGAAACAACTGGGAGTCTCCTACTGCTTATGAAAATGCAAAATGGCACACTTTTCACTTCTGAGGACAGACTGGCAGTCTTTACAAAGCTAAACGTGCCTCTGACACACTAGTCAGCAGTTCTACTTTTAGATATTTATCCAAGAGAAATGAATTACTATTTTTCATTTTTAAAAGAAGCCAAAAATTAAAAAAAAAAGGCAGGAACCAGAAGCAAATGCCCGCCCACTGTTTAACTGATAAATCAATGTGATACATCCATGCAATGGACTACTACTGAGCAATAAAAACAAAGTAAGTATTGGTATACACAAAGACACGGATGAATCTCAGACACCTTAGGCTAATTGGAAAAAACAAAACAAAAAAGACTCCGTACTACCTGATTCCACTGATAACAGTTCCTAGAAAAGGCACAATAATACAGTGAGAGATCAGATCACTGGTAGGCAGGGGCCAGGGTGAAGAAAGGACAACGGTGGGGAGGAGTGGGGGCCTTCAGTGGGTGCTCCATACAGTATCACGGTGAGTGGCATTTATATTGCTACCTTTGCCAAGACTCATGGACTATAACATTGGAAACTTTTCAAAGCAGACCTCAAGAGAGCTTGTATTTTCAAAACACAGCCCCAAACTTAAGAAACTATATTCATATCATTCGAAGTCAGGACTAGCACTCAGTAATGACAGGCCAGTAGGCTCACATTTGTTAAAATACCGTAATATATACATCTCTGGTGGCAAATCACCACGGCCTGTGGCTTTTCAGTGAGCCCTGTGTCCCAGCCCTTTCTTGGATGTTCCAGAAGGTTCCAGAACTTCTTAGGCCAACTAAGGTGGACATCATTTCCAAGTCGCACTGGGTAAAAAGGGCATGGAAGAACAGATGTTATGAACCTGTGCTCTGACTCAGCTGAGGGTCAGCTGAGCAGCAGCTAGGCCTGTTTCCCCAGATCATGCAGTCTCCACAGGGGTGTGATCTGACTCTTGGTGGGGAAGGAGAGCAAGACCATTTCATACATTATAGCGGTTTGAAGCTGCAAGATCCTGAGGA
Source organism: Dolichotis patagonum (assembly GCA_004027295.1). Taxonomy (NCBI): domain Eukaryota; kingdom Metazoa; phylum Chordata; class Mammalia; order Rodentia; family Caviidae; genus Dolichotis; species Dolichotis patagonum. The sequence continues at coordinate 62,013 of PVJX010000533.1, read as the reverse complement.
CATAAGCAGTTGTCCAGATATCTGTGGCATTAACACTGCACAGTAAGAAAAGAACTATCTAAAAGGCTCCTCAGGATGGCAACAATGAGTGTAAGATGAAGAAATGATACTTTACACCCAAGGACCCAGGTGTTATGGTTTAGATATAAAATGTTCCCAGAAGTCTCATATATAAAAAGTGGGGTCTGGTTGGAGGGGACGGGTCACTGGGGGTGTTACCCAGAAGAGTCTACTCTTGTCCTCAGCTCCTCTCTGTTCTCTCTGCTTTGTGGAAGCCATCGGTTGAGCAGGTTTTCCCCACCACACCCACTGCCACGCTGTTTCTGACGCCAATCATGGACCAAACCCACTGTAAACTAAGCCAAATAGACCTCTCCTCCTTCAAGGTGTGGGTGCTGGACATCTTGTCCCAGCAACAGGAACGTGATGATTAGACTATGACAGAGAGTCGGATAACACAGCTCAGTCCCTAGGCCCAAGGACAGACTTTCCGCCTGGGACATTTGCCTATGCAGTTGGTCACCTTCCCTCAGCTCAGCAGACAGACAGGAGGACCCTGGGCCCCAGTGCCCTGGGGAGCCTCCACCGTACATGGTAAAGGTAGTTACAACTGGGACTGCACACTCCAGCCTGCAGTGAGATGAGCAAAAGTCCCAGGATTTCATTCATTTTGCTTCCCTACATCTTACCTTGCCCATCTTTTTTTGTGATTATAACAAAATTTATTTAATAAAAGGGAAATCTTTTTAATTAAATTGGTCACTTTGTGTTTCTTCTCCTTCTTCTTCTTTTTATTTTAAAAAGCAAAACAGAAAAAAGGCTCGAAATGCTATCTGGTGCCACAGTGGCAGAGCTGCAGCTAGCACACTTGTTGTTTCCAGTAGTGTTAAGCAATGAAGACAACTTCCAAATGAGAAGAAATTAAGCGCTGTAGCCGAGTTCCGTGCTTTGTCAAACTCGGCCGAGCCACAGCTTCCTTGGGAACAGTCTCTGTGCACACTGATACATTATGACGATCCTATAACTGTTCTTTTGTCTCTCCCAGATATTCAATAACAACGTGAAGTGGCAGTGGCAAAGGTCAGCCCTACAGTAGGACGAGCATTTTTCTTATTGTCCTTTTCTAAATAACATCTTCCCTTTGTCAGGCTGCTCCATGCGTGTGAGTTCCAGCAGGAGAGGTCCGGTGATGCTACCAAAGCCACACCACTTACTCAGGGCAGAGTATTCTAACTTGCTAAATGGTCCAGTGCCACTGTCTTGCCTCCATCATCTCTATAATTACAGGCACACAATGTGCATGCACGCACTTAATTTCCCATGCCTTCGAGCTCATGAAGGGAAAGAACAGCAACCTCCAAGACTGCAGAAGCTAGGGAACAGACATCTGGCATTTTCATGGGGACAATTAATCTTGTGTTAGGTGAGAAGTGAGAGCTTCCTAGGACTTCAGATAAAAGTCACAAGTCCATGTTAAAAACAATTTTTACATTTATTCTGAAAGTTCATGATAACTGGCAAATGGAAGTCACTCTCAACAGTATACAGCATAAGGGGTGAAACTAGAAGACGCAGTGCCCGGAGCCTTCTTTTTTTTCTTGGCATGTTCCAGTTGCCCTTCTGACCTTGGACAAGTCAGGTTACCCTTGAGCCTCAACTGCCAGATCTATATAATGGACTTGATTCACTGCCTAGACTAAGACAGCACTCTCCTCCATTGCTGAAATCTGTGATTCTCTTTCCAAAGACATATGTTACAGGACAGATTTCCTAAATCAGTGGATTATTTAGGGGCCATTTCAATGCATGGGTTCCATTAGAAGTCTGCATGCTCAGATAAGGCCAGGAGCAATGGCAATATAATTTACAGCCTATGTGATGCTCTTAGTAAATGTGCTTAGTGTCTGGACGGGACTTGCTTTGGTGACTCAGGCACCCTAGAAGAGAACGATGTAGCCCTAGAAGTCTGTGTCAGAGAGCAGCTTTGCACCTAATCCTGAGGGTATGATAGTTGCTAAGGAACCATTGAGATGCAAATGAATTGGCAAACACTCAGCAGCCAGATATCCGAAAGGGTAGGGAGGGGATGTTCTGAACAAGTTAGTCAGGTGAGTGAAAGGAAAATTACTTTCTCCTGATTAGGAAAAGAAAACCACAGGTTTTCATGCAGAACAGCAGCATTGTTGCTACTATGTTGAGAAAAAAGAAAAGAAAAGAAAAACTTGCTCTTTTTCTGCTTGGCTGAGAGTAGAAGGAAGTTGAAGCCAAGAGCAGGGAACCTGGAAGAACAAAGAGTCTTCCTGCGATGAACTCTAAGCAGATTGTGGATGTCTTCTCTCAAATGAGAAAGAGACATCTAAGGTACGAAGGGAGTAGTCTGCAGAGGATTTGGAAGATCTGCTACTTTATACGAGTACATAGAAGAAAAGTACATAGAAATCTATGAAAAAAGACTGTGCTGTGAAAATTCTGGGCAAGACAAGGTCGCAGTTGATAACAGCAGAAAAGAGGGTACAGTGAACGGTAGCAGTGAACTTGCATTTCTTTCGTTCTTGCTGTGTCCTGAGGATTCAGTTCACATGCAAGGTAAAGTTAAAATGCTCTGGCATCTATGTTGGAGACGAGAGGGTGCAGTGAGAAGTGATGGCTCTTTACCTATTGTATTTTCATCTTGCCCCACAGTAGGAATCCTATTCCTTCAGAATCTAGATGACATACCCTGGTCTTAAAGTCACTTTGTCTGTGGTCAAACACCACTGTTGACTACCTATTCATCATTTTGTGTTTGGTTGAAATCCCCAGAAATGTAGAGAACATCTTTACCAAAAAAGGAGCTACCTCCGGCCCTCCCTTCCTGTGTGTTGATTTTCCCGTCACCTTCTGTCTTCAACCAAGATCATCGCTGCCATAGCTGCCACCTTCAGAGTCCATGTCCTCTCTTTCCCTGCACATATTATCCCCTCACTATGTCCTCCAATTCAATTATTCCATGACCTTAGAATGAGAGTGGTGAATAGTGGCCAGTCCAGCACTCATTTCTGCTGCTACTGGTGACAACACCACGACATTTTTGAAGGAGCCAGTCCTCTACCATCTCAGCCCAAGCAGCTGTGGCTCATCTGCCTAACCAGTCGTAGGGATGGGTGGCCACATGATCCAAGCTTGGCCAGGGAATGCACTCTATTGTCCTGTTGACAGAGTCTGGCTCATGGATAGGGTCAGGACCCAAAGGAGACCAAGGGAACAGAGCTTGCAGGCCTTCCACTATAACTACTGAGACCAAGAATTTGTCTTTCTGCTAAAGTTTTAAGAGAATGAGGGTCTGAGGCCTCCGGCAACCACATGACCATCCTGGGGGAAGCCTGGTTGAGGAGAAAGTCAACACAAATGACTCTGATGATGATTTTTCTCCATTTGTTGCCACCGATCCATCCTCAGCCCTCGTTTCCCCTATGCTGTGCCTCAGGAGACTGGCGTCTATGAACTGCATCAACCAGACCTCCAAGCTCCCTGATTTCTTGCTGATTTCATCGAATGAAGTACTAGCAGAGCAGGTGGGGGAGGGAGTGCAAGGGATTCAGTCCTCCTCCTCACCCATGCACATTCTCCGCAGCAGCTGCGGCACCTATGTCAAGGAGCCCCTCTCCTGGGCTGCCTCCCTTGGCAGATCCTGACAGCCCTGGGGAGCAATGGCTTCCCACTACTGTCAGACCCTGGGTCGACTTCCGCCCTAGCTGAGCCCTTAACGCTGTTCACACCTCCAGAGAGGTAAGCTCTCCTCTGTGAACTCTTTGAGAAGACTTGTCTATTTTCTGCCAGGGCCTGAACTGGTATAGACACAGAGGTAAGGAATGAAAACAGACTGAGTCTAGAGAGAGCGCTGCTGTCCCTGGGTAGAGCCATCATCTAGTGATAACAGTGTCAGAAGTCATCCCCAACTCTGGTTTCCTTCAGCTGCAGCTGAACTTCTTCACTCCAAACAAAGAATACAACTAATAGGTCAAGCCTTCCTGGAGAGGCCTGGAAGGCCCCCTTCATGGGAAAAGAAGAGGGGAAAGCTTCGAGTCCCACTCCTACCACTCCTTGAAAGAAAGATTGTCTGCTTTATCTTCACATTTTCATTTTCAAGCACAATGGTTCTCATGTAGATGTTCAACAAATGCGTTTTGAGTATTCATGAACATCGTGGCTCCTAGGCAAAGTGGACAGCTTTGTTCCTCCTCCCAATTTGTTGCCTGTGGAATGTGGGCTCTCCAGTCTCACAGTGGCACCCCAAGGGGAGGGCCATGTCAACTCTTGAGGCAGCCTCCTCTACCTTGAGTCAGTTTGGCGGGACAGAACTCCATAACCCATCTCCACGCACAATAAGCCTAAGATAGCTTGCCAATGTTTCTCTCAAGCATTCCCACAAAAGGAGTCATCATCTTTCCTCCCCTACTTTAAATTGACCGAGCTTGCATCCAGGATTGTCTATCATATAACTCGTCTGGCTTCTGTGTAGCTCTATCCTGAAATTAGATTATGCACCGTTCATCTTCTTCATGACCGTGTATCCCCTAGTAGGAAGCGTGCTCCCCAAAGCTGGAGCATGCCTGTCTTATGCACACTAGTTGACACACAATAAATGATATACCCTATCTCCTCTCCTTTCCTATCCTTTCCCCACTTCCTTCCTCGTCTTCTCTAAGCTACTTTTCTTTGGATATTTCAGTTACCCGTTGATGTACAACAGGCCAATCCAAAACCTAGTGATTTTAAACAATTACAACATTTTTTTGTTCATGCATCTGCAATTTGGACAGAGCTCACGTGGAAAGCTTGTCTTTCCCCACTCAGAGAAAGCAGGGGTGGCTTGGAGAACAGGGTGCAACTTCCTGAAGAGCTGCTCACTCATGTACAGTATTTGATGCTGCCCAGGGGCTGGGAGTTGAACTGAGGCTATGCCCAGAACACCTATGTGGCCTCTCCGTATCACCTGGCTTTCCATATTACATGGTGGCTAAGTCACAATGACAGGCTTCCCAGGAGAAAAAATGTGCCAGGCAGAAGCTTTATCGTATTTTATGACCTTGCCTCCAAAGTTATGCAGCCCAGTTTCTGTCATAGTTTGTTCATGATCATCACAGTGAGTCACAGGCTGATCCATATTCAAACAGAGAGGAATTAGACTCCATGTTTTGATGAGAAAAGTATCAAAAAACCTGCAGATATGTTTTAAACCACATAGGACATGATTCAGTTTTTAAGTGTTCTGTTGGTCTTTTCTTGGTTTTTATTCATTAGATCAACAGACTGACACTTCCTGTATGTGAGAGGATGTCACAGCTGAGAGAGAGCTCCAGCTGCAAGGCCCAAAGAGCTGTGGGTATCCAGCAAGATAAACCCTCCCCTACACACCACTGTGGAATGTGCCCCAGAAGAAGGAAGCAGAGGCGCTCTAGTGGGAGTCCACAGAGCCCTAAACCCACCAGCCTGGGGTGAGGGAGGAAGGCCTCCAGGTAGAGACCACCACAGAGGTGAATAATGAAGAACAATTCAAGGTTAGCTCAGAAAAGATCAGGAGGGGACACACGCAACACAGCAGAGCAAGCAGGAGCAGCCCAGAGCCTCTGGCACAAAAGCGTCAGGGGACCTCTGTGTGGATGGGGAAAGCGATGCCAGGGCGTGTGCGGCTGTGCAGCTGTGTAGCCCCATGCCCACAGGTGTGAGTGTGCATACACGCACCTACATGCAGCTAGGGAGGGCTGCGCTGCCAAAACGACACAGGGAAACAGAAGTCAGACAGTGAAAAGTCTTACATTGATCCTGAAGAGGGCTAGCAAGGATCTACACAGGTTGTGGCCAGGCAAAACCAAGCTGTGGTCTGATACCCAAAGTGTGTTCTGAGTAGCGTTCTCCCAGTCCCTGGCACTCCCCCAAAACTCAGCAGGTGACCTGATGATAATGACATCCCGTTCCTCACCCCCAAAACATACAGTATATGGCTCGTCATCCCAGACCACTTGCATACATTGCCAAGGGGCCAAGACCACCCATGGGTCAGCTTCCGGTTCTGGGGCAATGGCCTCTGGGACAGGCAGCCTAGAAAGGGCCAGCGCACAGTTCAGGAGCAACAGCTCCTGTCAAACTACCTGGAATGAGCCCCTTTTCCTCTCCTCCCAGCTCACCTCCCAGCTACAGCCTTAGTGCCAGTGAGAAAGACAAGGGGAAAGGTCCTGTGTTGATGTGCTGGAAAAACAGCAAGGGGAAAACAACAGAATAATTAACTGCAGGACCCAGCTGCCTCTCGCAGATAAGCCATTCTCCCTGCTGCTACCTTCGATGAAGTCGCTTGCAATTATTCCTGTCTGCCTGCTCAGCCCTCTCCACAGTCAGATCCTGAGGTTGGCCACTGTCCACTAAGTCTAGGATGCTGAAGGGTCTCTCTGTCCCCACAGCCTCTCCCACACTCAGAGCCGAGGCTTAGTTCCGGGGTCTCCTCTGAAGTGTGCACCTGGCCAGGAGGATGGATGCAGCCAGAACTCAGGAAACATCAGGGCCCCTGCTGAAGAAGGCGAGGCAAGATTTGCAGAGAAGAAGTTGTAGGGGCACCCAGAGGTGACCAACTCTCACTGTCCCCTCCTCTAGAAGGTAGGAGTGTGGCGACAGTTCCAGAAAACTGTACAGTGTTCTGACCATCAAGGTCCAAGCACTGCTGTCACGCTGCAACCATGTAAGCCCCACAGCTCACCAAAGCCAGAGGACACACTAAAAAGGAAACTGTAATGCCCACCATACGGGGGTCCATAGGACAGGCAGTGTGCAAACATAAAAATGCATACAGAGAAAGGCATAGGTTTCCCTCCAGCTGCAGAGCAGGTGGGGAGGCTCTGCAGAGAAAGAAGGCCTGGGCTTAGACTCAAGTGTGGACCCCCAGGAGGAGGACGGTCTGGTACCCTGGATGGCATCTGGCAGGCAAGGAGCAAACAGTTCATGGTTAATAAATGTTCCATGATTTAACTCACAGATAAGCAACAGTAAATGGAAAAACTAAACACAGAGGACAGGCCTCAGGGAATTTCACACTTTGGTCTGAATCTCAGCTCTGAGCTAGTTAACCTCAGCTGCCTCACTCTAAAGTGGGAGAAAAAAATGCTTGGTCACTTACTAAGGGTTGGGGGTCAGTGTATGTGGCAAATGCTCGGTGAGTAGATGAGAGCACAGGCTGGTTCTGGCGCTAGTGCTGTCAGGCTGTGGGGTTCCTGGGACGTCTCTGCGCTTCCTTAAACACCATCACCTGTTCTGCTCCAGACATGTGAACATGTGGAGGCCACAGACAAGCCTGCCCCGTGCTGGCTCCCAGAAGCTTAAAGGGCCCCAGAGTAGGTCCCAGAGACCTGAGAAGCTCATAGGAGGCTACAGCCTCTCTCTTTTGGTCCTTCCTGTCCTGGCCACCTGCCTCCACCCATTTCTCTGCTCATTATCACCTCCACTGGGGAACGGAGAAGCAGAGCAAGGAGGTTAAACTCAAATCAGTCACTTTATCACTTGCTGCCAGAAAGCAGGAGGGGAGAGATGAGAGATGCAGGGCCTCAGGTGCAATCTGTAGGCTGAAATGAGTCCCGGTAATTCTCAGGAAATCTATGTTTTTCCACGTTGGGTCAGTTCTGCTACACGGAACTCTGGAGGCACCTTCCATAACCTACCTCCTTATGCAGCTGCTAATGGTGGTATCTGCAGGTGCTGGGATCTCACCTGACCTGCAGAAACATCTGTACTTGCAACAGAGGGGAAACAGGGCCTTCTCCTTCACTACCTTTTGTTCCCTTTAGCAAGAGCATCATCCTGATACTCTCATCACCAGCAGGGTCATTACAGGGTATGGTAGGGACCCAGATCTTCAGTTCAGGGCATCCTCCCCCAGCTAATGCTCTGGAAAACAAGTGAGCAGGTGAAGAAGATGTTTATCCTGCCCTGGCACACCATGGCATAATGAATGAATCCATTTGCTAGGTTGTGGAAATGAATCCTTCTCATTCAGTTAGGGGCACGCTTACCCAGCTGCACTGAGAGTCACCTGGCCGCTAATTCCATGTGATACCAGTGGGAGATTCCCAGAGCAGGGCCTTCCTCAAGGAGGGCACTAGGGCAGCGCCCCAAACTGCTGACCACACAGACCTACCCCATCTCTTCAATTCACCACAGGCACCTTGCCCGAGATGGAAATAATCTACAATTATGGATGCTGCTGCCCAGGTCCTGGGCGTGTCCCCACTCCAAGCTCCTGTTATCTCTATACTAACCATCCCCAACCTGACTCAATGAAAAAACAGTCACAGAGAACACAGGGGTGGGGGCAGGGAAGCTAAACAGGCATCTGGCTGCTTCTTGGGTCTCAGGTCAGATGGAAAGCCATCAGCAAAAAAAAAGAACTGACTCCCTGCCCTCCAGGCCTTCTGGAAAGTGTGTTTTCAGCTTCCTATCCCCAGAGCAGGGTCAGCAAGGTGGTTCCACAAAGAAACAGGAATCAAATGGTCCTGAGCTAGCCTTTCAGTGCCCCATCCTTTAAGCACAATCAAACACTTTGATCCAAAAGTCCTGCCTATAGCTGCAACTGAAATGAAATCTGCAGAAGCAGCTAAGGAATTTCTCATGCAAAATTTTTCTTTTAAATATAAAATCCTTCCCAAGGTATTACTTTATTATTATAGTAATTTCTTCAGAAGGGCAGACATCCAGGGCTGCTTCTCCACCACCTTCGGAGACATGAAAATCTAATGGAAATATTCAGGTTACTTAAACAGCTAGTACAGAAGAGGGAGAAATAAAAAGAGCTCTTCCAGGAAACACGGATGTCCATACTCCAGGCGTAGGGATGTTCTCTAGACAGGTAGAGACAGGAAAGGGTCCTGTGTGCCCCCCCCACTGCTTTCAGGACATAGGAAGTTCCCAGGGCATCTCTGGGGACTCTTGTATGCTGCCTGTTTCTTTGTGAGAACCCATTGGTGTAGAAAGAAGTTCAGAGATGCCAGTCCTTCTACTAGATTCCTTATGAAAAGTCAGGGTGCAGGGCAGAACTCCAGTCCCACGTCTGTGCATACATAGAGTGATAACTGGGGTGAGATACAGAAGAAAGGGCCAAGAAGGGAGCTACCTGGAAACCACTGCTTGATCTTTAAGTGGTGGGACATTTCACTCATTCCAATGACCATGAAAACCTGAGTCCCACCAGTACCCTATGGCATCAGAACTTTCCCACCTGTGATTTTAGGCTGATATAAAATTCCCTTCACGAAAAGCTTGCAAATAAGATGAAGTGTGGTGGCATGATTAGGAAGACAGACTCTAGTACCTGACTGCCTGGGTTCAAATTCAGGCTCAGCCACTTGCTCCCATGTGACCTCATCAAATGACTGCTGTGTACCTCATATTCTCATCTGAAAAAATGGGAGCAGGTCTGATAGTAACACCTACCTTACAGGGCTGTTATAAGGATTAAGCAAATTACTTCACATAAAACTTCTTGAAAACTATCAGCAATGGTTTCCAAATATACTGGTGCCAGGCTCTCTGCATCTTAATCATTAGGGTCCTTTGGTAAAATGCAGATGCCCAGGCCATTCAGAGTGAGGTGAGACCCACCAGAACTGCTGACGAAAGTCTGGGCAGCGTTTCCAGGAAGCACCTACAATGGCGTTTCCTGTGGCCAGTCACTAAAAGTGCACAATTTCAGGGTCCCTCCAGACCTACTAAACTTCTGAGGTCAAAACCCATGAGTCTGTAGCAAACTACCTGGAGACACAGAGGCTTCCCGAAGTCTGAGAACCATGGCCTGTGACAGGATTACCCTTTCAACTTCAAAATTGCCTCTGTTCCTCAGGCATGCTGGGAGAAAACACTATGCTCCTTAATCTCGGTGCTACTAATGGCTCCTAGAAATTAACTAGAAATGATTTTTAATTACATATATATAAATCTTTAATTTTAATAGCACCTCTTTTCTTTTAACCTATACTCCATATGTCCTCATACTGCATGTTACTTGCCCATGCCTAAGGTGAGCACAGGTGGACAGAGGAAGACACCGAAGCAGGTGGACAGGGTGATTTTTTTCCCTGAGTGACTGAGTTGGCAGACAAGAAGCCAGGTAGAGTATACTGGCTTTATGATCTTGTGACGTGTCTCTTAAGCCACATCAGTTACAGACCCATCCTTAACCAGACCCCATTCCTGATTCAGCAGCCTTTTCCATGGCCCCATGGAACTTTATTCAGGCATCTAGAGAAGGTAATTTCTGGTAAACAGAATGTCCCCAAGCTAGATTCAGAGGAAGGGGCCATATGGTTCCTGCATTTCCTGGCACCACTCTTCTTCTTGGTTCAATTTGTGCTATCAAAATTACTTAATGATGGGCAGAATTAAATAAGGGGCCATATCATGCCTCTGCCTCCAAGGTTTTCCCCAAGCCTCACCTTGGTAACTAGGATCCATCCTTCTGAGGGGGTCAGAGCAAGGGCTCTCAGTTCTGGGTCTAGGTTTGCAGATTGACAACAGGCAGAAGGGGCTGGGGTAGAAATCTGCAGAGCCTGGCAGGCCCTCTCCATGCATGGGGCATCACCAGCTGCTGGCAGCTCTGTTCCACCAACCCGGAAGGTCTAGTCTGGGGCCAGGGCTTGCTGGAGCCTTACAGCTGTGTACACTGCCCAGAATTGTTTTTTTCCTATCTCATCAGCATTACAGTCATGGCTTGAGGGGGTCCCTCCACAAACACTGAGTAACAGTGATCTTTACAAAATGTGCAGAAAATAAAATCAGCTGATAGACAGAATTATCTCAAATGTATTGTTCTTTCCCAAACCTTTTTTTTTTTTTTTCAGGGCTGGGGAGTAACCCTAGAGCCTTGAGCCTTGAGTTACTCAACCACTGAGTCACACCCCAATTTCCCTTCCCAGACACTTAGAAAAACCTTCAGTACCTGATATTGCTTATAGATTTGAGCATGACTATGGACACAGAAAACAGATGTACACACAAATTTTCACACAAAAAATGCAGAAACAACAAATCATTACCTAGCCTGATAGCCAGTTACAAGATGTGGGTTTAGCTTGGGTTTTTCCACTTCCCCCTGAAATAGAGACTTAGTGTCCAAGATGGGTTCAGTGAAATTCAGTGCTCAAGCATTTCAAGGTGAGGCCACCATGGGCCACTGTAACTCCATCCTGCACACCTGCATCACACCGGGGACCCGGATGAGCACCCTCCACTTGTCAAGCATCAAGACATCTACCACAAGCACATATGAACACTCGAGGGTGCCCAGCCTTGCAGGACTTCACTCTAGGCCACACCAGAGAGTAGGCCTCCTGAGGATGGTCTGATCAGCCCAGGTCCCATATCCAGGCTCGCTGCAGGTGTGTGGTCACTCGGTGGCCACCCCTAAGCCATGGAGGGAAACTGGGAGGATGCCATGAGCAGCTAACAATTGCTGCCCTCAGAGCCAACATGCTTGGTCCAGGGGTGCCCCCACTCTGTGGGTGAGAATCTGCTGCAAGCCAACGTGTACAATCTCAGCTCACCAGATCCTAGCCTAAGGTACAAACAAGAGATAGCGCAAAGAATAAAGCATTTGCCTTAGCATCACAAATGTCTGCATCTCCTTCTCAGGACCTGCTGAGACCTGGTGTAAAAAGACGCTGGCTTAAAGAAGCAGTTGTTTGTCAGAAGGCAGAGGAAAAGGCTTGGCTTTGGGTCCAGAAGGCCAGAGAATGTCATGTCCCTGCCTCAACAGCCTGTCTTGCCCTTCTCTGAAAGTAAACTCAAAAGGCCCCTCCCTAAAGCCTCTCCCCTGCAGTGCCATCTCTCTCCTCACAAAGCAGAAGAGCTAGAAATGGAGGAGGGTAGGGGGGAAAAGAAGGAAGGAGCTCTCTCTCAGCCCAGTCTGCCCTCAACCACCTGGGGCCAATCAGCTTCCAGCCGGATGCCTTGCAAATTGCAGCCCCCACATCCCCACTTCTCTGGCCACCTACCAGCCCTGCCCTCTCTCCTGCCCTAGGCTCAGGATGGTGTGGAGCTCAAGACCCACCCTTCCCCTCCTTTCCCTCCCTTTCTTCTTCCTTCCCTTGCTTCTTTTCTCCCTCCCTCCTTCCCTTCCCTTCCTATTCCTTCCTCCCTTCCTTTCCTTCCTTCCTTCCTTCTTTCCTTCCTTCCTTCCTTCCTTCCTTTCCTTCCTTCCTTCCTTCCTTTCCTTCCTTCCTTCCTTCCTTCCTTCCTTTCCTTCCTTCCTTCCGCCCTCCCTCCCTTCCTTCCATCCTTCCTTCCTCAGGCATAGGTCACATGAGGCCTCGTCTTCCTCTAGCCATAGCTCCCCACCAGGCTCCTGACTGCCACCGGTCCTTTGTCCCTGCTCTGGCCAGAGCTGACATCTGCCAGGTCTCAGAGCTGCTTGCCTTAGGTGACCAGATCCGAGGTCCCTGAGAGAGCCCCGGGAACTGGCTAAAAGCATCCCAGAGAGACTCCTGCAGCAGAGTTTGGGAGGGCCCTGATATCTATGCAGGCAGCTCATTGATTCACTTTTCTGATAATTATTCCTCACTCATCACTAACCAAATGACGCTGGCCTCACCCCAGCTGGGCGGGGCGGCGGGGGGGGGGGGTTGGCTCTGTGTGTGGAGAGTAGAAAATGAACCTGCCTGTGTTCATTTGAGGAAAGGAGGGAGTGAATGGTGTGCACTCTCCCTGAGCACCGCGCAGGGACGGAGGGGCTGCTTTAATATTCTGCTGAATGTGGTATTTCTTTTAACCCTTGCAGGAGAGATTTTCAACCCACAGACTAAAGCGCCTTCCCACCAGGCAGGCAGTTTCCCCAGTGCATGGGGCAAAGTCACAGCTCCAAGGCGGGCAGCACCAACAGGCCCAGGGTGACACAGCCCGTACACCAGGCCGGGCGCTGGCGCAATGGCACCCACAATCGGCTTCCACCATGCACACAAGCTGGCCAAAACGGGGGGTCTGGAGAGGAAACTGGGTCCTATGCTTGGTTATTCCCAGGCTTTGGCTCTTTAAACTATGTATGTCGCTTGCATGTGAGCCTGGCTTAGGCACTGAGTCCCAATGGATGGAGGAGGGTGCATGTATGAGTGCATCTGCTCTCCCAGCCCCAGTCCCTGACCCTCTGGGCTCTCACAGAGCGGTGGGTCCACCCAGCCTCGACCTGAGGGCCTGCACCCCAGTGGCTCCAAAGTGTGGTGTGCCAATCCTCACCGGCTGCAAGCGAGCTGGCAAGGCTTTGTTGCCGGTTGAGGGCACACAGCTCCTCCTGGCTTTCTTTTCTGTTTCAACTGCTTCCACACGTGTTACTCAGTAAGCCAAACCCGAGCTCACCTTCCATGGGCTGCTGACCGTACTCTTTGTGTCTCCAGTGCGCTACATGTTCCAAAAAACAGCCCCCTCCCGACAAGACCAGCATTCTGACAGGGCAGCGTCGGGGCACAAAAACCCTCCTTCGGAAAGCAAGTGAGCGCTTTCTAGGCATGGGTCGCCGCGTGCTCTAGCCGCCACCAGAACAAGCCAAGGACTGGTGGTCTCTGTCAAAGGCCAGGGCATCTTAGCTGCACCTCTAGGCCCCAATCTCGCTCTGCGAAGGGCAGTGCTTTCCGATGAGTCGGGGGCGCTGAACCATAGTAGAGAGAGTTTCCAATGGGCAACCAGTCACAGTTTTCTAGGGAAAGGACATCCCAGTAAAGCGAGTTCCCAAATGAGAACGCAGCGCGGAGAAAGCCAGAGCTGCGTCCGTTCCGCGCGGGGTCTCCGCGGAGTCAGTCCCCCGCCGGACGGAGGTGGAGAAGCCGGCGCGCGAGGCGGGCTGCTGCGGCGCGTCGCCCCCAGAGAGGCCGCCTTCCCCGCAACTCAAACTCCTCTCCCGCGGAGCTGCGGCCACCACTCAGCCGCGAGAACGGAGGAGGGGGAGGAGGGAAGGCGGGGAGCTGGGCAGGGAATTCCCACCGGGATTCGCGGGCGCGGCGAGCGCCCAGGCTCCCCGGAGCACCAAACGAGCGTCCGCGGAGCGCGTCTTTCTGGCCGCCAGCTGGAGGCAGAGCCCATGTCGGGCTGGCAGGGACACCGTCGCCGCTCATGGGCTCCTAGCCGCCCAGTCCTCTCTCCAGGACGAAGGGGTAGGTCGGGCGAGTTTAAACCGGGCCAGCGCTCACGCCAGTCCATCCTTGATCTAATGCCAAAAAGATGTCCACCTCGCCCCGACTGACCCCGGAAAGATGCACCCCCAGAGGATGCCAGGCCACCAGCCTACTGCCCCGCGGCGCACCCGATAAACTACTCGGCCTCTCTGCTCAGGCGGCCACTCGCGGGGCGCCCCCGCAGAGCCTTCCGGCGCGCGGCGCTTGCCCGCCGAGCCAGCGTGCAGGAGCCCTGAACAGTGAGCTGGGGAAAGGAGGGTGGCGCGCGGCCGCTCGAAGCGCCTCGGTGCCTGGGATAGGAAAGCGGAGAAGGGGTGACCGTACTCCAGAAGCCTGCTGGCCCGAGGCGCCCCTCCTTCCCCAAAGCCCAGCTCCGCCCGGAGCTACGGAGCTTGCACCGCAATGCAGCGGGACCCGCGTTCTGGGAGTCGGAGAGCCGGGCAAGCGGGCTGTCAAGGCGCGCCGAGGCGCGGAGTCGGGGGACTCCTGGAGCCAGTTGCGGGCGCCGAGGGCCGGCGCGTCTCAGCGGGTGCCGCCCCAGCCTCGAGCTCGGCCCAGCCGAGACTCCCGGACAGCCTTGTCCGCAGGTTTCCGGGCTACTGGCAAAGCAAAGCAGCAAGAGAAGCCCCGCGAGCCGCGGAGCGCGACGGCCCCGAGGCAGCAGCCACCAGCCGCTAAGTTGCTCCGCGAAGGGTACGTTACCTTCCATCGCGGCCACCGCGGATGCCAGGAGGAGCAGCAGCAGGCAATCCAGGGCCATCGCCGGCCGGCGGCCCCCAGGCCGAGCCCGAGCCGAGGCGGCCGGGCAGGGAGGGCGCCGCGTCCCGGGGCGCCGCTGCGCTCCCCGCGGGTGGCTTCTCCGTATCCTTTCGCGCTCTCGCCGGGACTGGACTTCCCGGAGCGCGGCGTGGGCGTGGGCGGGAGTGTGCGTGCGTGGGGCGGTGCGGGCGCGCGGGGATGTGGGTGTGCATGTGTATGTGTGTGTTTATGGGAGAGGTGGGTGTGTGCGTGCGTGTGTGAGAGAGGGCGAGGGAGAGCGAGCCTGGAGGAGCGCGCGAGAGCGTGTGCGTCCTGGTGTCACATCGCAAGCTACCGTGGAGCCTACGAGAGGATGGAGCCGGCCAGACTGACGGAGGATGGAGCGGGATCCCCCACCATCAGCTCTCTCCCCACCCCTAACACCTCCTGTCCAATCAAGGAATCAAACCTGCAAAATTCTGCTGTCCAATCAGGCGCGAGCACCTCCTTACACTGGCATTGTTAGTTTAAGAAAAACTTTTGCTTGCTAGGCTGTGCAGGAAGACTGCGACGGCGCTGGGAGGGTTCCGGGCTCCCTCTCGTGGTGCGCTCGGAGAACCGCACCGGCCCGTCCCATCTCCCCAGGCTATGGTTGAGGGGCCCAACCAAGGAGTGAGTTGAGGGGTCTTTCAGCCCTCTCAGGACTGAATGAGTTTCAGTCACACCTGCTTTTTGTCTTGTCAGGGACGAGGGTGTCCTGAATGCCCTATTTAGAGTAGCTCCTCTCCATGGCACTTCACTTTATGCTCGGGATGGTACTTAATACTCTGCTTTATTTGTAGTGGTTTCCTCATATTAAAACAGGGTCTCTGCGCTTGTCCATTTTGTACGCTCAAGAATGCTCCTTGCCCTGGACCTTTTCTGGCCCTTTGCAGGTGACTGCAGGTTTGCTGAATGAACGAATGCACTTTGTAGAATGTGCTGGCCCTTGCTCCAGCATCCACAGGGCGCGGAACGTGCTTCCTATGCAACTCCATGCTATTCTGTTCTGTTTCCAGAAGCCTCCAACTGCCTTTAATGCTCATTTCCCGGAGCGTTCTATGAGCATCCTCGCAGGGCTCTGCCCCTAGGGTACATCCGCTTGCCGGGGAGGAGGAGTCACACAGCCAACTATAAAAAAAAAAAAAAAAATACAGCAGAGAGAGCCCAGGACAATGCCAGGGGAGGAGCACAGAGGCCAGGCCAGGCCTGGAGGTGGGTGGAAAACACTTGTTTGGGAAACAGGAGGGATATGGGGTGTCAGAAGTAGGAATGAGTCTCCAGGCCTCAGCTGCATAAACTTTGCTTTCCTTTGCTTTCTGTGAAGCTTATGAGTGTTCCAGAACATGCCCACCTTGACACTCACTCCTTACATGTTGTGCCAGAGAATTATCCTTTCCTCCTCCCCCAAACTCTAGACCTTGAACAGCTGGTCTGTACCCAACCCTTTCCTTGAGTTGCCAATAGGTTAACAGTGGAGCAGACCACAAGCTCCCTTTTTGATGGCCCTCCTTTCTGGACATTACTAAACCAGCCACCCTTTCCAAGTGTTTAGCTTCTCCTTTGCTGGAACTACTTCCCCTCCACCACAGCAGACTCATCCCCAGGTTCTGACAGTTCTTCATTTCCTAGATGCTGAATTAGGCTGTCTCTCCTCTTCCTCCTCCCCTCCCCTCCAGCCCACCCAGCTGGAGAGAAGATGCCAGTGACCTCCCTTTCCTCATGGTCTTCAACCCTGACCACCCTCTGCCTCTCCACAGCACCAACTGTGTCCTGAAGTGTCACACAGGGCAACAGCCTTTGTCCTCCCAGACCTTTGACATCCTCTGACATTGGTGACCGGTAGCCCTAATAGGGATCTGGCCCCTCTATCCACAGTCCCATTTTTTCCCTCCCTGTCCTCTCGCTACTTACTGTTCCTTCTGTTGCCACTTCAGCTCTCATAAGAGATGTCCCACCAGCTCTGTCCTTGAAGTCTCTCCTCCTTGAGTCTAAGGCCAGCAGGTCTTCTGTTTGCCCTTACACCTTCAGCCATCCCTGGTGTTTGGCTGACTGGACAGATGGGTGAATGGATAGATGGATGGATATAGATGAATGAGCTTCAGAATTTTTCCTCCCCTTCACCAGAGTCTCTTGGGAACCTTACCCAGCCAAGTGCCCTCTGCCACATCCTCCTCTTGATGTCTGTGTTCCAAGTCCATGTGTCTACCCCATTTTTAGTCCATACTGTCTTCCTCTAGACAACTAGAGAATCCCTGAATGGCCACCCAGTTTTTTTTAATCTTTTTCAAACCAAACTTGATCTTATCTTTTCCCAGAACAGACATGTATTTACTCCTCATCGCCTACTGAAGAAAAACCAGCCACTCTAGCATGGTGTTCAGATTTCTTTGTGAGCTCTCTGGAATCTGCCTTGTCTGCCCCGCTGCTCCAATCTCCCTCTGAGCTTGGGGTGTTCGTCCAGCTTGGCCCCTTGCGGCCACCATACCCACACTCAGGCTGATCATGTGCTCACCCACTGATTCAGCAAGTATTTATTAAGTGTCCACTATCCACAAGACAGCCCCTGGGGTAGGTGGTGGAGACACAATAAACCCATGGAGTTTATCATATGGTGGAGGGGGACAATACACAATTAGGCCATGCCATGTCCAATGGTGAGAAGGACTGAAGAGCAATAAAGCAGGGGAATAGCAAAGGGTGATAGAGGGTACACATGATGAAATAAGTTCTGTTTACTGAGCAACATCTGCATGCAAACACTGGACAAAACCAAAATGAATTGAACTGTATTTCCTGTCCTCTGTTTCCACCTAAATCCCAGCTCTCCAAGGAAACCTGGTCTGCTGCCCTTCTGCTAGCCCCACTCACCAGCATCCTTATATTACATCTCTGTGTTGGTATTGAGAGGCTCTTCCAGGTATGGCTGAAGGTAGAACTGGAGCCCACCAAGTGCAGGGATCCAAGGAAAACCCAACCTGAGTCTTTCACTCTGTGCCAGGATAGATACAGAAGAATCACCAACTGAGGTCGCTGAAGACACCAATCCCTATGCCTTGCCCTAAAGATTTTAGGCAAGATTGAGATTGTAGAAGACCTGCAAATATGATGCTATATATGGTCCATTCTTCTCAGTTGATTCTGCTGCCCAGGGAGACTCAGAATACTCTTTTCTTGGCCCAAGAGTTTAAAACTGCTGTGAGGCCTCTTTGGGGGATACCCAGGAAGAGAAGCACTAGACAGACGAAGTAGCTTCAGACCTCACTTCTGTTCCAGAAGACTTGTGTGTGTGCTTTTTTACTGAGCATTTACAGCAAGTCTTGTTTGAATGAAGTGTTCTACAGCCAGAGTAAGAAAGGGATAGGAAAGAGGATTAGAGGACAACAGAGAACCTGGATGGTTGTGGGAGGAGGGACTATCAACTGGGAAAGATGCGAGGAAAACAGTATCGCTGACTTCTAGAATATGCTGATGGTAAGAAGACTGTGGGTTTAGACCACTTGTTAATTCCCTTAACAATTTAAGAGGGCCACTTCCTGAGCGTGATAAATAGTAATTTTGCTATGGAGCAGTGAATTTTTTCTTGCACTGGGTTGTGATCGGTAAATACCTCTGAAAGTGCTTGGTGCTGATTCTGCCCCACAGCATCTCCTTGGTTATTTTTTCCCTCTCTGATGTCAACTGCTCACTTGTTTTCTTGATTAATCACTGGGCTATTTGATATCACTAAATCACTCCTTCAAGCGACAGATGCTTACTACCAAAGGCAGCAGCAGCTGAGGGCTCTCAGGGACCTAAGGGTGACTGAACTCTTGCTAAGACTTGGAGGCATTCCCGACTAGAAAGTCTGGGGGCAGCCAACCGGTTCGCTCCCTATCACTGAACAGTTTTGTGTCTAAATGGTTGAAAAGTGTTTCTGGTGGAAGCAATTGCACAGCTTCTTTTGGTAACTCTACTCCTCATAAAATCACCCTATTGGAGAATTTAGAAGCCCATGTGCCCTTCTACCTCTATCTTGTTATATTTTAAACCATTTTTCATTCCACTTGTTTATAGAGAAAATGGGCAAATAATAACTGTCTTGAGGATGATCCACCTCTGTTTTTTATACACAAGAATATATTTTCCATAACTTTGCCTTTTTAAATATTACTGTATTGCATAAATGAAAGGTTTAGTTACATATTCCATGACCCAGACTAACTTAAATTAGATTCCTAACTGTAAGACACATACTTTTTAGAGATTCAGGTATATGTTTTAAGATTTCCTTAAAACACTTTAAAGTAGATAATAGGCAAATAACAAAAAGCCATTTACCATTTATTCAACAGCAATTCTATGCTAGTTGCTTGCAAACTTGTGGGGACCCAGTGATACCTAGAACCCAGATCCTCCCTTTAGGATCTCATGGTCTCCCTAGTGTTACAGGCAGCTGAGTTAGTCAGAAATATAGGCAGTGAGATAGGGCTAGGTCCTCAATAGAGCCAGTGCACACACCTGGCAACTGCCTGAGAGGCTGAGGCCTCCTGCTGTGGACCAGGCCTCAAGACAAAAGACCATACAAATGCACCCATATCCTGAGAATTGATACCCTGAATATAGTTCCCATCCCCCTAGGAAAGAGTCACTACTCTGTAAGAATGCCCTTTTTCTATGTGACTTGCTTCCCTATTTGTCCCTAATGTAATCAATTTTACCTGAACTATTGGTCTTATTGGCTAACTATTGTTATGTCCCACCTTATGCCCATCTGCCATGTGAGTTCCCAGTATTCCCCCACCTTGAACCCATGATTTTACTCTATAAAAGTCCCTGGAAAAGACAGAGTCCTTGGCAACCCGCTTGGGACCCCTTCTGTCTCTCTTCAGACAGAAGCTTTCTTTCTCTCAATAAATATATTCTCTCTCCACCTCCGTTGTTCCTAAAATTCATTCTTCGATTTTAGAGAACACGAGCTCGCAGACATAGTAGGTCAAGAGTTTCATTCCCCTATATCACTAGGAAGATAAGCAAAGACCCGAAATGGGTTGTGGGACATTCTGTCCAAAATGGCCTCTGGCTAGAGGTTTTCAACAAGTCTCTCAGGAAAATACCTCAGCAAATATAGATAAATATAAAGGCTTGCATAACAAGATGAACAAACACAGACAGATAACCTAATTGTCATGGTGTGGAAGGAACTGACAAGATTTGTAAGGCAGATGAAGTTGAATAGGGAAAAACTTATCAAGCACATGTGTGACATATGCCAAGTCCTCTGCTTCAAAGAGAAATTGCTTTAAAGAAGTAGCTGGGAGGGAATGTGATTCCCCTTCTGTCTGGGCCAGTCAGGTTTTCATCACTGTGACCAAGTACCTGAGAAAACCAACTGAAAAGAGGAAAGATTTACTTTGGCTCATGGTTTGACAAGTTTCAGTCCAGGCTGAATAGCATCTTTGAGACCAGTGGCTAAGCAGAAATATCATAGCAGAAGGGCACAGTGGAGGAAAGCTGCTTACCTCATGGCAGTCATGAAGCAGAGAGAAAGAGAGCCAGAGAAGAAAGGGCTGGGGACCAGACATAATCCCAGGGCTCACCCTGCCATGATCCACTCACAACAGACCCCACCTCCTGTTTCCATATTCCTTCAATAATGCCAGCAAATTATGTTCTAGTCAGTGAAGTTAGTATTTATCACCACCATTGTTGCTTCAGCTTCAAACCAAACAAAGAATACTTTTTCCTCCTCCCTCTGACAGAATCTTCTTATACCCAGTGTCTTAGTTATTTTTTCGTTGCTGGGATAAAATGCCTGATCCCCACAAGTTTCTCCACAAGGAGGAAACTTTTATTTTGGTCCAAGGTTGTGAAGGTTTTAGTTTATAGTCAGTTGGCTCCAAGACAGGGCAGCATGGCAGAGGCACATGGAGGAGAAAAATTCATGGCAGGGTAGGCAGGAATCAGCCAACTGCAGCATCAAGCCTTCTTTTCTCTTTTATCTTATCCAGGCTACAAGCTGACTGGAAGGTGCCACCCATATACCCAAGGTGGACTTTCCCATTATCCACACCCAGGCTATGCTAAACCAATCATTAGACCAATTTAGTAATCCTATGCCCTTAATCCATATTCACATGCCCTAAGACCACCCTCCTCTGAAAATTTCCACCTATGAGCACGTGAGACTTTTGGGGAATATCTAGATATAAGCCCTAATACCTAAGAAGAACTTTACGATAACAGAGGTGCTCGGTAAATGGATGAGTTGTTGAAGACACAATATATTCTGGGGATAAGGAAAGTTTGAACAGTTGGAATGGCACAGTAATGCCTGCAGGGACTGTGCAGCCTGTGGACTAGATTTCTGTGTGACACATCAACTCAGAGTATCAGAGAAGTGGGATGATGGTTGGAAAAAGAGGCTACCTCAGTTGAGTTGGCCTACCACCCATGAAGTCTGTTGGCGAATGGAAACTGAACATGCCTGGCTCTCCAGCTGGAGGTCTCAAAAGCTGATTCATCCGTAAAGCAAGTAGCCAGATGGAGGATCCAAGGTCAATTTGCTCTTCATGTCTCCCAAAGGACACTCAGAACAAATGAGTCCCTGTTTTCTCAAAGAGTAGCAAAGAGAGGCCAGGACAACACAAGGACTGATAAAAGCATTGGAACGCAAAGAGAAGAAGCAACACTCCCAGAATCCAATTGAGGATTTTTTTTAATGATCATTGGCAGGTTCTAGACACACTTTCAAGAAACTTCTTGGCATTATGAAGATATAAATTCCATGGTAGAAGAAAAAATTTATGGGAAAGTGTGTTAGACAGAAAAGGCAACAACATGAAACAAAAAAAAAGAAAGAATAAAGAAATAAGAGAGCATTTAGGGAGACAAAATTGTAGAGTCAGAATTAAACTCCATATGAGTATGTTAGTAAAAGAAAATATGTTGCTGAGCATTAAATGGGTGATGAGAAGTAACAATTGGAGATTCAGGAATGCACACAAAGGAGATAGGAAGGTGAAAATTTAAGAGAAAATACAAAAGACATGGAAGACAGAAAATAGAGACCCAACACATATAAAATTGTGCTAGTTGCTTACAAAGTGCTAGGGACTATAAAGTATCATCAAAATAATTCCTACAGTGGTTTAGAATTTCTAAAATAACAGTCTAATACAAATAACATGAAGTAATGTCAAACCTATAAAAGGATAAAACTTTTATTGGCTAAAAAAAGAGCTGATGTTGTATCTAAGTAATTTTTTTTGAAACACATAGATATTTTAAAGAATTTGCATCTGTCTAAGAATGCACACAAGAATTCCACACATCTTTGAACATTTGTAAAAATCAGTTACCTATAGTAGCATAAATATTATTGGCTTCAGAGCACCCAATTCCAGAAGAAAATAGTGGAAGAGCTATAGCATTTGAGCTCTTGGGTTTTTAATTTTTGTTGCTGTTTTGTCTTGTTTTGTTTTAGTATGGAATTTAAAATGGAAAACTTATGTCAAAATAAGCCTAGCAAGGTCAAAACAACAAACATTTTCAGGTCTCAGAAAATTTGCAATAGTTTAGAAAAAATTACTTAAAACTATATGTTCCAGTTGATTCAAAATGAAATTTTGTGTCAAGCAACAATATCAGTTAGAAGTCTAAAGATTTGGATACTACTTCTAATATTTTTTATTCATCCTATGTAATTGCAACTTTGTACCATGTGACATAAGACTACTGTTTCCTCTCCTGTCCCTGGTAGCCTTTATTCTATGCTGTGCTGTGCTTGCTGTGCTATGCCATGCCATTCTCAGTCTCAGCTCTCTCTCTCTCTCTCTCTCTCTCTCTCTCTCTCTCTCCTCTCTCTCTCCTCTCTCTCTCTCTCTCTCTCTCTCCCTCTCTCTCCCTCTCTTATTCTTTCTTTCCTTCTTGGGTTCCACATCTAAGCAAGATCTTGGGATGTCTTTCTTTTGTCCAGCTTATTTCACTTAGCATAATATCCTCCAGGCTCATTCATATTATTGTACATGGCAAGATTTCCTTTTATAAGACTGAATAATAATTCTGGGTGCATGTGCCTGCGTGTGTGTGCGTGTGTGTGTGGTGATTTCTTCATTCATTCATCCATTGATGGGCACTGTATCAGTCAGTGAAGCAGACATAACACAAGATATACAAATGTTTAAGAAATTACAAGATTGATTTACAATGGTCAGCCACAGAGTTGGATGAGGAAGAGTGCAGAGGGTGTCTGCACACTGGAGACTGAAGGTTTCAGTCCAAGGTCTGGAGCTCACTGCAGTGTCCCATGCAAATCCACATCGGGAAGTCTAACCTGGAAGGCTGATGCTTCTGTGACAGAAGACTGAAGGATGCTGAAGAGTCTGTGCTGGAAAACGGGAGATGATGTACAAGCTGAAGACAAACACTGGAGCGCCTCAGAACAGAAGCAGATCCACCCTTCCTCACCTGCCCTTTATACATTCCAGGTGAAGAGTCACCTTAGGGTGAGTCTTCTACACCCTAAGGTGTAGAATTACTATGCCAGCATAGTTAGGCATCTAAACTGCTCAAGTTGACACAACCAATCAACCATTACAGGCACTTAAATTGTTTCCACAGCTTGGCTATTGTCAGTAGTGCTGGTATGAACCATCAGAAAGATGTCACCCCTCTAAGGTGCTTATCTCATTTCATTTTAGAATAAACTCAGAAGAGGGATTCTGTAGTTTTATTTTTTTTAAGTCCCTCTCCACTGTTTCTCATAGTAATTGTACTAGTTCCGATTCCCTCCAAGAAGGCACCAAGGTCCCTTTTGCTCTCTGTCATAACTAGTTTTCTCTTGTCTTTTAGCAATAGCCATTTCGATATGTGTGAGGTGATAATCTTATTGTGGTGTTGATTTGCACTTCCCTAATGATTAGGTGAGCACATTTTCATATACCTGTTGGCTATTTGGTTTTTTCCCTTTTTTTGAAAAATAAATATTGAAGTCTTATGTCCCTTAGTTAGGTTATTTGTTTTTGGTTTTGTTTTGTTACTATTGAGTTGTGTAAGCTCCTTTTATGTTTTGGGTACTAACTTATCAGATATATGATGTGTGAGTATTTTCTTCCAATCTATAACCTGTCTTTTCATCTTGACATTTCTTTTGTTATTTAAGAAAATCCAACATACTGCCTTTTTATTTTTGCTTGTGTTGCCTATGCTTTTGTTGATACCCAGAAAATCATTGCCAAGGAAGATCACTGTCAAGAAGACTTTTTCCTCTACTTTCTTCTCAAAGTTTATTATTGCAGTCCTACATTTAGATTTTTAATTCTTTTGGAGTAAATTTTTGTGTATGGTATAAGATAAGAGCCCAGTTTCATTTAGTTGACTATGGGTCTCCAATTTTCCCAACAATATTTATTGAAGAAACTATCCTTTCTCCATTGCGTCCTCCTTGGTGCCTTTGTCAAAAATGAGCTGACCGTACATGCTTGAGTTTATTTTTAGACTCTGTTCTGTTGGCTTATGTGTGTCTTTTAAGGACTAAAACATAACCAGTTTTATGCCCTATTGTTTTGATTACTAGATTTACAATATAATTTGAAATCAGGAAGTATGTTGCCCTCAATTTGTTCTCAGGATTTCTTTGATTATTTGGGATCTTTTATGGTTCCATATGAATTTTAGAATTGTTGTTTTCTTCCTATGATGGATGTCATTAGAATTTTGATAAAATATGTTAAATCTATACATCGGTAGATGGATATGCAACAATATGAATTCTTCAATCTATAAACAGAATATCTTCCCATTTTTTGTGTCTTTTTCATTTCTCTCATTAGTATTTTATAGTTCTCAGTACATAGATCTTTTGTCTCTAGAATTAAATTTAATCCTAAATACTTTATTCCTTTTAGACCACTGTAAGTAGGATTATTTTCTTGATTTCTTTGCTAGATAAATTGTTTTTTGTTTGTTTGTTTGTTTTTGCAAAGGAAGGAGAATTACAAACTGCTTTAGTCCAAATAGCTTGAAAGAACGTTACTGAAAATATACAGTATTAGAACTCACACTGCTATAAGTTTAATGGGTCGGGGTTTTGGAAATAGGCATTCTTTAGTAAAGAAGTTTCTAGACCAATATTAATGGTCTGGATTAACTGACAGATTCTTTTTTTTTTAATTTTTTAAAATTTATTTTATTTTATTTTAAAAGGGAGTAAAATTAAACTACAAAACAGAACAGAATGGGACATAAGAAATCATAAGTTTCAAAGCCAGACAACCGGAGATCTTCACTATCTGTCATATTGTCTTTTGTTTTCTTCCAAATGGTTGTCCTTATCTTTGCATATGGAGAGCTCTTACTAAATAACATAGCCAATCTTTTCACAAGATGTGTAGTTCACTGGCTCCCATTTGCTAGGCAGGGAGGAGGGGGAGGGGGGGACACAGGATGGGGGACAGGACGACATGCATGTCTGATTCTCAGCCCACATACAGGCAGGATCACAGTCACCCCCCAGAGACAGGAAGAGTTCCTTGCTCTCCCGGCACCCCGAGTCAACCGCACTGTGCAGGTCCTGATGCACCAGGGTCTCTCTCCTTTGGCCGCCAAAAGTCTGCCACACTCTCAGCTGCCCCCCAGAGAGGGGAGGAGCTCCTTGTTCTCTCAGCACCCTGAGTCAACCGCATGGTGCAGGTCCCAAGGCGCCAGGGTCTCTCCCCTGCAGGCCCCCTAAAGTCCACCATACTCACCTGCTATTTCTTTCTGATGAATTGACCGTTCCATTTCCAAAGTTCTGAAATGGTCAACAGACCACAGAAAGAATTCTCTTTAGGCTCCTTTTTGAAACCAGCAGCTACAGCGATCTGCTGGCCTTGCTTCAGGGCCACAATAAATTCTTATTAATGTGAAGAAATGCAGCTGAGTTTTGAATGTTGATTAAAATAAAATGCAAAAATAGCCGCAAAGAATATACGTATTGTTAAAAGTCTGATTACTGGTATATAATAGTTCAAATTATAGGAATTAAGACCAAACAGAAGTGAATTGGGGAGGAGAGCCGAGCAATCTAAAATTCCTTGTTTACATAAGAGAGACTTAGTAGCTATTATTTTTCCACTCTTAAAACTCGGTTTTTAAATATAAACTTGGTTTTAAATGGTTCAAAATTAAAAACAGTTTTCAAAAGTTAAAGGTTTCTACAAATATACTTTAAAACATACTTACCTTTAAAAATACTAGAGAAGGGGCTGGGGATTTAGCTCAGTGGCATAGGCACCTGCCTGACAAGCATGAGGTCATGAGTTCAATCCCGGGTACAAAAAAAAAAAAACCTAGAGAAGAGAAAAACATAGTATCAGCTTTATGTTAAAAAGACTGAAAAAAAAACTTTAAAATGAAAGTTATTGTTTAAGCAGTAAAATTTACAAGCAATTTAGAAATCACATTCAGTAACAAATATGAATGTGTTGAACCTTGACTAAAAGATAAACAAGAAATGACAGGCTGCCTAGTAGTGATTGTAAATGCAGAAAGAAAATAAAATTATATATAAAATTTAAATTATATATATATATATATATATATATATATATATATATATATATATTCTCAAATCTTATCTCCCGATAAATTTTATTCATGATTAACAATGGAAAAAATGGAATTTTTCAAAAAAGGCTGAGAAAATTTACCACCAAGATACTGTCTCTAAGAGATCTATTAAAGGAACTGTTTCAGGAATAAGGGGTCATAAGCTCAGAAAAGCAAGGAAGAGGAGAGGAGTATGAGAAAAGAAACTGTCAAACATGTGAATAAATCATTGTGGTTTATAAAAGCAGAATAACATATAGAGTAAAAACATTTGCTGATATGGAAGCTAAAAAGCCAAAGGTTTTTAAAAACCAAAGTACCATTCTGAAAGCAGACAGAAGTATCGAATAACTTTATATACCGTAAAGTCAACCATGCTTTAAATTTTTAAGTGTGAGTGCTTCCAATATGTAATGGGAGAAAGAGGAATAATGAAAATTAATGAATACTTATTAATCAATCACATCCTTTTACTTCAAAGTCATTGAATTAGAAATCAACAACAAACTTTTAAACACATGTTAAATAAACTTTAAATAAGAAATCTAATGGGTTACTTAAAACTAGGTGATAATGAAAAAATAACCTCTCAAAACTTTGGTATACAATCAAAGCGCTATCTAAAGGAAAATTGTATTTTATACTAGAAAATTATACATTATACCAGAAAATATATTACTAATAATGAAAGGCAAGAAGTTAAACAACTAACTCAAGGGGTTCAAAAAATATATATGGATAAATGCCTAAAATTGTAAGTATAGAAAATAGAGAAATTTATCTACAAGACCTGCATATTTCAAAACTCACTTTTGGGGAAAAAATAATAAAAGACAAGCATCTTCTGACAAGTTTGAGCTAGTTGGCAAGTGACAGAGTGAATATGGAATGGGACCAAACAAAATAAATATTAGGGGTGGAAAGAGGGATATATATTTAGAGTAAAACTTTAAAAAGTTAGAGAATATTCTGAGCCACTTAAGTGAAATAGGAATTTCTCTTGAAAAGAAAAAAAGAATATATAAAATTGATTCATAAAAAAATAAGAAATTTTCAGTAGACTGATTACCAAGGATGAATTTGAATCAGTAATTTAAATCTACATCCCAAGGGGGGGAAAAATATTAAATCTAAATAGTTTTCCAGTGGGTCCTACTCTTAAACACTCGAGGATGTATTTTCCAGTCCATGTTTGGAATATATGTAACTTTTTTAGGCATGACCCAGGGTTGACAGAATGGTCCAATTTTAGAGAAATCTACTCATCACATTAATTGATTGAAGGAAAAAATATATATGATTATCTCAATAGACTGAGTCTAAACATTTCATAAATATTCAGAACTTTTTAAAAATTTAAGAATATTAATAAAAAATAAAGAAAGAAAGTGTCTTGGGGGAAGTACCTATCACACTCCAGAGCAAATATCACATTTAATGTTGAAATATTGAAAACATTCCCTTTGAAGTTGGAGAGAAAAGGATACCTGCTCTCATTGCCTCTATTCAGCATTTTATTGCAGGTTCTAGATGGAATTCCAAGACAGAAAAAGCAAAGATTAAAGAAAGGAAAGGAAAAAAAAAAAGACGTGTTAAGTGACAAACAGTAAAATGAGCTGTGTAGAAAACACAAGTGGGTGTACAGATACATTGTTAGATTAAATTTAGGACATGAGCAAATTTTCTGGTTATAAAGTAAATATATGAACATTGATTGCATTCCAAAGGGGCAAAAGCAAGTAACTAAACTTAATAATATAATATTTTTAAATGACAATAAAAACTTTAAAGTATTTTGGAACAAGTTTAAAGAAAGCTAATTTAAAGGCTTATATGGAAAACTTATAAAACTTCATCAAGTAATATTTAAACAACTAAGAAAATATTCTGTGTTTGTGAGTGAGAAATCTCATGCTAATTCTACCCATTTTTAACTATCAATTAATACTCATACAAAAAAACTCCAATAATATTTTTTGAAGAATTTTACAATTTGATCCTAAAGTTCACAGGCAAAAGGCAAGAGTTGACAAGACAATTTTGAAGAAAAACAGGGTAAAGAGTCTTGTTAAATCAGCTATCAAATCTTAGAGCTACCAGGATCAAAACAATATGGAAGTGATGTTGGACCAAGGTATATATGGAAAAATCTATGTCAAAGGAAAAGCTACAAAAAGATGAGAAAGGATAAACCATTCAATAAATGTCACTGAGATTATTTAAAAGATACAATTAGATTCCTCATTTACAAAACCAGTCCCAGGTAGACAAATATTAAAGGAACATTTAAAAATATTTTTGAAGGAAATGCAGTAGGATACTTTAAGGAAGTAGGGAGCTGGAATCTGATTTCATACATAGGACACAAAAAGCACAAATTACAAAGAAAAACAGAAATACATTTGACTAGGAAAGATGGAAAACTGCTGAAAATGATACCATAAATATAGTTAAGACACATGCTGAAAGAAAATACATGAATTGGAAGTGAGATTGGTATCTACAATGTGTAAAGAATTTCTACAAACAAATAAGAAATGAATGTTTAAAAATTATCCACACAATTATTTTGACAGCTTCACAAAGTTGCAAAGATACAGAAATCAGGATGGTCCATGCGCTAAGACGTCATGTGAATTTGTGAAACATTCCGTATTTTTAATCCACCTACAAAAGGACAAATTTTGTATGATTCTGCTGCTATGAAACATCCGGAGCCAGCAAATTCACAGAAATAGCAAATATATTGGAGACTCCCCCAGAGACTAACGGGAGGAAGGAACAAGGTATTACTGCTTAATGAGTGCAGAGTTTGTTTGGAGTGCTGAAAGGTGTTTGGAAACAGTTGTGATGATTGCACAACACTGTGAATGTAATTAATGCCACTGAATTTTACATTTAAATGATTAAAATGCAACTTTTTGTTATATATATATTTGACCACAATAAAAAAAAATGCCTACTATTTAAAAGGGCCGATAGATTCAAATAGACATTTCAGATAAAATATGAATTGACCTAACAATATCTGAAAAGGCTCGCAACCTCATTTGCAAATGGAAACAGTATGGTTCTAATATTGTTCACCCACATATAGGTAAAAATAGTAAAATTAGACAATAATTAGGGTTGGTAGAATATGCAGAAACAGGAGCTGCCATAAAACACTAGTGGGAGTATCAGTGGGTTCAGAGTTTGGATAGGAGGAGGGAGTATCTCTCATGGAAGTTTAACAGTAGCTTTTTCCTACATTGGTGAGGGTGAACACAGGCTGGAATATCAAGATACTAACAATAAAGTGGCTTAAAGATAAAGAAGTTTTCTCTCTTGCACATCCTTCCTGAAGGTCAGTAGATCAGTGGGGGTAGCTTTGACCTTCACAATCATTCAGGTACTGTGTTTGTTGTGAGTGCTTCTCTGCGAAGTGGAAGGTGGGTCAGCAGTGCATTTGGGTTTTGGCTAATGGGCAGTGGGGAGACGCAGCCACTGCCTTACTCCTGTGACCCCGAGTAGCAGAATGGAAAACTGCTAGAGTATGTTGGCGAGAGCTTAGTCACGGAACCACATACAACTAAAATGGAGCCTGGGGAACGTGTGAAGAAGGGGAAAATTGATTTCAATGGACGAGTAGCATCTGCACTATACTCTAAGATT
The DNA here is from genome assembly GCA_004027295.1 of Dolichotis patagonum. NCBI lineage: Eukaryota > Metazoa > Chordata > Mammalia > Rodentia > Caviidae > Dolichotis > Dolichotis patagonum. Next base: position 31,840 of record PVJX010000533.1, on the reverse strand, counting down.
CCGTAATTTCATGGCTAGGCAGACACCTTAGCCACGCTCCAGCACACATGTGCCAAGGGGTGCACACGAGAAACCTCACAGGCTCATGATTATAATTGGCAAAATCAACCCTGATGTTCGTTGCTGCACAACAGAAAAATAAATCGTGTCATACTACTATACAGGAGAAAAAGGAATGAATTACTACTGCACAAACTGTAAAAGGCAATGCAAGATGCTCCTAAGGTAATATTAATACTCAGCTTAGTGGTAGGTACTTAAATATTTGTTTTATTATTAATATTCAAATAGTACATATGTATATTCATTATAGTTATTATTTTGTATACTTAAAATTGCAAAATATTATATTTATCTTGAATGAAGTAGATATAATTTTTCACCCAAGTGATTGGTAAAAACAAATGCTTGTTGAGTTTTACAGTGTGACTCTGTAGAATGTTTAAACAGTATCAAAAAAAAAAAACCACTTCAGTTGGGCATTTCTGTGAGCAGCAGTTCCCCCACTTGGCACTAATCTAGAGGATCAGTCATGGAGGTGCCTAAAGAGGCGATGTGGAAAGGGACCTAGGCAACAAGTCTTAAAACAACAAATCCCAGGTGCTGTCAAAGACAACAACCAACGAAGCTATGTTTCCAAATGTCATACAAGAGTTAAAAAGAATGATGTGGAATTGTTTATGCTTAGCATGAGTAGATCTTGAAGATAAAGTGTTTCATGAAAAGATAAGCAAGAAGGCAGTATTATATTTCTTACGGAGTCATGTGTGTGTACATTTTTTATTTGTTCTGAAATGTCTCCCAAAAACAGCCTACTATTTTATAATTTTTTTTTTTTTTTTTTTTTTGTATCAGGAATCAAACTCACAACCTCGTGCTTGTCGGGGCACTGTGCCACTGAGCCATAGCCCCAACCCCCAGCCTGCTATTTTAAAAAACCTGTAGATCTGAAAAACCAATGTTTAAATACAGTACTAATCTTTTTTTTTAAATTGGTACCAGGGCTCAAACTCATGACCGCACACTTGCAAGGCAGGCACTTAGGTTGCTGACCTAATCCCCAGCTCTACAGTACTAATCTTAAAAACATTTTAAAACCAGCAAAGCTATTTGACCAATGAGGAAATAATATACCTCATCCATGCAGTCATTCAAAAATAGCTACTGAATATAATATGTCAGAAAATAGATACAGAGTGGAATTAAAAACAACATTCTTTCCTTAAGAAATTCAATAATTTCAAAGATTGACTCTCATACCACAAGTGAATCTTAGAAACCACCATACTCACCAATTCCATGTATTTTCATTAAATAAATCTTCAGAGTTTTAATCTTATTTATTGATTTACTGATTTTTAAATTCTTTTTGAGAATTTAAATTTTTGAGAAGAGAGCTCACTATATTGTTCAGGCTGACCTTGAAGTCCCAGCACAGTCTTCCTGCCTCGGCCTCCCCAGTAGTTGGGACTATAGATGCATGCCACCACATCTGGCTAATTTGCTTTTAAGTGAGTCATTTGGACTAGTCAGGTAATTGTTCAAGGCTATGGCTTCCTCATCTGAAAGATGATGTGAGTATGCACACTGCTCACAAGTCAGGTAACGGGCATTTAAGAGTAAAAAGTCTGATGGTTTTCTTTATGGAGAGCCATGTGTGACTGATCAAAGAAATAAAGGCAGTTTATCTTGCTTTTCACAGAGTCTGAGGTACGAAATGCTAATCATTAAAACAAGAAATACAGTCTAGATCAAAACACTGTGAGGTGATCACACAATTAATTGGAGAGTGAGAACAAAAGGGGACTTATTACTGGTAAAATCTCCGAGTGCTTTTCAAAGAGGTCAATGCCGAACGTGTGCCTTTTTTAACACCTTCTCGGAGGACTCAAAAGAGTGTTAGAAAGCATGCTGGTTAGGTTTGTGTTTGTCACTTCTTAACTTCTGAAATCTTCCTTTTGAAAAATTAAAAATGGTTGGCTTTTCTAATAATGAATGGATGGAACACAGATGGTCCTTGTCCCCCCAAGAAGCTTCAGCCTTGGTCTCACAGTTTTCTCAATTGCCCCTGTTCCTGCCAGTTCTGAGGTGATTTTAGAGATATCAAAAACACTGTCCCAAACTGGCATGGTGGCACATACGTATAGTCCCAGCTCCTCAAGAGGCTGAGGCAGGAGTATCACTTGAGCCCAAGAGTTCAAGACCAACCTGACTCCTTATCTCAAAAATCAAACAAACACAATGTCCAGAAAGTTCCTTTAGCTCTTCAGTCAAGTGACGTACCTCTATCCCTTCTTGAAGGCCACCAGCATCAGAAACTGCCCCACTTCCACAGTCTCAGGCCTGGAAATTTCCATCTTGGACCATAACCTCCCAGGTTTCCAACATCCCTGTGGCTTCATCACGAACCTCAGTTTTCAGCCCGAGCCCACTTTCTCAACATCACCAAGAACATCAGGTACTCCTGGCTTTATTTGCTGTTTAATCCAACCTAGACCTCATGATCAGACCATTTTCACAAATCCAAGTTTGTCACCAGATAGTACAGAATGGAGCTCTCTAGTACAGTAGCCATTAACCACATGTGGCTACCACAAATGAGTATTTGATATGTAACTAGTCCAGATTGAAAGGTACCATCAGTATGACGTATACACCAGACTTTGAGAACTTAACAAGAAAAAATAAAATCACGAGTTGCTTAATGATGGTTAAGTTCTAAGAAGTTCAATTAGCCAGTTTCATCACTGTGCAAACTTCAGAGTGTAATTAAACTAACTTGGTTATGATGCCACTAGATGATTTAATCTTAGAGCGTCATATCAGGTATGAAATCTGTCATTTACTGAAACAGTGTTATGTGGCTCATGATTATAACTTAATGATCATTTTTATATTGACTACATGTTGATACAATGGTTTCGTCTAAGGAATCATCTAAGAAAAGCTGCAAGGAGAGAGCAAAGCAGGTCTAAGAGAAGCTATGGGTGCTACAACCACGAGAGGTGCCGTAGGGGACGAGTCACGCGAGGCTTTTGGAGTTCACAGTTTGCCACAGATTGCCTCAAACGTGCACATGGAGCTACAGGACTTAATGTTTGCCCTGCTGGATTTTGAACTTGTTTGATCCCAATCCTTTGTATTTTCCTGTTTGTAACTTTTGGAATGAAAATATTTATCTTGAATTGAATGTTGGAAGCATTTAACTTTGTTTTCATTTGTACAGGGGCTTGCAGCTAAGAGTTGGCCTTATAACTTGGAAGAGACTTGGAACTTGAACTTTTCAGTAATGCTGAAACTGTTAGAATTTTGGCAAACTCTTGCAGATGGACTAAATGCCTTTTGCATAAAGGGATGTGCATGAGTCCTTGGAGGGGGCAAGGGAAGAATGTTATGCTTCTAGTGTAATATATGTTGATAAACTTAATGCTGATTCTTAAAGATTATTAAACCTGTGCCATAATGTTCATGTTGTGAAATGGTAAGAATAAGCATAACTTTGTATCTGGAGGCTGGTTTAAAGAAACGTGTCTGGTTTTCAAGTTGACAAAGGGTAGATTGTTACAGTTGATACACTGTGTCAACTTGAGAAATTTAAAAGTTTAGCTAAGAGACTCAGCAGGAAGCCAAGATTCGTTCTTTATAATCATCCTCATCTTGTGCAAGAGGAGTGCAAGAATATTTTACCAGTGCTACACCGACCCTGGAGGGCAGGTGGCCTGTGTACAATATAAAGAGAAAAAATTCTCTCCCCCACCACCTTTTGCTCTGGCTGCTTTTGCTGGCTGCTGCCCTGAAGTGTTGCCCTGGAGCCATGTCACCCTGCCTTGGAGCCAGCTGATTATGGACTGAAGCATCCACAAACTGTGAGCTAAATAAACCTTTCATTTCTTTACTTTAGGTGTTGTATATTTTGTTCCAGCAATGAGAGAAAAGTAACCAAGACAGTGGTTTCAGGACACCACAGAAGTAGATCGTAGCACAGGACATCCCAGACACGTGCTACCATGTAGGAAAGATAAGTCAGGAGATCCAGGCCTATAACACTACAAGTTTTCTCAACCAATAAACTAATAGATAGGGAGGTTGCTTGCTGAGGACACAACTGGCCATACTGGCAATATTTGGCATTTTTGCCATTTCATTGGTTAGTGTTCACTGTGTAACCATGATGGAGGGAAAAGGAAAGGTACAGAAATCTCCAAAGCCACAGCTAAATGGAAGTAAGAATTAGAAGCCTGGAAAGGGAGGTACCATTCCTCAACAAATGAATGATGGAGAGAGTAAGGGTCGCTGAGTAGATAACTCCACCAGTTGTCTAAAATAATCCCCAGAACCAAATGGACAAATGAGAACTTGAGTACAATGTCAGACAATCTGATCTCTCCCTTCTGGAGATCAAGATACATTATTTCTCTTTCCAAATCTGCAAATCAGACTTAGAGTCATAGATTAGAATGCCAATTTACTTGGAGGTATAGTATACTGGATATTTGTGGACCCATAAGACTCCTCTTTACTGGTAGATGTATCTGCCTTGCTGTATTAGTCAACTTTCCATTGCTGTGATCAAAATACCTGACAATTTAAAGGAGCAGAGGTTCTAGCTCATAATTTCAGAGGTTCCATCCATGGTCAGTTGGTTGCAGGGAAGAGACATCCTGGTAGAAGGACATGATAGAGGAGAGCTACTCAACTCAAAGCATTTGGGAATCAGAGCAAGGAAAGAGCATGAAGAAGAAGGGGATAGGAACCAGACATACCCTGGCTATGTCATGCAGACATACCCTTACGTGTGCTTTATTAATCTTCTAGATGTCTGTCAAGTCAATCCAGTTGACAGTCTAGATAAACCGTCACACCTGCACACAGCTGACTGTCTCTGGAGAACTGTCCATGGCCAAATGAGTATTATTTCATCTTGTCTATCCCATAGACAGAGCAAACCCTGGGAAATATCTGAGTAGAGCACTTAAAAGCTCAGCCACGTTGACTCAACTCTGTGCATGGTCCTGAGCTCCCCAAGGAATCAGGGCAAAAAGTTACTCTGTCTGTATTTGAGATCACTTCCTTGTGGAGCTCCTTGTCCTGCTCTGTACTATAGCTCTCTCTTTTCTTTCTTAGCACAATGACTGGAACAATACTCTTGTCTTAACTCTATTTCCAGGGACCTTACTAAGACAAGAGGTGAAGGAAATATGCGCAAGTAAAGGGGAAAGTGGGACAATAAAGGAGAAGGAGGCAATAAAGTTATATTGTCAAGCCAATCACACCAAGAGTGACAGAAAATGCATCCAATGGGGCAACTCTGGAAGATTCTGTAGAACATATATTCAAGAGTCACTCCTTCAAGATTTAAGGAGGCTATAGAGATATTTATAAACCATTCTAGACAGACATTGGTTAAAAAGTGGGAAGCATCAGTTCCTCAGGACATCCAGCCTGTATAGGATGGGTAGGTGTTACAGTTTAGATCCAAAATGGCCTCCAAAGCCTCGTGTGCTCGAAAAACAATTGGATTGTCAGGTGTCGTTGCTGACTTCCTGTTAGGAGATGGGTTTTGGTAGGGAGAGGTGAGTCACTGGGAGGTGTGACCAGGAGGAGTTTATCTCCTTTTCCAGTACTTCCCTTCATTCTCTGTTTTCTGGCTGCCGTGAGGTGAACAGCTCTTCCTCACCGTTTCCCTTTGTCATCTCATCGGGCCTTGAAATCTGCTGATTGTGGACTGAAACATGAGATTAACTAAATCTCTCCTCCTTTAAACTGTGGGAGTCAGATGTTTTGTCCCAGTGACAAGGAAAGTGACTAAGACAAGAGCTTTGGGCTCCAAAGCTGGCAGTTGTGAATCAGGTGTTCTGGACTGCAGTGCTAGGAAGCATGGAACAGGGGAGGAATATAAGTTTCCCCAAATTTCTTTCTACTTAAAGAGAGACCTCAGAAACATATCTATTAGGCATCAGGCAGACTCTGGTCAGTTTCTCCCTGATTATACACACATATGTGATGTGGGTTTCACCTAGGATTCAATGGTGATGGAAATATTTACTTTGCAGAAATACATATACCTTCAAAGACAGCATTGCAGGGTCTTATTCTTAAAAGTCTTTGGCTGCCTCATCTAGGGAACCCTTGCTCATTGCCTCAGTTCCAGGTTTCCCAGGAGAGTGAAAATCCATCAAGGTGTTCACTGGCACAAGAAACCTTTCATTTACGTAGACCTTTCTTTAGAAGGTATTGGTAGATTAATAAAGCAGTTTTCCTCATTGCTGCATCGATACCATAACCATCAGTTAAGAATTAAAATTTAAGTTTGTGTGCTAAATTGGAGGGTAAATGTTTCATTGTGTGGATTCCTGCCTGCATGACTTAGCACAAGGAGCATGTGTACACAACTGGGCATTGTTCAGAGTCACACTATGGAAGGTAACAAAAGGAAGGTGAGTAGACTGTCACTAGCCACACCAAGCAGGCCAATTAAGAAATGGTGCCCCCAGGCATGTCAATGGCAATTGTCTTTTCCATCGCTCCCCAAAGAGGACAAGCTTGCCATCTCCAGGAAAACCTCTGCATGGGTGAAGCAAGATTATTACTGGTGTTATTCACGTATTTATTCAGCTTATCTTTATTGGGTATGTGTTGCATGCCAAGGAAACTATGCCAAGCAAGATAGATGAGGCCCTTGTTCTCATGGATGTTAAACTCCAGAGGAAGAGACAGACTCTTCCCCCAAAACAACCAGTAAACACAAGAAGTAAGATAATTTTAAATGGTGCCAAGGGAGGTTGTGTGGGAAAGAAAACATCAGGTGACAGCTGGTGAAAAGAAGGATGCAACTCTATCCAGAGCTTTTCAAGACGACACCTCTGAGGAGACATTTAATCAGGGGAAGTACAGAGAAATCAAAGGAGGGAGGAGGGCATGGCACTGAGGCATTACAGAGGAACGAGCAGCTGAAAATGCAGACACGAGGTTGGAAAAATGGCAGCGCTCATGTTTGTGAAATCCTCTTTAGTCTGAATTGTGACTTTTAAGGAGCATGTTCACAGAGATGGCAGACTCTGAAGGATACACAGGGGACAGAGGTAGCACAGCCAGGTGCGATTGACTTTTCCCATACTGCTATCCATAGTAACAGCACTACCTGGATCGCAGTGCTCCAATTAGACTTGACCTCTTCTGGTGCCATTTTGCATGGGCTGGGGAGGGGCGCTTTAGTAATTGCCAAAGGCCCCTCTTGGGCATGACACAGTGGAGGGCTCTGCCTTCTCAAGGAGGCATTGCTCCTTCAGGGAGGGAGCAGAGCAGAGTTTGCAGCCACCAGTTGATGCCCACCTCCATTTTTGAGCGATGGAGGCAGCAAGCAAAAGCCGGATCATGCAGTCTCAGGAAGGGGAGGAGAGCTGGGGAGCAGCTTCAGGGGCTCTCCACCCAGCCAGCTTGTGACCCTTCCTGCCCTGTTGCTTCTATGTGCCCGTTAGCAGCTGGTGAGGGAATGGGGCTGGCAAGCAACATGCTACGGTCACTCTCAGGAGACCAGGAGTGTGTAGGGGAAGAAGCCACAGGTTCCCAGGCTTTGGAATTTGGAGACACCTCAGGAGAGGTTCACTGACCACAGTACCTTGGTAACACCAACCTGGAGACCTGTCTCCACGTACTCAAATTCCCTCTCCTTTACCCCAAAAGTCTGCATAAACAGAATCACAAGTCATCAGAATTTCCGGGAACCACACTTCAGCTCCTAATAATCAAGCTCTCTGGAGCTTAGGAGCAGTCAAATTTCACAAGAAAAAGTTCACATTCTCTTGCAAGAAAGGTGAAAGCCATCTTGGAGTGTCACTGGGAAAGTGATGCAAGTTCTTCAACCCCCATCGTGCTGCAGAGCCCCTTGCCTGTGTTGCTAACTGGGACCACAGAGCTGCATCCCAGCCAAGAGGAACTCTGAGTCCTTCCTCATGGGGTATTTCTAGACCAAAAGGCAGGTAATAGGTCCTAGAAGGAGAAGGGAAAATGGAGAAGAAATGGGGGTGCAGAAAAGCATGAAGCCTTACCTGGCTCCTCCTTTCCCCACTCCAGGAGAACTGGCCCCTACACAGTGTCGACAAGCCAAGTGTCTCCTTTGCATCCAATACCATTGCCCATTATGAGTGGCTAACAGAAATCAATCTTCCTAATGCTGCCTCGAACAGAAAGGGAGGCCAGCCAAGTCTGGCAAGAAGATCAGCCCTGCATCAGCTGCACCGGATGTCTGGTATTGGAGGGTCAAGTTTCTCTCAGCCACCTCCCTCCTTGGCACTAAATGAGGACAATGCCCACAGGGCCTCCAGGAGAGAGGGCAATGGGGCAGCCAAGACTGATGCTTCAGACAGGTCCCACTGGGAGGCCTCTGCTCAGTGAGCCTGTGTCTGCTCTAACCCCATCTACCTTGGAAGGCTAGAGCCAGCTTCCAGCACAAAGATGTGCTCAACTTAGTGTCTTGTTTGCAGTTAGCCTCTCCTACCTCTGGAGTTTTTATCCTAAGTCAGGGATCTAGAATGCACAGGGCTTTAAGAATTTCCCTTAAGATATTCTGAGTATATCTTGAAGGTTTGGGATTGAAGCTAGAAGGATCTCCTGCTCTAGCTACTGGCTTCTGAGGATGAGAGATGGGCGTGAATTTCATTTTGCTGGGCCGTAAGTCTGTCTGTCTCCACCTGGCATGGAGAAGGGACAAAAATATTCTTTTGGTTGTGTTTAGGAAGCCAACTGAGGTAACAGAGTAGAAGACAGAGCACAGATTGTTCTTCCTGGGGAATATTATTCCAGGGATTGTCTTAGTGCTTGGAAAGGGAACAGAGGAGGTTGACTACCTTTGATAGCATCCGTTGAAATGTATTCCTAAGGTTACCTTCCAGCCAATGTGAATTGCAATTTGGCATTGAATTTGGAGATGGTTGCTAAGAGAATCAAGGGCAAAGTATTTGGTGTGTAAATTTTATCATTGTTTTCAAAATTAGCATCAACACACCCTGTAACTTTGAAAGACTTCGAAGCTAATTAGCACATGTACTAGCAATTAAAGGAAAACAGATACAAAAAGGAGAACTTGGGAGTGGGCTGGATGGTATTATTTCTTGTCTATTTATATTTTTTCTTTGCCACTTGATGAGAATAAGGTTGAACCTGAGGAGAATGGCAAAGAATCTTAGAAAATGGGGGATCAAGTTACATCACCCCTTGTCAACTATAAAGCAGTAAAACTATGAAAAAAGGGAAACATCACTCAAATGGTAGTTTAATATCTCAAAACAACAAGAAGAGAACCAATTATGAAATCAGAGACACGGGATAAGAAGTCCCACTAAATCGAGCATAGAGTCACCTTAGTGGAAAGAAACTGAAGAATAAAGAATTGTACCTGTCCTCACGTGTTTGCATATCTTTCATTTTTACTCTGAAGAATGTGGCATTATTTATAAATCTTTCACTGTTTCCAGTTTATGTTTAACAACTTTAAAGCATTCTCTTTTTCTGGACATAATCTAACTTTGTAAAAACAAATGTAAGAATTCAGCGATCCCCAAACTTGCATGGACTGGCTACATCATAATCCCCCTTCTGTTTGTATGTTAATAGTTTTGGGAGCTCTAATTTTGAACATTCAGTGAGTAGGTCCAGATGGGAACCAGTAGTAGGACCTGTTACAAGTCTTTCCAGAAGATCTTAGTGGGCTGCCAGGCCTGAGAAGTGTTCTGTCTTTCTGTTACCCACCCACTAGAGAAGCCTGGCTATTTGAACCTACCACACAGCAGCCCACAGTTTACCATAGAGGAGAAGGCATCCCCAAGAGAAGAAAGTAAACTTCATATGCCAGTTTTGCACATCGGTGATCCAACAGAGATTTAAGCTCTGAGGGATAATAAAGGTGCCGGCACAGACTAGTTCCCCTGTGTCTCAGATATGAGCCCATTTACACTCCGTGACCTGAAGACAGGTGTAAGAGGAATAGAAAAAGCTGCTGTCAATGGACCCTTGTCCTATGCCTGTATTTCACCTCTGATCCTTTCCAGTAAACAGAGATTACTGGCCAGTTTAGAGATTAAAAAAGTGCTCAGAGAGAGAATGACCAACAGGACCAAGGCTGGAGGCGCCCAAATGCTGGATTCCCTGACTTTCCCAACACAGGCACAGAGCACCCCGAGTCCTCTTAGCATCAGGCTTTGGAACTGCTTCCATGGGGTAATAGTTGCTAATACCGAACATTTGGAGTAGTATATTATTAACCATCCATCAAGTTAAGAAATACTTATCAAACTCCAACTATGTGGCAGGCACTTGAGCAGCAATTCTCAAAAAAATTACATATATAGATCTATAGATAGATAGATAGATAGATAGATAGATAGATAGATATCTCACTGGAGAAAGTTAAGAAATTACCAAAGTCCAGCCCACAGCCCCTCCCAGAAATTTACAGCAAATGAGTTTCAGGTAGGGTCTTAGCAGCTGTAATTTTGAGAGTTTTCCAGGGGACCCTAACCTGTAGTGAAGGTCAGACCTATGATACTAGTTACAGGGATGGCTTTCAAAGGTGAGGGGACATTAGAATCACCATAGGGCTCAAGTAAGCACAGCTCCTGCCTCCCCACACTTCCTGTGTCAGCAGATCTGATGTGGGGCACGAGGGTTTATTTTTCTACCTGTCCCTAGGTGATTCTGCTGGTCCAGGACCACACTCAGATCCAGAGTTAATTGGGGTTTATATCTCAGGAAACTTACAGGTCTTGCCTGCTTCTTTGCCAACAACAGAGCCTACCTGAAACCAAACCTGTTTTATTTTGTAAGCCTTGAAGTCCAAGACCTGTTCCCCTGTTCTGCTTTGATTTTAAAAAGCAAAAAAAAAAAAAAAAAAAAAAGGTACGGAATGCTCAATTTCTTATTGGAGATTCTAGGGGAGAAATGGCTTTCAGGGTTATTCAGGTTGTTGGAAAAATCCAGTTCCTTGAAGTTGTAGGGTTGAGGTCTCTGTTTTTTTGCTGATTAAAAGGTGGGGCTCCTCTTACCTTTCAGAAACTTCTCTTTAGTCCGTGCATATGATGCCTCTGTTTCAGAGCTAGCAACAGTACACCAAATCCTTCCCATACCTAGAAACCCTTTTGCCTCTCTATTATACTCTTAAGGGCTTGTGTCACTACATTAGGCCCACTTGAAGAACCTAGCTAGGTTCATCTCCCCACCTCAGAGCCAGGTAATTAGCAGTCTTATTGCATCTTCAAAGTTCTTCCACAGTACTACCTAGATTAGTGTCTGATTAAATGACCAGAGGACAAAACTTTGACATGCTTAGACTTTGCTGCCCACCATGCCCTCTATCTGGTTAGTAGTACTTTGCAATATGCAAGCATTTAAAGAATATACTCTACCTCGTGTCAGCCACGGAAGTAGTACCTGAACATCTGGAATCCCAGGGTTTACCATGCCTGGACCAGCCCAGAGGTAAAGAGGAATGCCAATGCTGACTGGAAGATAGGAGGGTTCTCCCTGCCTTTTGGCACTGTGAGGAGAAACAGAAGGAAAATTGCCTCTGGTCAGTGTTAAAGCCTTTCATTGCTTTAATTAGAGCTCCAATAACCTTAAGGCAGGGTTAGGGAAATTTAGATCTATGGGCAATGTCTGCAGCAGGACAAACGAAGTAGTTGTTGCTGGAAAATTCTGGTCTGGCTAGCTAAAGATAATTCCCAATAATGAGGTAGCATGTTCTGAGTATCCTGTAGGCTCATTGTACTTAATTCATTCCCATACCACAGCCACCCGGGGAATCTGTCTGATACACAAATATGATTGTGTCCTTGGCCATATCTGAGTCTTCCATGGCTCCCCATTTGATACCAAAAAGTGCGCTTCCTTTGAGTATGTAAAGACCTGTGTTCTGGATCCCTGGAGCCTCACACACATCCTCCCTAAGTGTCTACAAGCTCCCTGAACAAGCAATAGCACCTCTTGTCCACAGGTCTATTCCATGGCCTGGAATACGCTCCCTCCGGTCTTTACATGTCTTCTCCTTCAGGAAGGCTCTTCTCTCTCCAGGGACAGACTAGGTTAGATTCCTTTGCATGTAGAGGACCTAGTTCTGTCCCTCTCTAGATGAAGAGCTCTCTGAGCAGCACGAGGCACTTGGCACAGCACCCTTCCATCCATCAGTCAGGGCCCTGATCTCAGACACATTCACAGCACAAGCATCCTCAACCTCAGTGCCGGCTGTCCTCAGCATTTCACTGACCGGGACACACTTTTTATTTCCATTTAAATTAATCAGTACACCTCTACTGTAAAGTCAGTATGTGTGTGTCTACTATCCCATATTTGTGAAAGCCACAGGCTTAACCAATACCTCCACCTCTGACTCCTGTGAATACAACCCCAAGTCTTACAATAGTAAAGAGACAATCATATCTTGAGACTAAAGGTACACATAGAAATCTGATAGTCAATTCTTCTCCACACTGATCAAAGAAATCTCTTGAAAATGCAAGTAGGATCACACTGCTTTTATGTGTGAAATTTTTGAGTGACTTCCCACTGCCATTCACTCTGTCAGTTGTTTGCTTACTCAGTGAGTACTGTGCATCCTGAGAACACACTCTGTGCTATGGTTGCTGTAGAATCAAATGCAGATGCCCTGAGACAGTTTGCATGGCCTCTGTTTCACCCTTGCCTGCATTCTTACCTACGTTCCAAACATGCACAAACACTGAGAGTCACGCGGAGAGCTTGGTAAAACCACAATTTGGACTCTGACCCCAGAGTTTCTGACCCAACAGTTCTACAGCCTGGCCTGAGAATCTTCATTCCCAATAAGTTCTCAGGTGATGCTGCTACTGATTGCAGGAGAATCCCTGCCTGGCCTTCCCTGTCACCATGGTCAACTCCAGCTTCCAGCATCTTCCTATCCCCCTCCTTTTACACGCAGACATTGTCCCCACTGAGCACTGGATCCTTCCAGATTGTGTAACACACTATGCCAAAGTTCTTTTCGTATCTTCACCTGCTGTCCCCTTAACTCAGAACTCAGTTCTCTTCTGGCTCACTCCTATCAGTTTTAAGATCTAACACAAATGTACCTCCTCCAGGATGTCTTACAGGCTTCCTTCTTATTACTCAGTCCCACCAAATAAACTGTGCTGGGGTCCTAGCCTGAGCTTCAGTAGCATCCTATACCTTTCCTCTTATGACTCTTAACCTTTATGTCATCATAGCTACTCAGATCCATCCTGTTGACTAGTTTATCCCCAAGACCTTGTCAGTTATCAATAGACGATCAGTGAATATTTGTTGAATGAAAGAACAAACAACATGAGTCTGATCATTAGTTTTTACTGGGATATTAGCTTATATTCAAATTAGGTTGAATATTAATACTTTGTACATCCACTGCCACAGTGGTTCTCATAATGTGATTCTCGGACCTGCTACATTAGAGTCTCATGATAGCCTCCTAGAGGTGCAACTCCTTATGCCCTGCCTCAGCTCTAAGGGTGGAACCAGCCATCTGGTTCTCATAAACGTTTCAGGTGGTTCTGGTGCTCCTCCAGGTTTGAGAATCACTGCCCTACTACATGACAACTCCCCAAATGAGTGAAAATGCTCAAGTATCCTGAAAATGCCAGGGCTCTTGGGGTAGGTGGAGTTGACTACATATGAACAGTGTGAAGGGCATGCTAAGCAAGGTCTTGGGGTGGTCTACACCCCTGGGGGCTGTACCCACAGAGTCATCGAGCCAAGCTTTTCTCCAAAATATTGATATCTATAAAACCATAGCTTTATGGATGGCAGTGTCATTGTGGACAAAGCCAGTTTGGAAAGGAGACAGTTACTCTGTCAGGTGAACAAGTTTAAGTCTAAATTGAAAAGGGAAAACAAGGGAAACCAAATGAGCTGAAAGTGACTTGAGCAAGAAGCACTGGGACAAAGAAGGTGTTCTAGGCACTGGCAGCGTTGCGTGAGCAAGGCCTGTCGGGATTCTCTGTGCTGCCTCTCTGGGCGTGAGAGGTAAATGCAGAACTGACAACCTAGTCCTAGGGTGTGCAAGTATCCTGGTCCTAGAGGAGAGGCCAGGACAGGAGCGCAACCACAGCAGGGCTCAGGATGATAAAAAAAAAAAAAAAAGAGCACTAGCTACCCAGTGAGGTGAGGAACACAGTCCATTGTCACATGCTCTATAGTGCCAGGGCAAATGGACACAGGAACTGGAGTCCAGGTAAGAGCAAGCAGGGACTGCCACAGACAGCTTTGGAAAGAAGAAATCCAACTTGAACTTGGGAGTTTGTTCTTGAAATCCCATCAGGAAATATTCCCTTGTCTTTAAAAACTAAGATTAAGAGTTACTTGGCACTGAATCAAACTGGAAATAGGAGTCTAGCTTGCTTCTTAAACCATGACAGACTATAGTCTATAGTTCTACCATATGCTTCTAAATTACCCGTGCCTGTTCCATTCGCTCTCAGATGCTCCTCACCTGCCAACAAAGTATATTCTATCCAGTAAATGAAGCCAGCCTCACCTACAGCCCAGAGAGCATGAAGTGGGGAGCCAACTGCCCTCCTGGTGACTACACCTTCTGTGCCAGTGTTTGGTTTCCCAAGAAATGAGCAATGAGCAGTAGACAGACTCCATCAAGAGCAAATTTGGCACATGGAGCCTGAAGAACATTCACTTGCTCACTAAGAACTGGCTATTGCTTAAAATTAGTACGTGTTTCTAAAGCAGGTCAACGATAAGGGCCAGGGATGCCAAGGTTCAAGATTTCAGGTACCTAGTGAATACCCGATCCACAAAAAATTATTGTCTTAAAAGAATATGCGCTTTAGAAAAATATTTCTATAGTGCACAATTAAATTATGAGTTTCACACTGAGCTATATTTCTCCCCTTTTTGTTTTTTATTGTCTTTTGAAGCCAGGCTGGGCTGGAACCTGATAGCCTCCTGCCTCAGTAGATGACTAATTTTTTTTCAGGGTCTTGCTACATAGCGCAGAATGACTTCAAAATCAAGAACCTCCTGCCTCAACCTCCTGAATGCTGGGATTATGAGTGTAGGTCCCCATCCCTGGCTCTGTAGATAACTAAGGAGGGAGGAGAAAAGAAGATAAAGAGAAATAAGATGTGCTGTGTACATGTGCCAATGCTCACACTGAATGTATTCCTGATGCACCCACGAACATGTACTAATAAAATAAAACAAAGTAATGAAGAAAAATGATGGAACTTCTGCCCGCCAATTTATTTTGGTGACCTGCCTTTGCCTCCTTCTCCACAGTGCGGACAGTTACCAGCATAAGCTCTAGAACCTTCATGATGAGCTTTCTGGGAACCCACATTCTGTAATTTAATTAGAGGTGTTTTTTGTTCTTTTTTTTTATTGCTGTTGCTGTTCTTGTAGACTTACTTTTTACTTTTGAGTTTCTCTATAGCTTCTCCAAGTTGCTTCTTTATTTCAGTTGATGTCATTTCAGTCATTTCAGGTGTATGGCTTATATTTTCTTCTAAATACATGGCTCCTAGGCTTTCTTGAGATCGCCTTTTGGTCTTTCGTTTTGTCATTTTCCTATGTTTCCGTGTTTTGAGCGGTGTTCCAAAGCTTCCCCCTGGGTGTGTTGGAAATCACCTCCTGCGCTCTCAGCTCCTGAGATTCAGTGAAGGTCGCTGAGCTTAGCCCAGTCAGGCCTGCAGGACCTCCCGAGCCTAGCCCAGTGTTTGAGGGAGCTGGGCGGGAACTCAACCGCTGGGAGCGATGGTCTCAAACTCTCCCAAGGCCAGCGTCAGTGGGCTGAAAGTCCCTCTGTGCAGCCCCGGCCTCCCTGACTGAAAGACTACTTTTTACTGTTGGCATAAGCTCCTTGTATTAGTTTGCAAGAGCTAAGTACCATAGAGTATATACCATCACCAACAGAAATGTATTGACTCACAGCTCTGGAGACTGGACATCGAAAACCAAGGTGTGGGCTGTTGGTGTCTTTGGAAGGTGTGAGAGCAGGGTCTGCCACATAATCTCTCTCGACCACCATGTCCACTTCTCCATGTCTTCGCTTGATCTTCTCTCTGTGCATTCTGTGTCTGCACTTCCTCTTTTTATAAAAATATGACTCTGAAGGTATAAAAACACGACTCTGAAGGGATGCTCCCTAATGAAGATGTTTTAACTTGATTACCTTCGTAGAGACCCTATCTTCATATAAAGTCTCATTCTGAGGTAGTAGGTATTAGGACTTTATCTTATGAATTTTGCAGAGATATAATTCAATCCAGTACATCTGTCAGTCTCACTCATGTGCATTTTTGCTAACTGGAGGATGATAAAGCAATGTTTCTTAACATATCTCCCATGGGAAATGGTACATTCCCCCAGTAGAAGAGAGTTCCACTCTTCATACAATACTTACCCTTGGCAAAAACAAAAAAAAAACAAAAAAAGCCCACCTAGAAAGGCATGCACTTTGTCTCTCTCAGCCTATGTTCAGACAGAACAGTATTTCTGGACTCTGGACCCATAGGCAAGGCCTCTGACTGTATTAATTATCATGCAAGAGCGATGCTTCACCACAGTAGCATTGATGCAACAATTATTTTTGCTCATTGGACACTATATAAAGCTCAGGGATCCATGTCAAGGTCTCTTACTTCTCATTCTGCTCAGAAAACTACAAAATCTTAAGAACTGCTAGAAGATGTTGCTCCTGATGAAAGAAGAAGGAGGACAGTTAAAAGGAGTTCAGAACCATAGGTAAAATGCGAAGGAAAAATCCCCCAGGCTTCCTCTTACTTTTGGGGTGTGGTAGCTGGGGGCTTCAGAGAAACCTCCACAGAGGAGCCTCCACACCTGGAGATAGAAGAGGACAAATGAGCTTAAGACAGCACAACACAGCACACATGTGCGCACGCGCACACACACACACACACACACACACACACACACACACAGAGGGAGGCATCCTTTGCAAATTTTGTTGCTCATCTATAAAAAAATTTGAAACACAGATGTCGAGGCTGGGTGCACAGAGTGATGGAATGACTGCGACACTGCTGTCCTGTGCACTCTTTCCCCTTGTTGCCGAGTGGAGGAACTATACATACTAATGGCCACCTCAGCCTAAACAATAAGTTTCTCCCTTGTTCTTTTGGATAAGATGAAGCCCATGAAGTCAGAGCTATCTCTTCAGACATCTGGGCCCAGTGGCTGTGGAATGAGAGGTGTGGTGGAGAAGCAGGTGTCCCAAGACCATGCATGGAAGGAGTCCAAGTTCTACTTCTACTCCTGGCTATAACGCCCCCATTTCCACTCCTGGGCCTCTCCCAGCCTCCTTCATTTTCCATATTCATGTTTTTGGAAATTAGAAGCCCTGAAGATTTAATTAGGAGACTGTGTTATGAGAAGGACTGAGTTTGGTGGTTGGCCAAGGACGCTTGTAGGCTTGGGCATGGGGGCATTTGAGTATTTAGGTGAAGACATCCTTTCATGTGCAAAAAACAATCACCTAGTGACAGTGAAAGCTGGTTCCAGGTTTTGCCCTGAATACCAAACTAAAGTGCTTTTGCCTTAGAATGCATCACCTAATAGCAAAAAAGATCCCTCAGCCTCTCTTTGCAACAGCCCTTTGAGCAATGAGCTTAGCCATTGAAGAAAATTAAACTCCCAAATTCCTCAGGGGGTTTTGGCATGAGAACTCAGTGGAATCCTACAGGGAACGTGTTCAAGGGGCCCTGAGGCACTTAGCAAACATGAGCTCTTGTAATCTTGTAGAAATGCCCTCCAAGTCCACAGAGGACTTGGAGACAGATCATTCCATGGTCTACAAAAGGAATGAAGAGGAGCAATTTGCATTGAACTCTGACTTCTTCTCAAGCCAAGGGTATGTGAACAATTCTGGCTCTTGCTTCGCTACCAACTATTATAACTGTGTGACCTGGGACAAGTTCTTTCTCTTCTTCAGTCTCTCCCTCATGTCATTGTTATGAGAATTAAATAAGTGAATTATTATGCAGTAACATCACAGCTAGAGGACACATACTAGTGACTCAATGAACATTAACTCTATCACCATGGTTACTTCCCTCTCACACTGGGTAGGGAGTATTTTTTCTGTGCATACACAACATAGACATTTAACAGAAATAATAGTGCTGACTTTCCTTTAGGCCAGTCTGCTGACTTCACATCCCCATCTGAATAATGTAAGTGAGGGTTCACAAACTACGCTGGGCACCCAGATGAAAATATGAATGGGAAAATGCTTTGGGATCCATGATATTATGAACTAAAGTGCTTAAATTGATTCCAGAGCATATCTGTGAGAGACAGAGTCATCTAATCACAGGCTGTAATTCTATTCTTTATGCAATTATTTCAGCTCTCTATGCTCCTTTTTTCCATCTACAAAATGGATAAAAAGGCAAACATAGGCTTCATGAAGATTTAAAAATAGGTGCAAAATGCTTGGAAGAGTGCCTGGGCATATCATAAATGCAAAAATAATATCTGCTACTCTCTTATTATTACAGCTATTCTTGCCATTACTATCAATAGCAATGCATCCAACAATCATGGTCCTATTTCCTTTGAGGGGATATATTTCCTGCTTACATGTGACTGCCAGATAAGGCACCATAGCTCTACAAAGTAAACTCTGCTGGGTTCAATTTTTAAAATCTAGTTGCTATAGACAAAAGTCAGGACCTGTATATTTCCTTCTTGGATGAAGTGTCCATTGTTGGGGTGCTGAATGCCTCCAGTGGGTGGCTTGAGGTGAGGGTTTGGCTTCTCTTGCCAGGAAAATCCAGTGGGTAATGATGCCAGAGACAAAGGCATGTGATCTCTCTGAGGCCAGTTCATGCAGAAACACCAACACCTGCCAAGTAAGCGCCCTGCTTCCAAAACACTTGCAGATTCCAGCCTTCAAGGGATGTGCTTATAAAGAGGCAGAAAGACCATATTCTTATAAAGAGGTAGACACTGTATTAGTTTCATATTGCTGCTGTAACAAATCATCATAGACTTAAAGGTTAAAGCCGCACAAATTTAATAGCTCACAGATCTGGAGCTCAGAAGCCTAAAGTCAAGCTGTCAGAAGGACCGCAGTTCTAGAGGCTCCGGGGGAGGATCTGAGTCCTTGCCATTTCTCGCTTCTGCAGACCAATGATATTCCTTGACTTTATCCCTTCTTCTATTCTCAAAGCCAGCATTTTAGCATCTGCTCTGCCTGATCTTTTTGAATCCCTCTCATAAATAACTGCATGATTACAATGGACTTACCTGAATAATCCAGGATAATCTCTATTCCCAAGATCATTAACCACATCTGCTAAACTCCTTATATTGAGAAGATAATCCATATATGGGTTCCAGGCATTATGGGGGAGACATTATTCAGCCTACAACAGAGATTAATTCTGCACACACCCAGGTCTCATCCCAAATTGCCAAGGGCACCTCTCATAGGGTTTGAGCACCTAGGCAGGTTCCTTGGATGTGAATTGGCATGGCTACCTTACATCAGGGCCATTATGAGGAAGTTTGAAAATGTTCTTGGCCTCAGGTTCAACAACCCTAGACTAGGTTGCCCTTAGGAAACACTGCAAAAAGTTAGATGATTCAGTGGCCTTGGAATCTCCACCTGGCCTTACTTAGGTTTCTTATGAGCGAATTAGGTGTCAAGATAGCACACATTCCTGAATTTGAGTGTAAATGACACCTTGAGGGGATGGAATTGCCATCAACTGGAGAATTCAGGTTGAGTGATCAAAAACATGAAAGGCAAAAGGCTCACCTGGAAGGGCAAGGTAACCTGTAAGGTGGAAGGCCTTAAAAAGGGCTCACCTAGAGGATTAGCATACAGCAGTAATGGAATAAAACAGGACATAGCCAGGTTGAGGTGTGTTTAGCAGAGTGAGGGCTAGAGAGGGACAGGTAATGTCCTATGCACAACTGCTACTCACACCAGCACCTGGCAAACCCCAAACCCAGACAGACTCACCTTACTGAGGAAGAAATTAGGGTCCAGAGAAAGGAAAACCCACCCCCAAACACGGCTGGCTACAGTCCCAGCCACTGGCCACTGGTCCAGTGCCTTCCCTCTGCATAGAAGTATTGCTATCACCTCCGTTCAGGGGAGACACAAGCACATGACTATGTCACCCAAAGCATTATCCAGGACCCAAGAGTGGTAGAGAATGTGACAGGCATAATTAGAATTCAGTGAAAACTCAGGTACTGCTTAAAATAAAGCTAGCTTGAAACATGAATAATAAGTTAGTGTGAAAATTTTACTCAATGAAATGCTTCTGATAGAACATGGTATCCTTTTATGGAAGTGTTTCTTGATCCATGTCTGCAGGAACCACAGTGTTAAGGGGTAGGAAGAGCACACCTGAGATGACTAAAAGAGAGGGAAGAGGTGGGAATAAGGGGGATGACAGAGACAGAATGGGCTGGGACCTGCCGAAGCTGGTGCAATGTGTCCTCGGGGGACAGTGAGTGAACACTGTAAGAGCAGAGGCTGCTGCAAGGCCCCAGAGGTCACTACCTTACCCTGATGTGACCGCAAGCAATGGTGTAGGAAGCAGAGGCTCCAGAGAGCCTGGAGGAGAGGCTTATTTTGTATGGTACCGAGTCAACACCAGCAGCCTGGAGCAGAGAAGGCCATGAGCGGCACATGTTCAAAAGTCGTCAGATGGAGGCCCAGACACTTACAGACCACACAGATCTCAGAAGGGTAAGCGGGCTTCAGTTACTACTCAGCTCACACCTTGTAATAATAGTGGCCCACCAATTTTCTATGCTTGCCATAACTACTGTGATAAGGGGCAAATTTGTCTCAAACAAATTGGGTTTTTAGTTTTCTTTCCTTTTAGTTACCTCGTTTCTACACACAACATTAAATTGCATGATTTCTCCAGTCAACCCAATTTTAGCTTAAGCTCTGCTTCCTCACAATGACACAAATTCAGACAATGGCACACTTACTCACGCACTCACACGTGGGTGCAACTTACCAACTCTCTGCCCTTCTGGGTCCAGGACTGAGGCCTCCAAATGACCCACCTTTTGCCCAGAAACAGGTCTGTTCATGGGTCCTCCCATCTTCTGCTCCTCACGTCCCACTTCCCTGGAGTCTCCTTGAAGGTCTGCCATTCTGGCCACTTTTCCTCAGTCAGGAAAAGTGGTTTACCCTGGGTCCTTCCACACCTAACATCTTTGCCCCACTCTCTTCTGCCCTTCATGGCCAACAGATCTCCTTCATGTCTTCAGTGGCCACTTCCACATCGCCCCACACACTGTTTGTGGCTTCGCTGCAAGGCCCCTTTCCTCAAGAGGTGACAACTTGTGCTTACCCAGGGCTTTCTCTCTTGTGGACACAGATGGCTGTGAAAGTCTCTCATCTCCATTTTGGAAATTCTGTGCTATCTCAATGCACCTCTCTGCTCTGTGCTGCAATTTCCCCTTTTTTGTCTCTTCATCCTGTAGCTTTATGCTACAGGGACAAAATGCCTGGCACACATGATTTAAAGGAGAGAAGTTGTATCTTGGCTTATGGATTCAGAAGATTCAGTTCATGGTTACTTGCTCCAAGGCAGAAGGTCGTAATGGAAGGGCACGGTGGAGGAAATCTGTACCTCATGGTACCCATGAAGCAGAGGAGAGGGGAAGAACCAATGAGGAATACGCCAGAGAGCAGACATAGTCTCCAAGGTCATGCCCTCTTGACCCACCCAAACACACTCAGAAGTGTGCTTTACTGGTCTCCTAGGCATTTCTCAAACCAATCTAGCCATCCACCAAGATGAACCATTACATCCCCTTTGCCTCACGAAAGGGAACATGGCAGCCTTCACACTCACCCCTGGGCACCTCTCCAGTGCCATGCGCTGCAGAGTTAATGATTCCTGTGGTTGTAACACTGCCACCATCTGTAAAGTCCCCACAGCTGGTCTTCTGTCCAAAATTGTTAGGCTGCAATTCTTCACTTTGTACCCCCTCAGGAACCCCTGCCCCTCAGCTCCAGTGTGCCCACCCCGTGTGCAGTACACACAGTGTGTCTGAAACCTAACACACACACACACACACACACACACACACACAATTTCAATGTAGTTACCACTCATTTCTTCTCTATTTTGTGGCATTATTCTTCTCTTCAGGGATGGAAACTTCAGAATAATTCTTGATCCCCCTTTTCTCTTCTCCCCTCAATAGTCTGCCTATCATCAAACCCTGCTTATATCCCAAAAATATTAAGTGGAAGTCTTGGCTTTTTAAAACAAAAAGGCACCTTGTCCTAAGAATCTAGATTTCTACATTGTACCACAAGGTTTAACACTTTGCCTAGACCTGTTTGCTCATCTGTGAAGTAGGGATTTGGAATAGATGAACTTTAAATACTGTGTAAAAGACTAACCATTACTTACCCATTATCCATTCTCCTTTTATAAAACAAAACCTACCTCTGTTCTGAGCAGTAATGTGCTCACCTACAAACCCATTTGCTCCTTGGTTGGCACTTTCAGCTCAAGGATGGCAGCTGTTGCATCCTGCAGATCCTACTGGCCCCAAGTTGTCACCGTCTATGCATAAGTAGTCAGCCTTCCGCAGAAAAGTTGTGAGAAGGAAGCGTCTGCTTGGTTCATGTCCTATGCTCAGTGCCCAGCACCTGAGGGCTGAGTAGACAAAGGGCTTCACTGGGTCCTACTTCCTGCCTGGCCCAGAATCCCAGATACAGGCAGGGCTTGTGGATTGATGCAAAGTTCTCTTTGCCACTGAGCACAGCCTGAGCCCATAGAGAGGTTTCCCCTACCAGCCCTGGTGTCCCTGTCTGAACTGGAAAAACAAGGCATGGGACAGGCTTTTAGAGGGACACATTTCCCATCCCTGGAGTCTCTTTTTGGCTCTGCTAGAACTTCAGCACATCAGAATACAACGTATTTCCAGACCTCATACCATTCCGGCCCCTGAAATGCATCCCATGGACTGCAGCCTTTCGTGTCTGCACGCAAGAAAAGTTGATTCTCCTGGTGTCAATAAGGACATTCTCCTTCACCACTCAGGGGTCCCTATGGCACTTGTTTACACTAAACAACAGTTTAGAGCTTCGTGAGAATTTCCCTTGGAAGGGCCCCTCAGGAATGATTTCATCTTCTTCTCTGATGTTAAGCTGAATTCATGAGGGCTGGAGTGAAGAAGTTAGAAAGTTATGAGAAGCCATCAAGACCAAGGGTACCATGAAATTTCACTGAGCGATGAGTGGAGAGAGATTCCCACTGAGGCTGGGCAAGATGCCAGCAGCACAAAGGGTCACATGATGGCCACCAGGACCCTCTGTCCATCGTGTCTCCAGCCACACTGGCTTTGACTTCCAGCAGTGCCTACAGCTTCTCCTGCCTTTAGATGGGCCTCACATGATCCCGTGGACCACATCGGGGAGTTTGTCTCCAAGCAAGTGGCGAACTCCCCCTACCACCATCCCTCAGAGGAAATATATAAATGCCACTTTGTGCTATTCCATTGACAGCTAAGCATTGCTTTGGGGAAGTGCAAAGCATCAGTCTGGTTCTCACAGCTCTTTCTGACATCAAAACTTACAGGACTAAATGAGCATCCCACTTACAATTACCTAACAGCTGATATTCTAGTGGGAAACTACCAGAACTGTGATTCCTGCCGAGATCTCTCCACAAAGAAGCCAGGCCAAAGAAGAGATGGGGAAAGAACCTGAATTTGGACCACAGGCAAAGAAGGGAACCTGGGAGTAGGGCGTGGGCAAGGCTTCTGCTGCGTGGAAAAACTCCAGCCCCAAGCAGCTGGAGCAGCTGAGCAGACACGGCAGGGTGACCTTTGCCTCTGAGGTCAGCCATGGAGCTACTGTGACCCTACTGGATCCCAGCTGCCCTGAGTGTATAATATAGTGGATACCGCCCCTTACTTTCAACTGAGTCACCCACAGACACCCTCGGGGAACTGAGATCTTGATGACAGGAGGGCTGGGGTGCCTTTCACAGACTCTCCACTAGAGGTCAGGTCTGGGAGAAGATTGGGCTCAGCTGGTCCATCTTGGAGCTCCAAGAGTCTTCAGGGCCCAGCAGCTCAGGCTCTGGGAGGAGCTGCCAGACAGCTGGAGGATGGGGCTCCCTGATCCTTTGTGCTTGTCAAATCCTCTACAAATCAAGTGTCAGAGGCAACATGGCCCAGCAGCCTTCCCCTGAGGTCAGCACCAGCTGACTTCAGTTCCAGTTGCCCTGGAGGTCTTGAGTAATCTGACCAAGACCCTCGTGAAGAGGGGACCCAGAGTGAGCCAAGACCCAAAAAGTCACGTAAGAGTCACCCACACAGCCGTGAGGCCCTCTCATATCCTGCCTGTCATGCACCCATGGGCAGAGAAAGAGGCATTTGAGAGGTCGAACATTTGCCTGTCCCAGTCTAAGAGTCATGGTGGGAGCTGAGAGCACAGTAGGGTTGAAGGGATCCGGGGCCCTTTCAAAGAAAACAAGGCGGGGTGGGTATGTCCAGAATATATTGTACGCATTGAAATCCAATATTTTGTAAAATGAATAAGCCAGTTTAATTGGCCTCTTATGAGAAAGTCCAAATTGTAGAACACATAAAATCAGAGCTTCCCCCAGCTGAGGAGAGAAAACAGATTCTGTCTCTGAGTCTCCCACACCCATCCTTCTCCTCCAAGCCCAGCTGGGAGAGGCTGGGAATGTCCAGAATACATATTAGAAATCACTGGGCAAGGCAGCTTGATGCCCTGGCCTCACCACAGGATCAGGTGGCCCCAGTTCAATACGTCTCAGAGAGAGACCTCCTGTCTGAGCGGGGGAAGGCACTATGAAGCAGAAGAAGACTCTCTTCATGCTGGGGCCATTCTGTTGACAAGATGAGCTGTGTCATCCACTAAAATCCCAGAAGAAAACTGAGCAGCCTTCTGAGCAGACTCCTGATGAGCCGAAGCGGGCACACCAGGGTCTCTGAGCAGAAGCCCCCTGCCGCCCAGTCCACAGGGCCCAAATAGAAGCCTGAGGCACTGGAGGACAAGGAAGTAAGTCACGGAGGCTGAGGCCCAACCTTGCCTGTCTGGTCTGCCTCTTTATGATGTGACAGTGTGTATGAGTGTGTGTGTGTGTGTGTGTGTTGCTGCGTGGCAGATACTCGGCCTCCTAGATGGGCTGTTCACCTGGCAGGTCCTTTGAACTCAAGAAAGCTATTTTGTCCATTTTGTCACATTTTCAGTGAAGACTGACAGGGGTAATTTATGATTCCCTAAGGGACTCCCTAAAAGGGAAACCAGATTTTAAAACTTAAAAATACAACACGTGCACACACACACAAATGTCACGGATACTCACAAGACGCACATATACACCAGCCCGTGCACTAGACACCATGGGAAAGTAGCTGGGAACAAAGAAACTGAGCCAGCCGCGCTCTGTTCTCTCTGGCTCCGGGCCCTCCAGTGAGTCACTCTACCACTCTGAGACTTTATGTTGTCATTGTAAAAAGTATATGTGTCAAACTATCTACCCCCAAGGCTGAATGTATTTCTCTGAGAAATAAAATGCCTGATATGCACAATTTAAAGGATGGAAATCCGGGCTCAGGGCTTTGGAAATTTCACTCTATGGCCTGCCGGCTCCAATGCCAGAAGCACCTGGCAGGGGAAAGCTGCTCACCTTGTTGCAGCCAGGAAGCAGAGGCAGGAAAAGAGCATGGAAGGGACCAGGGATCAGAATACGCACACATCACCAGGAGCCTGCTTTCTTCAAGTGGGCTGTACCTCCCACTCAGTTAGGAACTCTCTGATGCAAAACCCACTGATGAGGTCGACACTGTCATGAGCAAATTACCTCCCAGGTCCCACCTCTGAACATTGCAGCATCAGCAATCAAGGCTTCAGTAACTGGGTCTTTGGAGGACACTTCCTATTTAAACCATTATACACATTATTCTGGGAAACTGACCCCCAAAGTCCTAGGCCAAAGTCTGTGCCTGACCACCAAAGATGTGTCTTCAGGATGACAGTTCTGTATGGAGAAGTTTCCAGAGTCAGCAAGTGCTTGCTCATGCTCCCAGGTGATGGGTCATGGCCCTGACCTCTGGTGCTGTCTGAGCCAATTCTTCAACATCACAGGTCTGAGGGAAATGAGGGTCCTCGGTCACAAGGCCTGCAGCAGGTGCCGGTCAGAGAAACAGATGTGGGGCATTTTCTACCTGTCTGTTGCTTGCCTGGAAAGTCCAGGCAGGCACTGACCACAGGGAGAGAGGCTGCCGGGTTAAATATAGAAGGGAGACTCTAAATAAAGTGGTGACAGATGCAAAGAGAATGAACAGAGACAGTCTGTATATAGAGTCAGCTTAGAAAGACCATACAGGGATAGACAACCAAAGACCTACTGACAGATGGACACAGAGATGGGCCATCTCCAGGGCCCTGGGCATGACTAATTGTGCATGCACAGACACCCACAACTGAGGACAGAGGCAAGAGGATGGGAACACAGATGCCAGTCTGCCAGTGACCTTTGTGTCCACTACGTGCCTGGACTCCTAGAGGCCCTTCTCTCTGGGCAGCTGGGTTTCTGCCAGGCAGCTGGCCACCAGACCCACATCGTGCCTGGGCAGCAGTGGAGTCTGGAGGAGGTGAGTGGGGAGTAGGGCAGAGCAGGTCATCAGCCGAGGTGGGAGGAAGAGACTTTGGGGATGCAACTGCTTCCAAGGACTGATTCCCCCATGCGGCCTCAGGCAATTACCAGGAGCCTTCCCTTGTCAGTCCAGAATTTCAGTGGCATTAATGACACCTAATGCAATTTTCTCCCTGGATCAGGTCATTTTCTTTCATGGTTTTGGGCCCCAAGAGGCAGCACCTCTTCTTGTCTTGGCTTTGCCCAGCGGGAAGCGCACTGAAATTCTTTCTGTCTTCTTTTGATAACTGTAATTAATTCTTTCCAGGGGATAAATGAATATACTGTCTACGTATGTAATAATCTGCCATCCTTCCAGTAATTTACCTGCAGAAGGACTTGGCTGCCATCCACAGGACGGAAGGTGGGTGGAGGAAGTAGAGGCGGTAAGGCAGGACTCAGTCTAGGACATCAAGCCCAACTCAGCCTTCCTCTATGCCCTCTGTGAAGCACTCATTCAGAAATCCACTCCTCCTGGGGACCCAATGAACAAGCATAGCAACCCTGAGTCAGGCCCAGGGGCAAAGAGGAAAGACCAGTGCCTGCCCTCCAGGATCTCAGCCTCTCGGGAGAGCAGCGAGAAACCTAGGGACAGATAAAAGCAATGAGCCCACGTTTGAGCAATGATAGAAGTGACAGAACCTGGAACTCTTTACCCCTTCTGGAAAATGAAGATTTCCATTGAGACTCAGTGCTCTGGGGACAGTTAATAATGAAAGCACAGAGAACAGTGCCCAGGAAATGATCAGTGCTCAGTAAGTTACGATGCACATGACAGCCTGAGCCAATATGAAACCTTTGTTGGTCTCTAACCCAGGTCTTTCCCCGTGTAGCAGGTAAGTGTGGCCAACACACCTCTACCCACAGTGAGGGTTCCCACAGTGACAGCACCACTGCTCTGTTGCCTGAGTTAGACCTGGGGGCCGTCTCATAGCCACACTTTCCCAGTCATGGGTGCTGGGAACTTCTACAGCATCAGGCAGAGCCACAAAAACCCGAGCTAAAAGCATGTGGGTTTCACCAAAAATGAGTTTCCTAGCATACAACCTGGAAATTCCAACTAATACGTGCATATCTTTGTATGCACAAATCTTCGTACAATCACACTCATAGTATGCATTATTCCCAGTAGTCAAAAACTATAAATAACCAAAATGTCCATCAACAGATGAATGAGTAAAGGAAATGTGATATATAAGACAACAGATAACTGTTACGAAAAGAAATGAAGCACTGATGTGTGCTACAACATTGATGAACCTTGAAAAAATTGCACTAAATGAAATTAACCAGACCTAAAGAGTCACATTTTATATGAGTCCATTTATATGCAACATCCAAAGTAGGCAAATCCATACAGACAGAAACACTACCGGTTACCAAGAGTTGGGGAGAAGGTGAAATGACGAGTAACTGCTTAATGGGTACAGGGTTTTCTTTTGGAATTAGGTGGAAGTGATGGTTGCATAATACCATAAAGGTAATCAATGCCACTTATTTGTTCACATAATTAATTTTGTGTTTCAGGGCTTCCACTTCAATTTTTAAAAAGGAATATAGAGTTTTCTCCGTGGAATCTGTGGTCTTCAACCTATAGTCCAGTACCTCTAGGCAAGAGAGTCACCATGATGAGGCCATATGACAAGCAGGACCAGAGGATGGATGCATGACTCATAGGAAGGTGGAAACCTCTTGTCTTTCCCAGATCCTTCTTCAGATAAGCTAACCCCCTCCACCCCACAGGGAGGCTGCAGTGCTACTGATGTACTTCCCAGTGCTGAGAAAGAGCACCAACCCTGCACATGTACAGACATTGGCACCAGCGCCACTAAGGCCACCAGGAGGGTCAGGGCAGCCCTCAATACCTGAGTCTCCCAGCAAGAGGCGATGGCGCCCTGTCTCATCAACTGCAGAGAGAGACTCAGAGGAAAGCAGGCATTCTGGTGTCAGTTGCCTCTATTAAGCTTGCTGGAGCAGAACTGCTCAGAAAGTTCCCAGGGTTAGGAGGAAGATGAGCTTTCTGGGTCTGCTCTGCCCGAAGGCTGGAACATCAGCAGGGAAGGGGGGCTTTTGGCAAAAACCACAGCCAGAGGCCCTGTCTTTTACATCAGACACCTCTGTCCAACACCCAGCCTGATCTTGGCTAAAAATTGCCCTCCCTGAAGGAACCCTAGATTGATCACACTGGGAAGGTTGGTCAGGGCACACTAAAGGTGATCTATTCCCCACTGCAAGCTGTAAGCCCCGGGGAAAGCGGCCCATGCAATGCAGGTGAAGTGGTGAAGGGCCTCCCAGCTCAGGGGATCCTTGCTTACAAGTTCCCTGTCCCTCCAGCACCAAGCTTGAGTCCTGCAGGGGCCAGCAGCAAGGGCTTGATTGACTGCTACAAGATGGGACTCCAGCAACCCCTTAGCACTTTGGGGCACCCATCCCCCCACCAGAATGGCGCTGCACTGAAAGCTCTGGTCTGCCTCTCTGTCCTCCTCAGTCCACTTCTCCATCTGCCCATCTCTCCTAATATCTGGGTCCTGGCTGGTGAATGATTCTCTGTTTGTCTCTCTTTTCATTTTATCATTTCACTTTATCTTCCTTAGAGCTTTCTCTCTTTCCCTGACTGATTGCTATTCCTTTTCTGCTGTGGGGGAAGAAAAAGGAAACAGGCCCAAAGGATGGATAGCGTCTGTGTGTCTGTCTACACAGTTCCTCTAGCTGGACACAGTGACTCCTTGTCTGAAGATTCTAAGAGGGTGATAAAATCCACTTGGACTTTTATCTTACCTTTGTCTCCAATCTCTCTAGTCTTACTGACACTGACTTTTGATGTTTCTCCTTCATACTGCTGACCTCACACCTGCATCTCCAAGGCACTGCAGCAGCCAGCAGCCTTCTCAACCCCTCTCTGTCCCAGCTGGTCAGTGTACCTAGCACCCACCTGAGCAGTTTCTTTGCCTGCCTCAGTTGTTCTCAGAGTGTGTTCCTGGACTATCATATCGCCATACCCTGCAATGAGCTAGAAATGCAAATTCTCAGGATATGTCCCTCACCTCCTGGCTCTGAAGCTGGGGGAGGGTCCAGCAGGCTGTGTTTTAAGAAGCTCTCCAAGTGATTCTGTTTCCTTCAAAAGTTAAAAACCACTGGCCTACTTAAAGGCCTTCTGTGGTTCCCCCCACCAGGCCCAGATTCCTCAGCACAGCATGCAAAGCCTCTGGGACCCATTGCCTGCCTCTCTGCTGAGCTCTGAGTCCACCTTCCCACCCTCTCCACCCACCCCTTCCCAGCATACCTTGCTTCAGCTAACCCCCCACGGCTTCCTGAACACAAGCTATTTCCAGCTTCTGTGCCACATTGCTTTGTGCCCAGATGCGCTTCCCTCCTTTCCACAGAGCTGCCCCCCACCATGGTGCCCCTCTCTCCCTGACTAACACAAATCCCTGTTGTACTCAGCTGTCAGCCTGCTGCTCCTTCTTGAAGACAGGGCTGTGTGTTTGCACCTGAGAGCCCCAGCACGCTGTTCGTATGCGGTACCTGACTGACAGCCAGGACTTCATCACAGTCCTCCGGCCATCCCAGGATCCCCAGATACACCTCAGTGCACAGGCCTGCTTATTTCATTCCACCACTGGGTTTGTTGTGATCAGGCCCCTCGTAACAAGCAAGTTCACTGCAGCTCTCCTGGACAAATAGCCTTGGTGGCATGGTTTGGGGAGACATCCAGAATGTGCAGTATGAACTAAGTGGTTGGGGTTTAATAAGCAGCATTTGGAGTCTAGTTCTGCCCCTTGTTAGCCTTGTGATCTCACAGGAAAAGCCAAAGACTCAGTTTTCTCATCTATAAAGTGGTTTCTTTAAAAACCTCTCAAGAATTGTGCTAAATTTAGGTAAGCCTGTGACTTAAGTCCCCCTTAAAAGCAGAGCCTGAAACAAGAACTTGGATGTAAGTGATTATTTAAGAAGTGATCCTGGGGAATAGGTGGGAAGTTTGGGAAAGAGCGGAAACACCAATATAACTCTCATCGTGGATAACGTGCTCCACTCTGCAGAAACCTCTGGGGCGAAAGGGGGATCTTTTCAAACAGTTGCCATCTCTGGTTGATTAAGGGCTCACCTGACCATTGCCCCCTCCCAGACTACACTAGAGCTGTTTGTTTGCAGGTGTGTGGGATTCCTAAGCTCCAGGAAAGGCCTGAGGCAAGAAACCCCAGAAAAGCAAAGTGTACCGGAACGTGGCTGTCAGCTTCAGCTCATGCAGAACTTCCCGCCACAGCTGTGGCTGAAATAATCAGGTGGGCACAAGAATGGGGCCTCAAGAGTACCTGCCACAGTCTGTGAGACACACTCCCCTATGGTGTGCGACTCTGTCCAATGCAGTCTTTCTTCTCTGAACTGAGATTGCTAGTTAGCTGACTCTATCCTCCACCTCATGGTGGTCAACCGAGGGCGAATGTCTGTCTTGCCCATCAGTATGCCTCTAACATCAGAGGGATTTTGATACAGGCAACAGTATCAGAAATATTTGCCAAATGACTGGATGAATGAAAGTGTCACTCACATAGTGGATACTGAAGACAATGAATCGTATCGTACCTTACCCAGGGGAAAGAGAGAATGCACTATTGCTAATCATTTACAGAGAATCATTAAATTTGAGCAGGTTGGGATTTCTCCTTTATTCAAGATGACTAACAGAGACCAAGTCCCCCATAAGAGTGGACTAAAATCCTGGATAAAATGTATGAATCAATGGTATTGAAGTCATTGGACAACAGAGAAGGGCTGCCTCCCAGAGACAGAAAGTAAAAGAGGTCACCCCATGACTATCCCCATAAAACCTGGAGAAGATCTCCAGGCAGCAGTGAGATATGAGAGAAGGCAGAGGGGCAAGAGACACAATTACAAAGGGAAGTGAGGGAACTTTTGGAGGTGATGGATTCATGTCTTGATTTTAGCAATGATTTCATGGGTGTGTACAGATGTCCAAAGATATCAATTTCATGCTTTAAAGAATACCATTTTGGCCTTCACGCCCAGGAAGTCTCCCAGAAAGCAGCATCTCAGGCTGTCCATTTGGGACCCGAAACTCCCGGACCGTAGAGTGGCCTGAGCTGTTTGGATTGAAAGTCTGCGCGGACCTGCATCTCGGC
>PVJX010000532.1:90206-242975 GCA_004027295.1 Dolichotis patagonum | reverse complement strand
GTACCCAGCCCTTCTTTTATTAATCTACTTATCTCTTGTTTAATTTGAATTAATATTTCAGTTTTGGTCCCGCTTACGAGGTCTTGAATATATCTCTTTATGTCCGCTAATGCTGTGTTTGATGTTGCATTTTTGCTGCCCTCAGTCTCTTTTGTATTTACCTCTCCTGGATCAATGTTTTCAGGGTTGGGGGCTGGGAGTGTTTTCTTATTTCTCCCTTTCGTCATGTTTTTGGTTCCTTCCATACAAGTGTACAGTGTAATTCCCAGACCCTTTTCTTGTTGTTTAAGGCTCCTCTAGAGGGTGCAGGCTAGGAGCTTTAGCCCTCTTCAATAGGTTATCCGAGATTAGAGTTCACCCACGGGCAGTGTGCGCTAGCTCTTCCCTTCTGGGCCAGTCAACATTTGCAGGCCTTCCCTGCGTCAGTGTGCACTGATCTCAGGGAAGTAACTGGGTCCCCGCCAGGGGCGTGGCCTAGTTCAAGCAGATTCCACCAATCCGCTTGGCGAGGGGAATAACCAGCTGAAGCCACTTCCTTATGGAGCTAGGGCTATCCTGCCCAAATCCAACATGTCGTCCAGTTGGTTTCCCCTTTCCCGTGGGAGGGTCTTATTCTCATCACTCACCGTGTCCCCAAGAACTGCTGGACTGCCCGGCCTCCGACTTCAGCGCGGCTGAGGTGGGAATTCATGGTGCCTCTGGGTGGGTTGTGTGCAGTGTCGGTCCCGGCGAGCTGCACGCCGGGCTGTTCAGCTCCGGGCTCCGGCAGCTCAAGCCAGTCACTTTGGCGCGGATCGCTTGTTCAGGTCGGGCGGAATTCAGGGGTCTTGAGGCGGGTGCCGTGCTCGCCGATCTTATCTTCACTAATAGTAGCCCCAGGACCTCTTATTTGAGCGGGTTTTTGCGCTTTAGTTTCTTTCTGTGTTGTGAGAGTCTATCTCTCTCTGGGTCTCTCCAGGGTGTTTTATTCTGGCATTTGAGCTGTCTCTCTCAGAGAGGGTCTCTCTCCTGCTACCTACCAGTCCGCCATCTTGTCTCCAGCTCGGATGGTACATTGTTGACCACCGTGGTGATATAGATAGCTTAGTAACAGCCTCTTGGACATTCATCCTGTGAGTCATCCAATAATTGTTGTATTGGTTTCCTACGTTGTAAAACAAATTATCATGAATTTGTAGTCTATATAAGCCATGTTTATTAGCCTACGATTTCTTTGGGTCAGCAGTCTGGTCATTGCTTAGTGGGATCCTCTGCTTGTGGGTGTGCCACAAGGCTGCAGTTGAGGCGTTGGTCAGGGGTGGAGGTTGATCTGAAGCCTTTGTTGGGAAAAGGTCCATTTCCGGGCTTACACAAATGGCAGCATGCTTCAGTCCTTTACAGTCTGTAGGAGTGAGAGAGCCTCAGGTCTCAGGTGGCTGCTGACTGGAGGACACCCAACGTTTCATGTCATGTGCATACGTCCAGTGTGGCTGCTTTGTTTCATCAACATATGCAGGGAAGATGATACAGAGTCTGCTAAGAAGAAGATAACCTATTGATAACCTACTGATAACCGACTCATCAAGGTTAGATCCTTTGATGGCTTGGGAGTATGGCACTCTCTGTCATATTCTCTTGGTTAGAAGCAAGTTGCTAAGCTGGTCCATACTCATGAAAAGGAGATCATAAATAGTGTAAACACCTCTCCAGGTGTTTACAAGGTGACCCAAGGATCCCTGGGGTCATCTTAGACTCTGCCTTACACCATTGGCCTATATTTTTATCTTGGACTATCCACAGTGGTCACTGTTTTCCAGATGGAATACTTATTGACCAACCAGCTGTACTATCCGAGTTGCAGCTGTATACCATCTGTGAACTTGGATAGTGCTCTCTGGCCTGATCAAAGTTATGGAGATCATAAAGCCTTTGGCTTCCATCTTCATGCCCTCAGATAGCTTTCCCCACCAGCCCAGGCCCAATATCACATGCCCTGCATCCCAGTGTTCTTCACCTGCAAGTGGCGTTGGAGTTTGACCCAGGCCTTCCCTGAGGCCACTGTCAACAGGGGCATCATGAACAGAGTACAGATGGGGTAATTCTTGCCTAAGTCCTCTCGTGCAAGGGTAGGTAGGAGACTGCTGTCTTCCAAGGGAGGTTAGATGTTAGGTTCTATACTATGCTCCCACCATATTTCTTAACAAGAGTACAAAGCATGGATGAAGAGAAGACAAAGCACCAGATTTGAAAAATTTTAAGAGGTTAGGGTGGTGATGTAGCTCAGTTACAGATCGCATGTTCAGTATGTCCAAAGCTTTGGGTCAGCTTCCCAGCCTGGGTGCATGCATACACATACGCATGCTGCAAAGGTCTGTTTATCCCCAATGAAACTGCAGGAGCTCTGCGAGAAGTCTTGAGGTTGTAGTTACAGTGTATGTGAGAAGCCAGTACATGGCTGAGGTTGGATAAGAACTAATGTAGCTGCAGATTCCCATGGGATCAGAGAGACAGGAGAAGGAGTTAGCAGAACTAGCAGAGCCATTGATCTCTGTGGTCCAGTGACATCTGTGAGGACACATTCTCACTTCAGCTGCCTAGTTTTAGAAGAGCATCACAGAGAAGGGACGCGTAGAGGCAGAGCTTGGTGATCTCCCACACTGCCACTGAACTAGAAGTCAATGACCTGAGCCAGGCATGCACGCCTGTAATTCCAGCACTCTGGGAGGCTGAGGCAGAGAATCACAAGTTCCAGCTCAACCTCGGTACCTTAGCAACTTAGTGGGACCCTGTCTCAAAATAAAATAAGGTCAGGCATGGTGGCTCATGCCTGTAATCCCAGCATGAAGGAAACTGAGCCAAGAGGATCAAAATGAATCAAAGCTCGCCTAAGCTACATAACGAGTTCAAGGCCAACCTGAGCTATGTAGCAAAAGCCTGTCTCGAACAAACAAACAGGTCTGGGACGAATCAGTATGAAGGCCCTGCGTTCAACCACCAGTATTACACAAAAAGTAATTAATGATATCTAATGTTAATGAAATTTTTTGACATTAAAAATGCCCTAAGCCATGTCTACTGCCTTCTATCAGTCTGATATATATATATATATATATATATATATATATATATATATATATATATAGATATATGTATATATATCTATATACATATAGATATATGTATATATATCTATATATATATAGATATAGATATATGTATATATATATGTATATATATATGCAAAGTTTTAATAGATTCTTATTACACTGGAGTATAATAAAATGCACCACAATCTCAAGACTATAGGCGAGAGGACAATAAAAGTCACAGTAATTCAGTTGAGCTAAATAAACACTACTATGAATGGCAAAAGACGAAGATTCAATTGGCAAGTTAATCTAATAAGGAAGTACACAGGAGAAAAAGACTAAATCAGTAAAGAGCTTACAGTTATCAAATTCCAGAGACAGAAAAAAGAGAATTAAAATGTTGGAGGAAAGAAGACAAGAACCATACTGCAGTTTTAAATGATGAAAGTTTTCTTCTGAAAGGTATTTAAGCTGGTTCATTCACTAAATAATCATTTTATTATAATTACCTCAAGTCAAAGTCTTCCAGGCACAGGGAACACAACAACAAATGAAATCTCTATACTCAGAAGTTTAAATTTTTAGAGCAAATGAGTAGAAATAGAAAAGAAAGGAAGTAATTCATAGGAATAGTATATTAGATGGTAAGAGGAAAAAAACTAAAGCAAAAAAGACTTGCGAATTTAACTTTATACCTTTGTGATTGGTTAAATGTGTTTTATATAATGTCTGTCTTTTGGAACTTACTGAGGCTGCCAGCCTACTTTAAAGTCCAGCCCTGGAGAAGCTGAGGAATGAGGACCATGAGTTTGAGATCAACTTTGGCTAAATAACAAGTTCAAGGCCAACCTGGACTACACAGCAATACTTTGTTTCAAAGCAAACTAAAATAAAACAAAAATTTATTGAGACTAAGTTTGGCGTGGTGACCTGGACCCACAATGCCTGCTACTAGGAAGGCTGAGACAAGAGGATCACTTGAGTCTGGGAGATGGAGGCTTGCCAGGGCAAGAGAGCAAAACCCTATTTAATATCAATCAATCAATCAATCAATCTCTAGGTTACTCTTCTCGCTGCTGAGACAAAATACTTGGCCCCAAAGTTTAGGGGGGAAAGGTTTATTTAGCTCAGTTTGTAGAAGTTTCAGTCCATAATTAACTGGCTCCAAGGCAGGGTGGCATGGCAGAGGGGCATCACAGAGGAGAAAGAGTCCTTGGCAGAGCAGTCAGGATGCAGAAAGATCAAGGAGGGGAGACTTTTCCAGGTCACACACCCTCAGAGACCTACTTGCTCCAACCAGGCTGCCCCTCCCAACATCATACCCAATCAACAGTAGATGAATCCAGGGATGAGTATCACACCTTCTGTAACCCAGTAACCTCCCAAAAGTGCCATGTGTGAGAGCCTGGGGCTTTGGAAGAACATCCAGATATAAACAATGACACGTGTGCTCTTGTTAGGTATATTGTTCTGTGTATATGTGTTTGGTATATATCTGTTAGCTTATCTGAACCAGATAAGAATCTGGTTCTTCGATCCATTATTGAAGTACTGAAGTCTCCAACTATCAATGAAAAACTGCCTATTTCTCCCTTAATACATATATAGATAGATAGATATACATACAGGTTTTTTGATACAGGGTCTCACTCTGTAATTCAGGCTGGCCTTGAACTCACTATGTAGCCTAGCTAACCTCAAACTCATGGAAATTCTCCTGCCTCAGCCTCTCTAGTGCTGGGATTACAAGCAGGTACCACCATGCCTGGCCTCTCCCTTCATTTTTATCAGTTTTTTCTTTACATGTTTTGAAGGTCATTTGTGAGGTGCATAAATGTTTATAATTGTTATATCATCTTTCTGTATGGAACTATTTATTACTATACCATGTGTTTATATCTTATAATTCTTCTGGATTTTGTCTGATATTAGTATACACACTCCATCTCTCTTGTAATTGCTTTGTATATGAACGGTCATTTTTCATATTTTACTTTGAAACTATTTGTGTCTTTGGATCTAAATTGTGTATTTTGAAGGCAACACATTGTTGAATTCCGGTTTTCAAAATTCATTTTGTGGCTCTCGGTCTATCTGGAGGGGATTTCCTAATCATTCATCAAACTTCCTGGAAGATGGTAAAGCAGTAAGTAGCAGAGAAAACAGTCTTGCTGAGAGTCGGCACCCAGACGCTGGGACACAGCGGCAGTGGAGGGGAGTGGCAGACATGGCGGCCTGTACTGGCTGGCAGTGGGTGCAGAGCACTCAGTCCTTTGTTGGAGAGAGTAATGGACTGAGAACCATTTTGGAAATGGCTGATAAGCCCAGAGCCAGGACTAATGCTGGCTTCCTCTAGCAGCTCCTGGCTGGGGACAGACCTGTGGAAACTGCTTGGACTGCGGTGAGCCCAGTGAGTCTGGTCCCAGGGCAGACCTGCTGAGGCTATAGACTACTCCACCATAAAGCAACTGCTGGCTTGCTGGGACAGAGCAGCACGACTCAGGACTCTGTCTCCACAGGCTGTCTACTAGTGAACCCAGAGAGAATCCTGGACGTGGAATATTTGGTTTTCTTTTTTGTGTTTTGTTTTATTTAGTTCTCTTTCTCCTTCATTGTTTTCTTTCTTTCTTTCTTTCTTTCTTTCTTTCTTTCTTTCTTTCTTTCTTTCTTTTTATGAGTGTGAGAGTGGTTCCTAACCTTTTTGTGTGTGTGGCTCTGGTCTGTTCTTCCTTTCCACTCTTCCATCTCTCTTCCTTCAGTCTTCTTCACCAGTCCCCACAAGCTAGCAGGATACATCTGTGTCCTCCAACCTTACTTGTATCTCTTTCTCTTCTTCTACTTCTTTATTTTTCTTCTTAATCCATTTTAAATTTTAATCCTGAGGGCAAAATTGACACATTACAGACTTACATATTACATATAATTATCCATTTTGTTTTATATTTTCCTTATATAATCACAAATCTAGTTCACATGATTAAAAGCTGCAAATTAAGTTAGCTCAGTTTATTGTTTTCTAGGCTGTATTTGATGTTATTGGAACCATTACAGCCAAAACTGACATAACTGTTTTAAACAGCTGTTGATCCTGATAATCCATGACTGAGATTAACTGAGGGTCACAGAAAATATGGTGGCACAGTGCTAAAGAACCAGGGACTAGATCAAACAAGCAACAGTTTCTCATCTCCAACAAACAGAAGAGGTAAGGTCTTCCAAAACACCCCAAACTCAAAAACTAGCTACACCTGAAAGATACCTCACAGACGTAATCATCACATAAGTGTCCTAAATACTAGCAATAAACAACCCATCATAGTTAACTTACAAGCATCACCTCAGAAATTAAACTAAAAACAAGAAGAGAAATAAGATGACATTTAAACAAGACGAAACCAAGAAATCCAGTTCTCCAAAGGCAAACCCGAGGTGGGATATTCTGAAAGTTCCCCACAAGGTCTGTCTGAAGTGGAAACAACAAAGCAATTGAGTGAGGTTCTGAAAAAAATGAAATCAGAAATATTCTCTCAAATAACTACAGAGATTACTAAAATACATGCCATGCTTAGTGATGTTAGAGCAGATGCAGACAAAAAATAGATGAGCTTAAGCAAATTATTGAAATACAGCATAGGAAAGAAATGGAATCCCTAAAGTGGACTCAAGCAGATACCCAGGAGAATAAAAACCCCATTGAAAGTATTTGAAACAGATTAGGTTAATGTGAGGACAAGATCTCAGATTGAGGACAGGCTCCCAGTTAGCGACCAGGAAAAGAAAGATTGCTCAAAACTAGCAAGGGACCATAAGAAGTCAATTCAGCAGCTGCTAGATGAGACAAAGAAGAATAATTTAAGATTAATTGGAGTCAATGAACAAGCAGCAGATACCACAAATGACATTAAAAAGATGTTCACATGCATCATGACAGAAAACTTTCCTGGTAGAGAAAAACTTTGACATTCATATTCAGCATATAGAACTCCAATTAGCAATGATCAAAAAAAAAAATCTAAGGCCAGCCATATCATAGTCAAGATTCCAGAAATTCAGCACAAGAAGAGAATCCTAAAAGCTGTTAGATAAAAGAAAAAAAATGATCTATAAAGGAAAACCCATCAGAATTACAACTGACTTCTCAGCACAAACTCTCAAGTCAAGGAGAACTTGGGGTGAGGTACTCCCAAGTTCTAAAGGAAAACAACTTTCAACCCAGATTGATGTATCCCACAAAACTATCTTTCAAAATTGATGGAGAAATAAGATACTTGCATGACAGAGAATATCTGAGGTAATTTGTGACCACTAAACCAGCACTGCAAAATGTTTTCAAGGACATTCTAGAAAGAGATAACAAGGACTACTGCTCTATGAACCCCAACAGAAAAAAATCACCAGGGAAGGCAAACAATTAGAGGGAGAGAAAAAAAAAGAGGGAGCCAACAACAGGAAAACAACATGACAAGGGTAAATTAATACATACCAGTTTTAACCACCAATGTTAATTAATGGTCTCAATTCACCCATCAAGAGACACAGACTGGCAGAATGGATCAAGAAGCAAGATCCAACAATATGCTGCATGCAAGAAACACATTTAATTCAGAAAGAATTTCATAGACTGAAAGTCAAAGGATGGAAAACAATACTCCATGTGACAAGGACCCAGAAAAAAGCAGGAGTAGCTATTCTGTTTGCAGACAAAGTGAATTTCAAGCCAAGACTGATTGCAAGAGATAAAGAGGAACTATTCAAGAGGAAAATCATCAATATATATGCAATAAACATATATGCATAAATATATGCAATAAATACTACTGCCCCCAACTACATAAAACAATTACTAACAGACATGAAAAATTGAATAAGCCATAATACAATTGTATTGGGAGATCTCCATACCCCATTGTCATAAAAAGACAGATCAACTAGATAGAAAAATCAATAATGAAATAGTAGAACTAAATCAAATTTTTGAGAAAATGGACCAAGTAGATGTCTATAGACTGTTCCACCCCACAACATCAGAATACACATTCTTCTCAGCTGTGCATGGGACATTCTCCAAAATAGACCATATACTGGCTCATAGAACATGCTTAAGTAAATACAAAGGAATTCAAAGTATCCCATACATACTATCAGACCATAGTGCAATGAAAGTGGAAGTCCATGCCAAAAGAAACCACAAGAACTTTATAAATACATGGAAATTAAATAGCACCCTACTGAACAACCAGTGGGTCACAGATGAAATTAAAGAAGAAATTAGACTTTTTTTTTACAGGCGAGTGATGACAATGCAACATAGTGGAACTTGTGGGACACAATGAAAACAGTCTTAAGAGAGAAATTTATAGCAGTAAATGCTCATTTCAAGAAAACAGCAAGCACATAGAAACAACTAAATGTTGAAACTCAAACTTCTAGAAAAAGAAGA
Organism: Dolichotis patagonum; assembly: GCA_004027295.1. Taxonomy (NCBI): domain Eukaryota; kingdom Metazoa; phylum Chordata; class Mammalia; order Rodentia; family Caviidae; genus Dolichotis; species Dolichotis patagonum. The sequence goes on along the minus strand of PVJX010000532.1, from coordinate 234,467 downwards.
GCAGGCTAACACAAAAGCTAACCAAAAGCTAACACAAGGGAGAAAATTACAAAGATCTGAGAAGAAATTGACACACTGGAGACTAAGAAACATATTTTCAATAAATGTTGCAGAAATAAAATAGCTATTCATATGATAAATCCTTATCCCTACTTAAACCATTTGAAAACACTAATTTGAGAAATCATCTAAGAAAAAGCTGAAAAATTCACAAGTTTAGCATAAGGTAAAGCTTTATTAAGTAGAACATAGAAAGTACTAAACATAAAATTTTAAAAAGTGGAAAAACTGAACTTTGTGAAAGTTTAACACTTTTAACCATCAAAAGAAATTAAGAAAGTAAAAGTAGAGGCTGAAGACAGATCTCAGAATATAGTGCTTACCTAGTCCTGGGTTCCATACCTAGTGTCCCCCCAAAACAAACAAAATACAAAAATAAACAAAATCTTCTTTTGTAAATTGAATATAAATCTGCCAAGTTTAGTGTAGTTGTGATTGCCCAACCTACATTTCCATATGTGTCCTCAAAAAGAATAAAGTTATTAAGAAACTCTTGCTAATTTTCTACCTCAAGCTTGTGCGGAGAGAAACTTTATGTAAGAGAGAAGATATTAGTAAGCATGTGATGATCAAAATAACCACATGAAAGGCCACATCCATTTTTAGTATGAATGCATTGAAAAGTCTCCTAATTAAGCATGCTACTTAAAGACAGATGATGAATTGTTTTCTCTAATTAGTGGAGGTATAGTTGTTGCATTTAGTAGACATTTGCTGCATCTGTGTTTGTTCTTGAGTCACCATTTCAGGATGGAGGAAGAAAGAACACAGGAAAAAGGAGGAGGCTGAAGTGCAGCAGTGTGGCCTCGCCGGCACAGGGCCAGGGCTGGATCCCGGTAAGCAGGGACTTCAGCACTGGGGGTCAGGTGAATCCAGACACCTAGACCGTGATGACTTCATGGAAGAGGAGTTCTCTGAGAATCAAGAAAGAACTGAGAGGAAAATAGGAAGCTACGGAGAAGATGGAAAGAGAGATCACAGTGCAGAGAAAGAGCAGAGAGCAGTCTGGAGGCTCACCTCACTCCCGGGAAGGAAAACCTGCCCCTGTAGATGCTAAGACCCTTTGTCCCACTTTTATTCTCTCTTTTCTTCCAGTGTTTAATTTTTCAAAAATTTCTTTCATTCTCCCATTTCTAACCCCCATATTTTTACTTGTGTAACCATTAAGCTTCATTAATCTTTATCTAGTTACTCTGTTACCACTGTTGAATTATTATCTATTTGGCATAGTTGCTGCATTTAGTAGATATTTACTACATGTTAATATTTGGTTTATCTTAGAGTTAATATTATGATTATAGATTTGTTTTTTATGGATAATGGTGATACATTATTAATTCCTATGAATGGTCAATATCTAGTTGGTCTTGGATATGAAGTGTTTCAAACCCTAAAAGAAAATAATTGCCAACCCAGACTCATGTATCCTGAAAAACTATCTTTCAAAATTGATGGAGATATAAAGTATTTCCATTAAAAAGAGCCCCTTGAGAAATTCATGACTACCAAATCAGTACTAAAAAAATTCTCAAGGCCATTCAAGAAAGAGACAATAAATCTGACAGTGCCAAAAGGTACAATGGAGTGAGTTCACCAGGCAGTTAAGCGGAGATGGAGGTGGATGGGGCAGGGTAGGGTTTCAGTGACAGGAAAACAATGCAATGACAGGAATAAGTCAATACCTTTCAATAATGATTCTTATTGTGAATGCACTCAATTCACCAAGCAAAGCACACAGATTGGCAAAATAGATTAAGAAACAAAACCCAATGATATGCTGCATACAAGAAATATACTTAATCCAAAAAGAAATATGCACACCAAAATTCAAAAAATGGAAAAGAATATTCCATGCAAAAGGGAACCCAGAAAAAACAGGAGTAACTATCCTAATTTCAGACAAAGTGAATGTCAAGCCAAAACTGACTGGAGGATGCAAAAATAGTAACTACATATTGGTTGAGAGAACAATTCAACAGGAAGAGATAACAATTATAAAAATAATGCACATGGCAAGTGCGAGGTCGCAAGTTCGATCCCTGGTACCCCCCCCAAAAAAACCCAAAAAACCAAGCCCCCCCAAATGCACAGAACAACAGCACACCCAATTTGATAAAACATATACCACCTGACATAAAAGAAATGATAAATATGAACACAGTGATACTGGGGACCCTCCATATCCTCATTGTCATTGATACATTGTTTAGACACGTTCCAAAATAGACTGTACGCTATCCCATAAAGCATGCTTGAGTAAATGCAAAAGAATCAAAATTATCCCCACACCTGGAGTGAGGGGGAAAAGAAGGAAACCGAAATGTGTTGTGTACATGTACTAATCCCTTAAAGTGGATGTACTCATTACATACTGCAAACGTGTACCAATAAAAGTAAAAAAAAAAAATTATCCCATACTTTTTATCAAATCACAGCGCAGTAAAACTAAAAACCAATGGCAAACGAAAGCACAAAAACTATGCAAACACATGAAAATAAAACAGTACCTTTTGGAATAATCAATGCGTCACAGGAGAAATAAAAAAAGAAATTACATAGCTTCTAGAATCAAATGATAATGCCAGCACAACATAGGACGACCTATGGGACACAATGAAAGTAGTTATAAGGGAGAAGTTTCATGGATGTGAATGCCCATATCAGATGCCAATAAATAGCAGATCCAAATAAATAGCCTAATGATGGACTTTAATATCTTAAGAAAACAAGAACAATTGAAATTCAATATTGGTGCAAGAAAGATAAGTATAAAAATCAGAGCAAAAATTAATGACAATGGAAGGAAGAAAAAAATCAGTGAATCAAGGAACTCTTTCTGTGAAAGAATAAAGAAGTTGTCTTGGTCACTTTTCTCATTGCAGAGATGCAATATCCAATACCCAAAGTTAAGGGAGGAAAGTTCTTTTGGCTCATGGTTTGTATAAGTTTGAATCCATAGTTGGCTAGCTCCAAGGCAGGGTAGCATGGCAAATGGGCAACATGGAGGAGAAACAGTTCATGGCAGGCAAAAGATGGCAAAAGCATATGATCTGCAACAAGTGACAATAGCAGCTTCTTTCTGCCCTTTTTATGAGCTGTCTAAGCTACGCAGCTTAGGGTAGACGCCAAACCAGTCAGTGGACTAATTTAGTAGTCATGCACTCTTAATTCCAGCATCACATACTGTATATCCAGCCACCTCTGGAAAAGCCCCATCTATGATCTCATGAGACTTTGGGGTGATGTATAGACATGAACCCTAACACAAGTAGCTAATCTTACAAACAAACCAAGCAAACAGACAGAAAACAACAACAAAAAAGAAGGAATGAAAGAAAGAAAAGAAAAAATGCAATCAGAAATGGAGAAGTGAAAATTACAATGGACACTGCTAAAATCCAGAAGATTAAAGTAACTACTTTGCAAATCTGTACTTTAGTAGATTGGGGAATTCAGAAGAAATGGACAGATGCCTAGATACATACGAATTGCCAAAACTGAATCAAGATCATTTACATTCACTGAACAATCCAATAACAGGCAATGAAACTGAAGAAATATTTTTTTAAAAATACCAACTAAGAAAAGCCCAGGTCCCAATGAATTCATTGCTGAATTCTACAAAAACTTTGAGGAAGATCTAATGTCAATATTCCTCAAACTCTTTAATGAAATAGAAAGGAAAGGAGAACTTCCAAAATCATCACTGAAAGCTAGCATTGCCCTGATTCTAAAACCAGAAAAGGACTAAACCAAAATCACAACTGCAGATCAATCTCTTTAATGAACATAGACAAAAAAAAATCTTAATAAGATGCTGGCAAACAATGCAACAAGTCATCATAAAGATTATAGATCAAAACTAAATAAGATTCATCCCAGGAATACAAAGATGATTCAATATACACAAATCAATAAAGGTAATACATCATATAAATAGAAGCAGAGACAAAAATCACATGATCTTCTCAACTGATGCAGAAAAAGCCTTTGACAAAATCCAACATCTTTTCATGTTAAAAATCCTGAAGAAAATCGGTATAGAAGGACCTTATCTCAATTTGATAAAAGCCATTTATAATAAACCTAATACCAACATCATACTAAATGGAAAAAGGCTGGAAATTTTGTCTCTAAAATCAGGAACAAGACAAAGATTCCACTATCACCACACCTTGGAAATATTAACCAGAGAAATCGGGCAAGAGAAAGAAATAAATGAGATATGTATAGGAAATGAATTAAAATTATCATTATTTGCAGATGACATGGTCCCCTACAGAAAATACTCAAAAAACTTTTACCAAAAGGCTCTTAGAATTAACAACTAAATTCAGCACCATAGCAGGATATAGAATTGACACACACAAAAATCAGTAGAATTGTTGTATACCTATAATGAACTTACTGAGAAAGAAGTTAGAAAAAATACCACTCCTAATATCATCAAAAAATTTAAATACTTAAGAATTACCCTAACCAAGGAAGTGAAAGATGTATACAATGAAAACTATGGTACTCTTAAAAAGGAGATTGATGAGGACATTAGAAAATGGAAAGATGTCCCCTGTTCCTGGGTAGGCAGAACCAATATTGTCAAAATGGCCATACTTTCAAAACTGATATACAAATTTAACACAACCTCAATCAAAGTATCATAGCATACTTCACAGAACTAGAGAAAACAATCTTGAAATTCACATGAAACCTGTATTCAAATGTATGAGGCATACAGAACTCCAGCCACCTACAACCCAAACAGAGCTACACTCAGACATATAATAATCAAGATCTCAGAAATTCATCACAAGAACAGAATATTAAAATCCATCAGAGAAAAGAAACAAATCACCTATAAAAGAAAACTCATCAAAATTATGACAGACTTCTCGACACCAACCATCAAATCAAGAAGAGTGAAGTATTCCAAGCCCTGAAAAAAAATAACCTCCAATTCAGATTGATGTACCTTGCAAAACTGTCTCTCAAAATTAATGGAGAAACAAGATGCTTCCATGACAAAGAGGAACTGAGGGAGTTCATGACCACCAATCCAACCCTACAAAAAATACTGAAGGAAATTCTAGAGAGAGAGAAAAAGAATACAAGCATTTCAGGAACAGTGGCAGAGAGGGCACAATGAACGGGACAGGCAGTGGAATGAAAGAGAAAAGTAGACAACCAGTGACATAAAAATAGCATAACAGAAATGAAGCAGAGAAGGTTGGCTATAATCTCTAACATAGATGGCCTTGATACACTAACAAAAAGAAACACAGGCAGAGTAGATCAGGCAATAGGGTCCATCGAGATGCTCTGTATAGGAAATATAATTAACCTGAAAGAGGGTTTATGGATAGAAAGTCAAATATGAGAAAACAATGCTCTATGTGACAGGGAACCAGGGAGAAAAAGGGGCAACTCGACCAACACCTGCAGATAGGTTGGAAAGACACCATACTTTTGTGCAGTAGAGAACTACTCAGCTATAACAAAGGAAAACCTTGAGGCTTTTATAGGTAAAGGAATACAACTTAGGTAAGTAGCAAGTTGTACCCCTAACCTAAAAACCACTTAGGTAAGTAGCAAGTTGTACCCCTAACCTAAAAACTAAAGGAGTCGGTGGACCCAAAATGAACAATGCACCCTGTGAAAGTGAAATGGGAGGAACTGTCTAAAAAAGGAAGGCAGAGGACATTGTTAATAGTGTATCAGGGTTTAAAATCCACATTGTTCCTATCACTCTGTTTAGTTTGGTTATAGTCTGTTCCAGTCTGTCTACTTCTACTAGACTTGAGGGCATAGACAGCTATTCCAAAAATAGAAGGATATACTACAGTAACCATCCTTAATTTCCTATTAATTTAATCTGAAGCCCTGTATTACTTACACTGTCTTATTATGACTGATCTTATTTGAATCTGGTTTGTTAGATTGCTATTTTGTATTGACTGATTTTATTTAAATCTGTTATGATTGATAGAATCAAGTCCAAGAGTATAGGCAACTACACTGAAGATGACAAGATTCACTAGGATACCCACTCTGGCTTGACTATTACCTGCTTTTGAAGTCTTATAATGTCTCTAATGTTTTGTTTTTTTTAATATTGTTATGTACTGCTATGGTCAATTATACTATGGCTGATGATATAGACTATTCTACTGAAGATAACAAGAGACATCATAATAACCATTGTAGATCACCTTATATTGTGGTTTTATATGACTTTTTCATTTTGTGTTTTTCTAGGAATTTGTTTTGTTTTATTTTCCCCTCTAATACAGAAAAGATAGATATACATACAGAGACACATGCATGCGTAGAACTTCTAAACAGTTTAGGAGAACTGATTATATAATGCACAATGACATGAACAACTACTTTGAAGAAAAAGAGACACTAAGGTACTCAGTGCTGATTCTGTAGTGTCATGATGTGAAGTCCAGCAATACTATTATTCTTTGTTCAGAGTGATTTTAGTCTGTTTTGTTTTGTTTAATTTCAACATATGTGAAGGTATGGACAGCTGTTTTGAAGAGAATGAGAGACACTACGAGAGCCAGTGTTGATTTCCTTATTGTCTGGTCTTGAAGACCTAAAATGCCTTCATCATCCTGTTTGGATCAGTTTTATACTATGTTGTTTTGTATGAATTCACTGTATATGAAGATATGGACAACTATTTGGAAGAAAACAAGAGACAGTATGATAGTGAAGATCTCCGGTTGTCTTGCTTTGAAATCTGTGTCTCTTACATTGTTTTCTTATGTTCTGTGTTGTTATGTTTAATTTTACCCTCTTTAAAATAAAATTTTAAAAAAAGAAAAAAAGTTGGCCAGGTATTCCTTAGACAGAGGACTAATATCTAGAGTATATAAAGAATTCAAGCAGATTAGACTCTCAAAAAAAAAAAAAAATAAAAACCTTTCCAAAATAAAACACCTAATCAAGACACGGACAACTGAAATGAACAGATACTTTATAGAAGAAGAACTACAAATGATCAATAAATACATGAAAAAAATGTAAAACATCACTGGAAATTCAAGCAATGTAAATTAAAACATTGATTCAAAAAAAGAATTGGTATCACCAGTAAATCAAACAATAAAAAACACTGGTGAGGCTCAGGGGAAAAAGTGATCCTTCTACATTGTTGGTGGGAATGCAGACTAGTACAGTCACTGTAGAAATCATATGGAGAGTCTCTAAAAAACTAAAGCTTGAAATTCCATTTGACCCAATTATTTCCCTTGTAGGCATCTTCCCATAAGAGTTAAAGACATTGTATCACCATGATACATGCACAGCCATGTTTATAGCAGCAAAATTCATAATAGCTAAATGTTGAAAGCACCCTCTACATCTATCAGTAAATGAGTGGATAAATTAAATGTGGTATTTGTATACAATGAAGTAACACTCTGCTATAAAGTAGGATAAGCTTGAGTCATTTATAGAAAAAATGGCTGTGCCTTGACACCATAGTGTTATGGACACTCATGTGAGCTTAAATATCACATAGTTTGTCTTATATGAGCAATCTAAAGTATAAATGAAGAGAAAAATAAAAGATAGACAATAGGAAATAAAGGGAGATAGGTCTTTTGCTTTTCTAAGATAGAGTCTTGCTATATAGTTCAAGCTGGCCTTGAATTTTGGTTCCCTTGCCTCAGCCATACCCAACCAGATAGATCTTTTGCAAGTGGGAAGGGAACCAAGAGATGGAGGAGGGACAGGGAGAGGAGAGGAAAGGGATGAAGAAAAGGAATTATGATGTGTTATGTGCATGTACTAACTCCACACAAGACATATGATCATTTTGTACTTATAAAAACTGAAAAAGAAATTGTACAATATCATACTGGTACAAATGAGTGCCCTTGAACTGAGAATCTTGTAAATCATTCTAAATTCTTTAACTAGAAATACACGAAGGAGAGAGATGCTGGCGCCTCGGGCCCTGCACTGTGCAATTGACTCGGGGTGCCGGGAGAACAAGGAACTCCTCTGCCTGCGTGCAGGCTGAGAATCAAACATCTCATGTCTTCCTGTCCCATGGACATCCCATGTATCCCCTGCCCCTCCCCCCATTTAGCAAGTGGGAACCAGTGAACTACACATCTTGTGAAAAGATTGGCTGTGTTATTTAGTATGAACTCCCCGTATGCAAAGATATGGACAACCATTTGGAAGAAAACAAGACACCATACGACAGATAGTGAAGATCTCTGGTTGTCTAGCTTTGAAATTTATGCTTTCTTATGCCCCATTCTGTTCTGTTTTGTTGTGTTTAATTTTACCCCCTTTAAAATAAAATAATAAATAAATAAATAGAAATACAAGAATGAGCCAAACTTGTACACAGCTGTTACAAAAGGAAACTAGAAAATGAGAATGAGCATAACTGAGGTGGGCAAGACAGCAAAGTGCCTGTAGTCCCAGCTACTGGGAGGGAAAGGTGGGGGCACTGCAAGTTTCAGGCCAGCCTGGGCAATGTTAGTGAAATTCTTCTCAAAATGAAAAATAGACATCAGCAAACAAGCCCAGTCTGGGAACCAGTGCCATGTGCGGGCTGCCACTGGACTGGGAACAGCTAGACCCCAGCCTCTCCCCGTGAGCCCGTGTCATTCACAGACTGAGGGAGAGAGAACAAGGCCACACCAGCAAACAAGCCCAGTCTGGAAGCAGCTCCATGCGCGGACCACCACCAGACTGGGAACAGCCAAACCCTAGCCCCTTCCGGAGGGCAGGCTGGCAATACAAGAAGTACCCCATAAGTGATAGGCTTATCGGGAGAAACACAGGCTCTGATGATAGCTGTGGAGGTGAAATGCAATTGGATGCCTGTGGTGCTCTGGTGTTTCACTGACATTGCAGGATTAGGGCTGGTGGTCTGATCATAGGTTCAGAGGTCACGGTATGCAGTGTGGCATCTAGGGGGATCTCCTGAGGGTTTGCTGATTCCCTATGGTTTTGTTTTGAGGTCCTATGTTGTTTCCATTGCTTTGTTGGGTTGGGTTTTATTCTTTCTTGTTTTGTTTGATTATGTTAAATCTGATGGCAGGAGCAGCTATTTCAAAAATAGCAAGATATATTATGGTAGTCATTTTGGATTTACTATTGGTATATTTTGAAATCCTTCATTGTATTCATTGTTTCTATTCTATTCTATTCTGCTTGATTTTTACTATGTCTGAAGTTACCTGCAGCTATTTTGAAGACATCAAAAGGCCTTATGGTAACTATTGTTGATTTTGTAATGTTTTGAAGTCCTGCATCCCCTACACTGGTTTGTTTTGTTTGGTTTTATTCTGTTTTATCCTCTTTAAAAAAATAAAATGAAAAATAAAAGGGGCTGGGAATGTAGCTTAGTAGCAGAGCACCCCTGGGTTCTATCCTTAGTACTAAAAATTTAATTAATTGAACTGGACATGGTGGCACATACCTGTAATCCCACCACCCTGGAGGCCGAGGCAGAAGGACTGTAGTGAGTTTGAGGCCAGCCTATGCTACATAGTGAGTTTAAGGCTAGCCTGCATGACATAGCGAGACTCTGTCTCAAAAAATTAAATTAAATCAAAATATAATATAATAAATATAGTAAAATATTTCAGTTAGTAATTCCTTGCCCAACAAATAAGAGGAAGCAGATAAAATTGTAACACAATGTTAAACTAAATTGATTTTCTTTAAACTAGCACTCTAAAAGAAACACTCCAGCATTCTAAAGCATTTCTTTGAATCAAATATCAAAAATTAAAAATAAAATAGGCAGAAATTAAAAGATGTTTGATTTACCTTAGGAGAGAAGTAGGAAAAAATGAGATGCTCATCTTAGAAAGGAAGACTGGTTTACAGGATGGTCGTGGAGGGGTGGGTTGGAATGACGGTGTCTGGAGGTTGAGACTGTGGCTCAGGGCTAACTGCTTGCCATAGCCGGGCGTGGTGGCGCACTCCTGCAATCCCAGCACTCAGGACCCTGAGGCAGGTGGATCATTGCTAGTTCAGGACCAGTCCAGGCTACGAAGTGAGCCCAAGGCCAGTTTGAACCACACAGTAAGACCTTGTCTCAAAAAGAAAAAAAAAGGTGCTTGCCTTGTCTGTGTGAGAATCTAGGTTCAATCCCCAGCACAGCAAAAAGCAAAAACAGACCAATCTGCTAAAAATAAATACATCTGTTCTCTCAAAATAGCCTATTTTCATCCTATGGAGTGCACTTGTTTCACTTCTGCTTAGCCCAGACTTGCTCCGTGAGGCTGTTTCTTTTCCTATCTTTGATAATGTAATACCTTGCCCTTATTTGCGCTTGTCTTAATCCATTCTTTGCTCATGACAGAAAGAACTTAGAAAACACCTCTGGAAGGAGTCTCCAGCACCTCAAACCCTGGTAACGTATTTGGTGCTGCTAGCCAGGAGCAGGACAGAGCGAACCCCACCTGTGATGTCTGAAGACTACCTAAAAGCAGAATGGTACTCCTGCGCCCCTCTGGAAGACCTGATGCTCCTCTTCAAGATGCAAAATGCTGGCTGGGTATGGTGGTGCACACCTATAATTCCAGCACTGGATCACCATGAGTTCAAGGCATCCTGGGCTATACAATGAGTTCAAGGCCAGCCTGAACTACATAGCAATACTCTGTCCACCCCCATCTCCCCAAAGAAAAAGCAAGACTCCAGCACGGCTCTGGGTACAGATACGTAAATGGACACCTGTATTGAGACTCTTGGTTTAATCAGATCCGTAATGTGAGTAATCCTGCTAGGGGTATGGCCCTTGGGCTCTTGGTAGCTTATCTAATATACCTCTTTGCTATACTTTCTCCTCCATAGGACGTATGGAAATCTGACCGGCTTCCTCCCATATTTGAGTCCTGCATCTCCAATCTAATAAAATTCACCAAACTTTTTCCCATCAAATAGGCAGCTTGTGGAAACACTAACACTCTTATTTTATTCTGCCAGATTTTATTTTCCTTCAGCCCAGCCGTTTACCCACAACTCCCCAAGGTAGTGGGAGAGGCCATAAACCCCAGGAGGCTGGGCCTTCAGCCCCATTCAACAGGAAATAGTTATATGAAGGAGATCTCCATCACTCAGCACCCCACAGGGAACTATGGGGATTTGTGTGTCTCAAGGGAGAGTGAGCCAAAAGACTAGGATGTGGCAAAACTGGCTGGAGAAGTAGGTGTGACTGTTAATTACAGAATGCCGGACACATGCGCAGAACAGTTCCCAAAGTCCTGCACATGGGCTTCTTGTGAGAACTCAAGCAGGTTTCTGAAAAGACAGTCAGATTTAAAAAGGACAGTTGACATCGATGTGCAATGAGAACGCTAAAAGCAAACACATCGCTAGAAACCCTAGCTTCCTGGCCATTATAATATACACAAAACATGCTTCAGGACAAGAAATTTTAGCAGAATAAAGAGAAACTTTACCATATGATGAAGAGGTCATATGGTATAGTCAATGTTTACAAGAGAAAAGATTAAATATAAGACACATAATTTATAGAATTATTTTATAGTATTTATCCAAAGGGTCAAATGCAAAAGAGTACAGGAGATCTGTCCATGCATTAGAGACCCAGAGAATCCAGCTGAGGGCCTGGATCCCATGGCAATGTCCTGCACAAGTCTAGCTGAAGACCAGGAGTTCATGACAACGTCCCCAACGAGACAGATCGAGGCCTACAGGCCACAACGTCTCATGCAAGTCTGTACCAAGGATCTGCACTGGGAAGGCCCAAAGGTCAGTGATGGAAGCTAAAGTCTGTGCCAGCGGGATGAAGGTTCTGTGTCAGCAGGCTGAGGGATCTGCACTGGAGCCAGGAAGCGATGCTCAAGGTTAGGACCGGAGCTCCCCCGAAGAGAACCACAGCCATCCTTAGGGACAGTGAGGTCCCCACCTTCTCTGATGATGACACGGCTGAGTTCTTATTAGCAAAGCCGGCATGACAAGCTTCTCCAGGAGAATCAACAGCACACTGTCTTCCTGCCAGTTCTCTTTGTTTCATCATCAGGTGGGCCTTCCGCACCCAGCATCATGCTGATGGAGTTGAGCTGGGTGTTACAAGTGGACCCTTAGTTAATCCACCACAACATAATAATGTTAAGTGTTAATACATCAAACGATAGAGCTTTAAAATACATTTAGAGGGATGTAGCTTAGTGGTAGATCACATCTACCACTAATGCTTAGCATACCTGAGGGTCTGGATTCAAAGCCTCAGCACCAAAAAACAACTCCCAAATCTAACATCCAGAAAGATGCTCTTGAAAGCATCATGAAATTTATAAGAGAATAAAATATAAAAATAATATAGTATAAAATATTTGCTTCAGACTCTTTTTCTAGTTTCTTAAAGAAGAAACTTAGATCACTGATTTAAGTCTGTTCTGCTTAATGCTCTAAGTTATTCTAAGTATATATTTAGTTGTTTAGAGTATAAAAACTCACAGGAATTTAGCATTCACAAGGCCTGGGTTTGACCCCTAGAGTGCGTGCGTATACACGCATAAACACACATACACACTCACACACACGGTAACAATCAAATAAAATACACACAGCAAATAATGAAAAAACTAGAAGGAGACATACATGTATTCTTAATTATGGTGAGAAACTTAAATGTTTCTCAGTTGTTAATATGAAAAGCAGATAGAAAATCAGTAAGAATACAGGAGGCCTGGAAAACATAACCATCCAGTCGACTTAATTAATATTTATGAACATGCATCTGACAAGAGGAGAATATACTATATTCTTTTTAAATGCCCTTAAAATATTCACTAAGATCGTATTCCTGGCTGTAAAGCAAACCTTAACAAATTTAAAATAATTTAAATTATGCAGTCTATTCTTAAAACAGGATTAACTAGAAGGATATTTGAGAAATCCTTAAATAAACATCAAATAACACACTTATAACCCATTAATCAAAAATGTAAAAAAATTAAAATTTGTAAAAAAACAACTAAAAATACACTTAGAATAACAGAGCATTAAGCAGAACAGACTCAAATCAATGATCTAAGTTTCTTCTTTAAGAAACTAGAAAAAGAGTCTGAAGCAAGAGGATTTCTGGAAGTTTGAGGCCAGCCTGGACTACATAGTGAGACCCTGTCTCAAAAAAGACAGAAAAAAAGAAAGAAACTAGAAAAAGAGAAGCAAATTAAACTCAAAGCATGCAAAAAAGCAATAAATATAAGAGCAAATCTCTATGAAAAACACACAAAAAATCATTAGAAAATCCCAATGGAAGCAAAAGCTGGAAAAAGAAAAGAAAAAAAAAAGAGAAAAAGTTTATTATTTGAAAAGAGCAATAAAAACTGAGAAATTTCTAACTAGATTGACTAGGAAAAGCAGGAGATTACAGAAATTAATACCAAGAAAGTAGCCCCTCTATATGTTCTACAGACATTAAAAGAAGAGTATTGTGAAATTTATGCCAAAAAATATCTTGACCGAGGACAGGGGTCAGCATGTAATGGTCCATGGTCAAATGAGAATGCAAGCTCAAAGCAGTTCTTACACTTTACATCTAAAACAAATACATAGAAGGAAGGTACTGAGGATTTAAAGTGAGGATATACTGGGTGATGGAGTGATGCATAAAATTTTTTATGTCTGAGTTTCCCAACTTTTCTTTAGCCAGTTAGTTTTTTTAAATAACAACAATAACAACAAAAAAACCATGAGCATGCATAAGAGAGACCTGCTGCATGACTTCCAACGCAGGTGTTCTGTCTTTGGAAGCCTCCTTCCTCTCTCCAAAGGCCGCAGTGCCCAGGGGCTCAGCTCTAGGGACCAGGAGAGAGCAGGGGATGTGGCTGATAGCCTGGTACCCCAGGAGGACTCCAGAGAAGCCAGCGTCCTGCTGTGGGGAGGCGCTTGGCACCAGCATTCACAAGCAATCAGGCTTGGAAAGTGTGCCCGTTGGCCACTTGGGGAGACCCTACACTTTGCCAGGAAGGAAATGAGGACTCTAGACAGGTGTGGGCATCAGCACCTGACTTCACGAGGGGGTCTGGGCCAACACACTGGGAAATATTTCCCCCCGTGTCACTTTGCCCTTGTCCAGATGTCCAGAAAACATCATGGGAATGAGCATCCATGAAGCCAGTTCCCTGCTTCGGTAAGGGGCGGACCTGCTGCCTCTTTCAAAAATCTATAGACCATGGGTCTGCAAACCAACTCTGATGGTCCAATTCAGTTATAAATCTTACAAAATTTATAACTAACCCAAAATCTGATCTTTCCTACTTGGGAGGCCTGGACAGGGGCAGAGAGGACATTCAGCCCAGACGGACACCATAACCTGGGGCCCAAACAAAAAGGATTTATAGATAGCTATGTAGGTCGAGTGCAGCCAGCCTGCAGTACACAGGAACACAGCGGGTAGGAAGCCCTCCCATGGCTGTTGTAGTAGGAAGATTTTGGTTCTGTGACAAAACACTGGAGTTAAACATTTTAAAAGGAGGAAAGTTCTACTTTAGTTGATGGTTTCAGAGGATGCAGTCTACGTTTGCTTGGGTCTGTTGCTTTGTGCCTGTGGAAATGCATGGCTTGAGTGGAGTCTGAGCCCCTTTACCTTAGGACAACCAAGAGAGAGACAGAAACAGAGAGAGAGAGAGAAAGAGAGAGAGAGAGAAGAAGGAGAAGGAGGAGGAGGAGAAAGGAGGGGGAGGGAGGGACAGAAACAAAAGCAGAGACAGAGACAGAGAGGGAGAGTGGAGCCAGGACCCCAATCTTCCTTCGAGGGCACACCTGCGAGGTCCCCATTTCTAAAGGTTGTCCCACTCCCAGTAGTGCAGTGGGCTGGGGAAAGAGATTTCGACACATGGACTTGGGGGGCTTTCAGGATTGGAACCCTAACAATGGTGCTCTGCCCAGAGCCGCTGTGTCACTTTCATTCTGCATGATTTTATCTTTGCTCCGTCACTGAAGACCCTGACACTGAGCCCAGCGGCGCAGCACAGAGCCCAGCTCCAGCGGCCGGGAGAGCCTGCACCCGAGACTCAGCCCACACCACGGGCCGCCGCCTGCCGCGTTCAGGTTTCCTTTTCACAGCTAACAAGTTAGCAGTAAAGACCGGCTGGGTTTGTCCCCTTTGCCTTCAGTGTTCCTCTGTTTATGCCCAGACACGAGGCCTGTGTGCTATTGTGCGTACCCAGGTTTATGTATAGACATTCAAACACCATCTGGATGAGCAAATGACTCTTTGAAGCCTGTGGAGAAAGTCCCAGATGGAGGTTTATGAGGCTTTTTCCTAAAAGTCCTGCATCTTTTCCTGAAGTATATTAAAGAAAAAGTCCAGACCAGGCCTGGTGGTACACACCGGTAATCCCAGTACTTAGATGCTGAGGTAGAAGAATGACAAGTTGGAGCCCAGTCTGAGCATTTTAGCAACTTAAGGAGACCTTGTCTTAAAATACAGATAAAAAAGAGCTAGGGATGTGGCTTAGTTCGAAGGCTCTGGGTTTAATTCCCAGTACTACCTCACCCCTAAAAAGCACTTCAATAATCCTATGCTTCTTTAATCAACAAAATATACATGTATAAGCCTAAATCTAACAAGAAAGTTTTATTTGTTTGTTTCTTTCTTTGTTTTCTCATACGCATGCTGGGCAAGGAGATGCAGTTAAATTTTAGGATGTCTGCTTAGCACACCTGAAGCCCTGCCAAAAGCAAACAAACCAAAACAAAATAAAAACCACACATAACGGGAGTCCCTTTCTCCTAAAGGGTAGGCAAGGGCCTCTTTCCACAGAGATTGATTCCTGAAAACAAAAGCAGAAGCTGCCAGGTTCCGGGGGTCTTAGAGGGGGAAGTTTAAGGGTGGCATATTCATAGTATGCTTTAGTCAAAGCCAGTCCCAACACCAGCCCGAATTCTGGGGTGGGAAGACACCCCCC
The DNA here is from genome assembly GCA_004027295.1 of Dolichotis patagonum. Lineage (NCBI taxonomy): Eukaryota > Metazoa > Chordata > Mammalia > Rodentia > Caviidae > Dolichotis > Dolichotis patagonum. The sequence goes on along the minus strand of PVJX010000532.1, from coordinate 218,481 downwards.
TCCCTCCCCAAGGGCAGAAGCAAGTGCAGAATCACTCAGCAACAGGGAGGCGTGCCACGCCACAGGAGATGGGTGTGCCAGGTGTCTCTGGTGCCAATTCCAAGCCCAAAAGCAAAACATGGAGTGTGCCAAAGATTTGAGAGGGCTTTGGGACAGCTGAGAGAAAGTTGGAACCCGCTTTGATGAGACAGCCTGTATGCCTGCATTTTTTCCCTTCTTTCCAAAGCGTGGGAAGGAAAACAACTCTCCAATCCTGCCCGCAGTGATCTTCCCTCTGTCCCTCCCTGACTGTGTCATCTTCCTCTTCTGGACTAGCTTCTGCTTTTCGTGGCTGAGCAAGCTCTCCTGGGATGGGTAGTCTGCAGAGACCAGTGACTCAGGGACCATGCTGCTTTTTCAGTCCATATTCTGTCTCACACACTTGAAACACAAGTGTTTCCTTTTCACAGGTGCCGCACACCATGGTAAACATCTGTTTGACTTGTATTCCTTTCCCATTTGGATAGCAAGCATTGAAATATAACTTTGCTTTCTGTCACCAGCTTCTTGGGTGATTGTGCGCCTTGAAAGTCCCTTCAGGTTTATCCAAAAGCATACCGGCAGTGAATCCGGTTTCCTTCAGACTTCGTTAGTCTGTTTTCAGTCGTTATAACAAGGATGATACAAAATATTTGAGACAGGCACTTTATGAAGAAAGGCAGTTTTTTTGCCATGGTGCTGGAGGCTGGGTGGCCCCACCTGTTTGTCCTCTGTTTGGCTCTCCTGGAAGATAGTGACATGAAAGAGGAGATCGAAGTTGAGACAGGCGGTCACAGGGGGCAGGCTTACTCTTTGTAACAACTCACTCTTGGGAGAACTAATTTATTCTATGCAACCAGAAATAATCCCTTCTTCCAGTGGCAGCCCAGAGACCTGCAGCGAGTTCCTAGCACTTGCCCTGCAGTGGCTGTAGATAGCCAACCCCTCATCTGATGAAAAGCTCTCACTTATGTATATTGGGACTCCCGTCTCCAGCTCCCTTTTCTTTTTTAAATTTTATTTAAAGAGAAAAAAAACAAAACAAAACAAAACAGAATAAAGGGTAGCAACAATACAGAATTCCAAGGAAAAAAGGCAAAGAACAACAACAAAAAATCCTAAGAGATTATTACTTGACAAATTACATACTGACTTCTTGGAAATAGTTGTTCAAATTACAAAGTTAAAACATGCAAAGTAGACAAACAGTGAGACTGTTAAGAGTTCTGCTCCACGATCTGACAAAAACAGCAATATGGTCATCCATGTTACCCACTCAAATATACATGCAATTATATCAAAAGGGTAAAATTAAACACAACAAAACAGAACAAAGCGGATCACAAGAAAGCAATGTAAGAAACATAAATTTCAAAACTAGGCAATTGGAGATATTCACTCTGTATCATATTGACTCTTGTTTTCTTCCAAATAGTTGTCCAGATTGTCACATACAGGGAATTCACATGAAACAAACATAGTATGGAATTGATCTGAGCAGGACGAGGAGGGCGTTTCAGGTCTTCAAGACCAGACATTAGGGAAGCCAAGAATGGCTGTCATAGTATCTTTCATTCTCCTCAAAACAGCTGTCCATACCTTCATATGTGTTGAACTTAAACAAAACAAAGCAAGCTAAAATCACTTTGAACAAAAAGTGATAGTTTTGCTGGATTTCACATCATGACATTATGGAGTCAGCACTGGGTATTGTAGTGTCTCTTTTTCTTCAAAGTAGTTGTTCATTGCAACATGTGTTATATACTTGGTTCTCGTAAACTGTTTATAAGCTCTATACATGCATGAGTCTCTAACTGTATATCTATCCTTTCTGTATTAGAGGTAAAAACAAAAAAAAGCAAGATGAAACAAAACAATTCCTAGAAAAGCATGAGACAAAAAAGTCACATAAAACCGCAATACAAGGAGATCTACAATGGTTACCATGATGTCTCAGCAGTATATAACAACATTAATAAAAACAAAGCATTGAAGACATTATAAGACTTCAAAAGCAAGTAATAATCAAACCAGACTGGGTATCTTAGTGAATCTTGTCATCTTCAGTGTAGTTGCCTATACTCTTAGACTTGATGCTATTAATCATAAGAGATTTAAATAAAATCAGTCAATACAGAGTAGCAATCTAACAAACGAGATTCAAATAAGATCAGCCATAATAAGACAGTATAAGTTATAAAGGGCTTCAGATTAAGTTGATAGGAAATTAGGGATGATTACCATAGTATGTCCTCTTATTTTTGGGATAGCTGACCACGTCCTCAAGTCTAGTGTAAGTAGACAAACTGGAACAGCACGTAATCCATCCAAGCAGAGTGGTGAGAATAATGTAAATTTTAAATCTTGTTACCCCATTAACAGTATCCTCTGCCTCCCTTTTTTAGACAATTCCTCCCCTTTCACTCCCATGGGGTGCACTGCTTCTTTGGGGTCCCACTGCCTCCCTATATAGAGCATTGCAATGGACCCTATCTCCTGATCTACTCTGCCTGTGTTTCTCTCTGTTAGTATTTCAAGGCCATCTATACTAGAGATTACAGCCAATCTTCTCTGCCTTATTTCTGCTTCTGTTTTTCTGCCATTGGTTGTCTATATTTCTGTTCTACTCCACTATCTGCCCTGTTCACTGAGGCCTCTCTGCCACTGTCCCTGAAATGCTCATATTCTTGTTCTCTCTCCCTAGAATGTCCTTCAGTATTTTTTGTAGAGTTGGACTGGTGGTCACAAATTCTCCTAGTTCCTCTTTGTCATGGAAGCGTCTTGTCTCTCCATTAATTTCTAGAGAGAGTTTTGCAGGATACACCAATCTGGGCTGGAGATTGTTCTCCTTCAGTGCTTGAATTACTTCACTCCAAGCTCTTCTTGACCTGATGGTCTGTGTCGAGTAGTCTGCCATGATTTTGATGGGTTTTCCTTTATAGGTGATCTGTTTCTTTTCTCTGATGGTTTTCAATATTCTGTTTTTGTATTGAATTTCTGGGATCTTGATTATTATGTGTCTGGGTGTAGCTCTGTTTGGGTTGTAGGTGGCTGGAGTTCTGTAAGCTTCATACCTCTGCATATCATTTCTTTTTTCTATGCTTGGGAAATTTTCCATAATAATTTCTGTGAATAGCCATTGTAATTCCTCTGTTTTGATTCCTGCTTCTTCATTCACATACTTTATTCTTAAGTTATAGATCCTCTTGTCGTCTTCCAGTCTTTGTATCTTTACTGCCTGCTCCCTTGTTATTTTTAAGAGATCTTCCCTTTCATGATCACACATTGCAAGCCTGTGTTCAATTTTTGATAGTCTCTCTTTGGTTTCTTTCAAGCAGTTTTTCCAGCTTTCTATGGAGTCTTTAGTTTCCTGATAATCTCTTTGAATCTGCTTCATGAATTCTAGGTTTATTCTGTATTCTTCATTAAATTTTTCTCGCCTTTTTTGTTCCTCCATTCTTCTGTCTGTGTCTTCTTGAGAGGTGCCCAGCCTTTCTTTTATTAGTCTACTTATCTCTTATTTAATTTGAATTAATATTTCAGTTTTGGTCCCGCTTATGAGGTCCTGAATATGTCTCTTTATGTCCACTAACACTGTGTTTGATGTTGCATTTTTGCTGCCCTCAATCTCTTTTGTATTTACCTCTCCTGGATCAATGTTCTCAGGGTTGGGGGCTGGGGTTTTTTTCTTATTTCTCCATTTCGTCATGTTTTTGGTTCCTTCCATACAAGTGTACAGTGTAATTCCCAGACCCTTTTCTTGTTGGTTAAGGCTCCTCTAGAGGGCGCAAGCTAGGAGCTTTTGCCCTCTTCAGTCAGTTATCAGAGATTTAAATTCAGGCACAGGCAGTGTGCGCTGGCTCCTCCCCTACGGGAAGTCAACCTTTGCAGGCTTTCACTGCGTCAGTGTGTGCTGATCTCAGGGAATTAATTTGTAGCAACTCACTGGGTCCCAGCCAGAGGTGCTGCCTAGTCCAAGCAGATTCCACCAATCCTCTCCACGAGGGGAGCAACCAGCTGAAGCCACTTCCTTATGGATTTAGGGCTGTCCTGCCCAAATCCAACATGTCGTCCAGTCGGTTTCCCCTTTCCTGTGGGAGGGTCTTATTTCCATCACTCATCACGTGTTGATGCCAGTCCCCAAGAACTGCTGTGCTCCCCAACCTCCGACTTCAGCACGGCTGCAGTGCGAATTCACGGTGCCTGTGGGAGAGTCACATGCAGGGCCAGTCCGGGCAAGCCGCACACAGGGCTGTTCAGCTCTGCGCTCTGGCGGCTCAAGCCAGTCTCGGCACGGATTGCTTTGTCAGGTCTCTGGCAGGGATTCAGGCGGCTCGAGGAGTGCACTGTGTTTGCTGATCTTAACTTCTCTTATAGTAGCCCCAGGACCTCATATTGGAGTGGTTTTTTGCACTTTAGTTTCTTTGTGGGTTGTGAGAGTCCATCTCTCTCTGTTTGGGTCTCTCCAGGGTGTTCTATTCTGGCATTTGAGCTGTCTCTCTCAGAGAGGGTCCCTCTCCTGCTACCTACTGGTCTGCCATCTTTGGACTCCCTCTCCAGCTCCTTTTAGAATCATGTTTCTGGCCTTAATATCTGTCTCAACATTGCTTCCCTCCCTTTCTCTGGGTGTGTCCCACCCGTTTTATTTTTATGAATTGTAGTCCAAATGTTTAATTCCTTCTTCCTTTTGAGCCAGTCTTACATCATCATCCACCAATTTAGGAAGATTAAGGTGCTGCATGGCACTAGCCAGTGGTGACCAAATGGGTGGGAGAGGCAGTGCTGGAAGTTTGGAGGTCACCACAGGAACAAGTAGGCATGTGTGTGGGAGCTGTGGTACACACGTGTGCACATCAGCTCCAAATAGCACAGGGTAGTCAGGGAGGGACAGGGTGGCAGAAGTTATTGGGGCCAGCTATGCAGACCCAGATGCTGCCCGGCACATTTCACAAAGTGGTAAACTCGTCAACTGAAAAGCCTCCTTTTTACACATCAGTGCGTGTTGTGAGAGCTGTGGATGTCGCTCAGTTGTGTAGCACCTGCTCAGAATGCACCAGGCCCTGGGCTCACTCCGGCACCAAAATCACAGCACACACACACACACAAACACACACACACACACACACACACACACACACACACACGCCTACAGGCCATTATGAGGCCAGTTAACAAAGATGAGAGAAAGCCAAAAAGGCAAGAATTGATTTGACAGAAAAATACAATAGCTAAATATGGCTAGGAGGAAAGTCATATGTGTCCACAGACAAGAATGTGTCCATAATTATACTTATAACTAGGTATGTAGAGTTAATGCAGATAGCTATTTTTAGATACTCTATCTTTACTATCTTTATGAAGTTATCTTTAGGCATTTTGTTTTTGTTTTTTTAAGACAGAGTGTTGTTTTGCAATTCAGGCTGGCCTTGAACTCCCTGCCCAGGGTGGCCCCAAACTCCTCCTGCCTTAGCCTCCTGAGGATTATAGGAGTGCACCACCATGCCCGGCTAGGCAATTTCTTTCGCCACGTTTCTTCATAGGGAACTCCAGCAAGGCCATGGTTGACATAGTGGATTGGTCACTGGTGATCTACTTAAATACCAGCTGAATTGAATCAGTGTGGTGCTGAGCACGGACACCCTCCTGAGACTGTGGCCAGCATACAAAGGGGGTGTGGAGAGGAAGAGAGCAGCTTTGTGGGTTCTCCTAAGTGCTGCTGTTGATTGGAGCCGTTGGTTCTCCTGGAGGAGCTTGTCATGCTGGCTTCCCTAATATGAACTCAGCTGTTATCATCGGAGGAGCTCCGGACCTTGTCACTGAGAGTGGCTGTGGTTCACTTTGGGGTAACTCTGGTCCTTTCCTGGCTCTGGAAAAAAAGATATGCACTGTTCAATCTCCAGAAGTTTGACATGCTGGCTTCCTGCTACATACTTGACTGTTCTCACTCTTGGAGGAGCTTGGGACCTCAGTGTTGCTGAGGATGGCTGTGGTACTTTTCAGGGGAGCCCTGGTTCTTTATTTTGAGTGTTGCTTCTTGGCTCCAATACAGAACCCTCAACCTACTGGCACAGATCTTCACCCCACTGGTATAGACTTTTTAGCTTCCACAGCTGACATTCCCAGCGCAGAACCATGAAACAGATTTGCATGAGTCGTTGTTGTAAACTCTAGGTCTCCAGTTGGACTCGTGGGAGGCATTGTCATGGGCTCTAGGTCTTCAGCTGGACTCATGCAGGACATTGCTGTAGGATCTAGGCCCTGGGCTACTTGGGAAACTGAAGCAGGAGGATAGCACGCTGAAGACCAGACTGGACAAATTAATTGAGACCTTGTAATAAATGAAATGGAAGAATAAAATGAAATGGAAAAAATTCTGTTTTATATATCTTAACCCTCCCATCCCTCTAAAATGTAATTCAGTGTGAAGGCCCTGGATTCAATCTCCAGTGCTGCAAAACAAACAAACCAACAAATAAAAGAAAACCTCGAAGAACGAAAGAAAGCAAAGCAAAGAAGCTAAAAGAAGGTCTCTGATGGACTGGTAGACACGGTTTAAGGAAAGAATCAGTGAAAATAGAAACAGCCCAAACTGAAATACAAAGAGAAAAAGAAGGACAAAAAGCAGAATGCCCAATATCTGTGAGATAATTACAAAAAAATAACATGTATACAGTAGGAATTCAATAAAGAGAAGAAAAAGATGCATTTGAAATAACAAGAATTTTCCAAATTTAATGCAGAAACAAAGCCACAAATTTAGGAAACTCAGAAAACACCAGATAGAATATACAAAAAAATGTACATGTGGACATATCAGATCCAAGCTAAGGAAACCAAAAATGAAAAGAGAAATCTTGAAAGTCAGAGAAAAAAATCCCACCTTACTTGTAGGGAAAGAAGAATATAAATTATTATATCAGACTTCTTTTTATAAAATAAGCATGCCAGAAACACAGAATCAGTGGTGGGAATGTACAGTGGTACAATCATTGGAGAAACTATTTGGTAATTTTTTCTATAGAAATGTATGGCAGGTGTGGTACCCTGATGTGGTAGCCAGGTTTAATCCCAGCACTCAGCAGACTGAGGTGCGAGGATTGTGAGTGCAAGGACGCCCTGGATTACATAATCAGACCCTGCTTCAGAGGACCACACCAAATCAAACCAGACCAATCACAACAAAACAAAAACCACACAAAATAAACAAAACAAAGCAAAAAAACCCTCAAAACATATTTTTATTAGTCTGTTTGCAGTGCACTATGATTATATTCATCATAGGGAGTGTACCTGGACAGAACACATCTTAATTCTGTTTTATATCTCTTAACCCTCTCATCCCTCTTTGCTCCTTCTAATACTTGATCTTCATCCCATTTGCAAAAGCTCTATTTCCTTTTTTTCTTTTTTTCCTATCCTCATGCCCTCTCCATCTTTCCATCTCTTGTTTTCCCATCAGTTTGAAAAATATATCCCTACTTTTTCCTTATGTATCTTTTATTTTGCTCTTTATTTATATTTTTTGAGTTTCTCATATAAGAGATACCACTCAACACTCAAGCTTCTGTGTTTGACTTATTCATTTAATATTATTGTCTTAAGGTGCATCCATTTACCTACAAATGACTCCTGTTTATCTTTCTTTATGTCAGAGTAGTATTCCACTGCATAGAAATACTACATGTTCTTTTTCCATTCATCTGTTGATGGCTTTTCCCAGTGTTGATGGACTCACTGTTGTTGGCTGTTTCCAAGTTATAGCTAATATAAATTATGGCTCTATAAACATGGGTATGCATGTTTCCCTGTGATACACTGTCTTCAACTCTAGATATTTTGGGGAAGATTTCTAGAAGAATAGCTGGGTCAAATGGAACTTCTAGTTTCAGTTTTTGTTTAGGGATCTCCACACTGATTTCCATAATGGTTGTGCTAGTTCACATTCCCACCAACAATGCATAAGGGTCCCTTTTTCTCCACAGCCTCACCGGCATTTTTCATTATTTGATTTCTTGATAATGATCATTCTTTCTGGGATAATACTTTATCTCAACGTTATTTTAATTTGCTTTTCCTCTAAATGGCTAGCAGTATTAAATATTTTTCATGCTACTATTGGCCATTTGTACTTCTAAGTGTTCATTTTGGTTGCCCATGTTTTGATTTGATCTTTTATTTTTAATTTTTATTTATTTATTTATGTTGATCTTTTATTTTTTAGAGTTGTCCAATTTTCTTGAGTTCTTTATGTGTTCTAAATGTTAATCCCCTCTCGGAGGAATGACTGATAGATTCTCCCTCCCCATTTTATAGATTGTCTCTTCACTCTGTTGGTTGTTTTCTTTGATATGCATAAGTTTTTAATTTGATATAATCCCATTTATTGATTCTAGCTATTATTTCTTGTGCAATTGGGGTTATAAAGTTCAGAAAGTCTTTGCCTATGCCTGTGCTTTCAAAAGTTTTATCTAATTTATATTTCAGGAAATTAGGTGTTTCTATTTTAATATTTATGTCTTTGGTCTTCTTTGTTGTTGTTTAGTAGTTGGTGAGAGATACGGGCGTGTGTGCAGCCAACTTTTCTAGAACTATTTGTTAAAGAGACTTTCCTCTAGTATGTTTTTGGCCCCTTTTTCAAAGATCAAATAGCTGAATGTGTCTAGGGTTGTTTATGCATCCTCTATTCTGTTACATTGATCCACATGTCTGTTTTTGTGCCATTACCATGCTGTTTTTTCACTGTAGCTTTGTAATATAACTTTAAATCTGGGATTGTGGTGCCCCCTGCTTTGCTGTTTCTTGTGGTTTATACATTGTTTCAACTTGAGAAGTCTAGAAGCTTAATTGACTCAGCAGCTCTACATCCTGGGATGTAGAGGACAAGCTGTTACCTTTCTAGGATATTGTTCACTGTGTTAATTTGAGAAGGTCAGAAGTTTAACTAAGTGACTCAGCAGGGGGTCAGGATCCTTAGTTTGTAACATCCTCATCCTATGCAAGAAGAGGGCAGGCAGGTGGTGTGAGTGCTACACCCACCCTAGGGGAGCAGCGTGCATACAATAAAAGGCAAAGGAGGAGGGGCTGATTGCTAAGGGTATCTGAGGCAAAGGTGAGGATACTGATCAGAAGAGAATGGAATCCTATAAACTGGGATGGAGACACATGGGAGGACCCTGAGGAAATTGGGGATGTTGAGTTTCTAGATGCTGGTGAGATTATTTTGCCAGAGGAAGATATTTCTCCACCCACTGTGGCAGAGGCATCACCACCTCCACTTCCTGTGGCGTTGGCATCTTGATCCTTTGTTGACCACCCAGAACAGTGCGGACACTCCTCAGGACCCGCACCACTGCCTGCTTTTGCAACTTGTCCTATAGGCAGGATCCACCAACAGAAGGCTCCTAAGGTCGAGGAACATAGTGTGAGCCATGAGAAGGTCCGCTGTTCTCCCACAAACTCCTTGAGTTTTCTAATTCTTATAAGCAGAGGCCTAATGAGCAAGTGTGGAAATGGATCTCACAGGTGTGGATGACATCACAAACGCACACCTGGATCAGCTGTTTGTCCATATGGGCCCATTAAGCAGAGATGCCGAATTTGATGTCACAGCTCGTGGAGTGAAGAAAGGTGTTAACAGCTTATCTGGCTGACTGGCAGAGGTATGGCTCAAAGGATGGCCCACTGCGAGTGAGTTAGAGATGCCTGATATTCCATGGTTTGCTATTGATGAGGGGATTCAGAGGCTCGGGGAAATGGGAACGCTGGAGTGGATCCTCCCCATTGGGATGATCCAGAAAACATGCCCTTCACCAGCACCCTGAGAAACGGATTTGTGAGGGGGGCACCAGCATCCCTGAAGGGCCCTGTTATTGCTCTTCTTTCATGCCAGACTTACGGTAGGGACCAGTGTTACTCAATTAGGACATTTAAGGGCAATGGGCTTGATTGGGTCCCAGAGTGACACAGGTCAAGTGGCAGCACTCAATTGCCAAAGGCAGGGTCCCTGTACTTTCCATAAGGGACAGCAGAAGCAGAAAAATGACCAGAACAATCTGACACGTGCAGACCTATGGCACTGGCTGATTAGCCATGGTGTTCCCAGAAGTGAAATAGACAGGAAGCCTACAAAAATTTTACTAGATTTATATAATTGAAAAACTTTAAGGGCAAATGAACAGAAGCCAACTTCCTCTTAGGATAACAGGGAATCCCAACCCCTTAACTGGTTTCCAGACTTGAGCCAGTTTACAGATGCAGAACCCCTTGGATGAGGGGAGGCCAGGTCCCCTTGGGGAAGGACCTTGATGTATGTTATAAATTCTATATTCGTCGCCCCAGGCCTCGTGTAAGATGGATGCGCCTGAATCTAGTGTTTGTGATTGGTTTGTTGTCTAGCGCTGGGATTGGAGATGTAAGTGTTCCACCTGCCTATGGGGGTGAAGCTACAATATGGTGTAACTGAGGCAAGGTGTTGCGCTCTTTTGCTTTCATTTTTGCTTTTGCTGTTTGCAGCGGCCATGAATGGCTGCCCTCCCCCGCCACGCTGCCTCGGAGCCAACTGAGTATGGATTGAAACCTCCAAGAACTATCAGAAGTAAACCTTTCCTTCCCTAAATTTAGGCATCAGGTATTTCATCTCAACAACTAGTAAAAAGTAACTAAGACAATGTAAGAAAAATTTATACAGTCAATCTTTCTCCCATACCTCTCTAGAGGGACCTGAGGCCTTTTATCCAAGTAACTGTACACTGGGGAAAGGGCAATGATCAGACATTTCGGGGACTACTAGACACTGGTTCTGAACTAACTTTGATTCTAAGGGATCCAAAACACCACTGTGGCCCTCCAGTAAGGGTAGGGAATTATGAAGGTCAGGTGATCAACGGGGTTTTAGCAAAGATCTGACTCACAGTAGGTCCAATAGATCCTTGACTCCATCCTATTGTCATTTCCCCTGTTCCAGAACGCATAATTGGGATAGATGTACTTAGTACTTAGAAGAATTCTCACATTGTTCCAGAATGCATAATTGGGATAGATGTACTTAGTACTTTGTTCCAGAATGCATAATTGGGATAGATGTACTTAGTACTTAGAAGAATTCTCACAGGTTCTCTAACGTGTTGTGCAAAGGCTATTGGTTGAGAAGGTCAAATGGAAGCCATTACAGTTATTTTTGCCTGGTAAAATAGTAAACCAGAAGCAGTATTGCATATCTGGAGGAATTACAGAGATTTCTGCCACCATCAAGGACTAGAAGGATGCAGGGGTTGTGGTTCCTACCACATCTCCTTTTAAATCTCCCATTTGGCCTGTGCAGAAGACAGATGGGTCTTGGAGAATGACAGTGGATTACCGTAAACTGAATCAGGTGGTGACTCCAACTGCAGCTGCAGTACCAGAAGTGGTTTCCTTGCTTGAGCTGATTAACACATCTCCTGGTACTTGGTATGCAAATATTGATTTGGCAAACGCCTTCTTCCGCATACCTATCCATAGGGACCATCAGAAACAGTTTGCTTTCAGTTGGCAGGGCCAGCAGTACACCTTCACTGTCTTCCCTCAGGGGTATATTAACTCGTCAGCCCTATGTCACAATGTAGTTTGTTGGGATCTTGATTATCTTTCTCTCTCCCATGATATCACACTGCCCATTACATTGCTGATATTATGCTGATTGGGCCTAGTGAGCAGGAGGTAGCAACCACTCTGGATTTGTTAGTATAACATTTGAGAGCCAGAGGGTGGGAAATAAATCCAATAAAAACTCAAGGTCCTTCAGTGAAGTTACTAGGAGCCCAGTGGTGTGGAGCATGTAGACATATGCCTTCTAAGGTAAATGATAAGTTGTTGCATTTGGCTTTCCCTACAACCAAAAAGAGGCACAATGCCCCGTGGGGATGTTTGGATTTTGGAAGTAACCCATTCCTCATTTAGGTGTCTTGCCCTGGCCCCCTTACTGAGTGACTCAGAAGCTGCTAGTTTTAATGGGGCCAGAACAAGAAAAGGCTCTGCAACAGGTCCAGGCCACTATGCAGGCTGCTCTGGCCTGGGGCCATATGAGCCAGTGGATCCAATGGTACTTGGAGTGTCAGCAGTAGGTATAGCTGCTGTTTGGGGTCTCTGGGAGACCCCCATAGGTGAATTGCAGCGGAGGCCTTTAGGCTTTTGAAGCAAAGCTCTGCCATCATCTGCAGACAACTACTCTCCTTTGGAAAAACAGCTTTTGGCCTGCTACTCAACCTTAATGGAGACTGAATGTTTCACATGGGACACCAGGTCACTATGCGACTTGAGCTGCCTATCATGGCCTGGGTATTATCTAATCCACCAAGTCATAAGGTTGGACGTGCACAGCAATAGTCCATCATTAAATGGAAATGGTATATTTGTGATTGAGCCAGAGTGGGTCCAGAAGGTACTAATAAATTACATGAGGAAGTTGCCCAGATGCCTATGGCTCCTATGCCTGCCACATTGCCTTCTGTTTCCCAGAATTCACTTATGACCTTGTGGGGTAAACTATATGATCAGCTGCCAGAGGACAACCGGGTTATAGATGGCTCTGTATTGGATCCTGGCAAAGAGCCCTGATTGTCTGTGTTAAAAGTACAGTGAGAAAATAAAAAAAGCTTAGTAACACATGAGTGGCTGGGAAGTCAGTGTCTCTGAATGGGTCCTCCTCCAAACAACCACAATTTATCAGGTGTGTACAGCGGCAGGCGGGGCTAGCTAAAAATTACAAGTCAATGGAAGACTCAGATTCAAGAGGGCATAGATGCTCTTATCTAAGAAGAGTCAATGGGAAATCTCAAATGGGAGGTATGGATAACCCCAAGCCTTGATTTTATCTCTTAGGGAAGTATGCAAAAGTAGCCATTGTGAATCTGTGGTCCCTAACAGCTCTGCACGTTATGCAGGCACCACCCATAAGTGGACAACTGCAGCATTATGTCCCTTTCTGCAACATTCCTGAAGGACAGTGGTGATGGGAAATTGTCCCAGTGGGTGAACTTCAGACCATGCACTTAGTGATACATTTTGCCAGGCAGGAGAAATGGCCAGATGTGCAACTATATACTGATTCTTGAGCTATAGTCAATGATCTGGCTGGATAGTCAGGAACTTGGAAAGAACACAATGGGAAAATTGGTGACAAAGATATTTGGGGCAGAGGGGCAGAGGTGCATAGACCTCTCCATGTGGGTAGAGGATGTAAAAATATTTGTTTCCCATGTAAATGGTCACCAAAAGGTGACATCAGCAGAAGAGGATTTTAATAATCAAGTGGATAAGATGACCCATTCCGTGCATAGTGGTCAACCTTTAGCCAACCAACGGGCCCATAAACAGAGGGGCCATGGTGGTGGGGATAGAGGTTATGCATAGGCTCAGCAACATGGACTCCCACACACCAAGGCTAATCTGGTTATAGCCACTGCTGAATGCCCAGTATGCCAGCAGCAGAGACCAACACTGAGTCCTCGATATAGTACCATTCCCCAGGGACACGAAACTGTGACCTGGTGGCAGGTTGATTATATTGGACCATTTTTCTCATGGAAGGGGCAGCAGTTTGTCCTTGCTGGCATAGATATATATTCTGGATATGGATTTGACTTTACTACATCTAAGGCTTCTGCCAAAACTATCATCTGTGGACTCATAGAATGCCTTACCCATTGTTATGTTTCACATAGCATTGCCTCTGATGAAGGAAAACGTTTTGCAGTCAAAGAAGCGAGGCAATGGGCTCAGGGCTCATGCTCATGGGATTCACTGGTCCTACAATGTTCCTCACCATCCAGAAGCAGCTGGATTGATAGAAAGGTGGAATGGCCTTTTGAAGACACAGTTAAGGCACCAGCTAGGTTAGCAATAGCTTGCGGGGCTGGGCTAAGGTACTTCAAAAGACCATATATGCTTTGAATCAGTGTCTATTATATGGCACTGTGTCTCCCATAGCCAGGATTCATGGGTCCAGGAATCAAGGGGTGGAAGTAAAAACGGTACCACTCAGCATTACCCTCATGATCTGCCAGCAAAATTTTTGCTTCCTGTCCCCATGACTTCATGTTCTGTTGGCCTAGAAGTCTTAGCTCCAGAGAGGGGAAGGCTTATACCAGGATGCACAACAATGGTACCATTGAACTGGAAGCTAAGATTTCCCCAAGTCATTTTGTTTTCCTTATGCCTCTGAGGAAACAAGCTGCAAAGGGAGTCACAGTGTTGTCAGAAGTGATCCACCCAGACTGTCAAGTGGAAATTGTCAGGAAAGGAAGAATATATGTGGAGTGCAGGAGATTCCTTCGAGTCCCTATAGTACTGCCATGCACTGTTATTAAAGTCAACAGGAAGTTACAGCAGCCTAATATAGGCAGACAAATGGCCCAGAGTCTTCAGGAATGAAAGTATGGGTCACTCTACCAGTGAAAGAACCAAGACCATAACAGATGCTAAATGAACAGATGCTGAGGTGCTTGCTGAAGGCCTAGGAAATACAGAATGGGTAGTGGAAGAAGTTAGTTCTAAATACCAGCTACAATCCCATGATTGTACTATGTCTATCTTAATATGGTTCTAGTGTAATATAATGTTGATAGCCTTAACACTGGTTCTTATGGATTGTTAAGCTGTGTTAAAATAGTCTGGTTGTAAAATGATAAGAATAAGCTTCACCCAAGGAAAACTCACCTTCTATTCTAGTGAGGGAATTAGTACATTTCCGTTTGTATGCCGGAGAGCTATAACATGTTAGGAGTAATTATAAGCATGTTTTTGTATCTGGAGACTGATTTTAAAAAGTGTCTGGTTGTCAGGTTGACACAATGTATAAACCATAACACTGTTGTGGCTCAGTTCTGCTTTTGCTTTTTGGATCTTAAACAGGCGTTTCGCCAAAGTATACAGAAGTTGTGTTTTAAGCCTTTAACTTGAGACTGGGACTCAGAACCCCACCCCTACAAGTTAAAGAGGAGAGAGTGAACTGGGTGTTGTGGTGCATGCTTGTGATACTAGCACTAGGTATACAAGCTTGGGAGATCAATGAGCACACCCTTGGGTACACAGTGAGTTCAGGACCAGCCTAAACTACACAGTGAGACCTGTCTCTAAGTAAATAAATACGATGAAGTACGAGAGTTTTATTTTGGCCTCCATATCAGTCCATGGTCAGCAGGTTCCGAAGAACAAACAGCATTGCAGAGGGGCATGGTGCAGGGGAAAGCTGCTTACCTAATGGTGGCCTAGGAGACAAACAGCATTGCAGAGGGGCACGGTGCAGGGGAAAGCTGCTGACCTAATGGTGGCCTAGGAGGGAGTGAAGGGAAGAGCCCCAGGTGGTTCTGTCTGACCTGGGTCATGCCAGCACAGACCTGCCTCTTGGGACCAGGCTGTACCTCTTGACTGCAAGTCGATCATGCTGCTATGATTGCAGGCTTCAAGGGGACATTTCAATAGAAACCATAATAGATGCTAAATGAACACATGAAAATATGTTTGCCATTATTAGCCATTAGGGAAAATATATATTAAGACTATAACATTAAAGCAACTAGTGCTTTATTGTGCCACAGTGCTTGCAACAGAAAGGCCTACGGGAGTAAGTTTCACTGATCCATAGCAGCACAGCAGAAATATTTGGCTATTATACTAAGCAAAGGCTTTAGTCTAGCATTCTTAGGGAAAGGATTGTGTCACAATTAATAGTCAGCAACAAACTCAAGATCAGCCTGAATCACATAGTGAGACCCTGTCTCAAAAAATCATGAGCTAAGATTAATAATACCACTAAAAATGAAAGTCAGGATAGAGGAATGGAGGGAAGCAGAAAGGGATTATGTATTATGCATATGTACCCACTCCTCAAGATGATTGTGAACATATACGTAGTATATGTCTACGTATTGTAGACATATACTAATACAATTTTTGAAAAGTTAAAACTCCCCCCAAAACCCACTAAATGTTAGTAACAATTATGTTCTTTTAATGTGTATCTTTCTGAACATATTTTGATTTTTAGCTCATTTTGACTTAATGGTTAAGAAAAACCTTCCAAAAAGGTACTCATTTTCGGGTTCATACAATGCTTTGCCCAGTGTCTCATATTCCAAGACAAACTTTATATTGATCTATATCTGAAAAAAAAAAAGGACAGCGTAATCCCTGTAGACTATGTGAATGTCCGCATAAAAGAATCTGCTCATATAATTTAGTCCCCCCACCGTACTTTCTGCAACAAAGTTACCAAATTTTAGGAAAATCCAAGATACGCAGAAACATTAAAACAACTCATCCTTTAATTGCCCCACAGTGCTTTTAACAGAAAGACTTGGAGTAAGTTTCAGAGTCCAAATCGGGGAACGGGGAGTGTCAAAACGCCCATTTGCTGAAGCTTTTGGTCTGTCATCGGTCCTAGCCACCTTCCAAGACCTCTGTACGCTGGGCCCGCCTCGCCTCATCAAAGACCAGGAGCGATGAAGAGGCGGGGCCTCCCCGGGGGTAAGACGGCGGCCTCGCGACGCTCTGGGCTGCTTGAGCCACTACTCGGTAGCAGGAAGTCCTCCGGCCTTCGCTTTTCGGAAGCGGAAGTACAGGGCGGCTGGCAGCCGGGGTGTTTCTCTGAGAGACCGGTTCCCCAGTCGAGCCGCGGTAAAGGCGCGTGTCGCCTTCTCACTGGCGCAGCCGCCGCCGCCGCCGCCGCCGCCGCCGCCGCCGCCGCCCTGCCCCGCCCCGCCCCGGCGTTGTCGTAGGCGCTGTAGTGGACGGTGTGCGGCTCCTGCATGGGCTGCAAGGGGGACGCGAGCAGAGCGCGAGCCGCGGCTGCGCGGCCGGTGACAGGTACCCGAGGGTGGCTTTGGGAGGCCTCGTGGGTAGGGAGAGTGCCTGGGTCGTCAGACGACCCTGTGCTCTGGTCACTTTGAGCTTCCGCCTCTACCCTCGGGTTCCCCTCGCGCCTCGCAGCGCTTGGCGAGTGCCCCAGCTTACCCCTAGTTGTCCTCCCGCGAGGCGCGAGTCCGCAGCATGGCTGTGGGCTGTCCTCGGGCGTCTGGAGCCGGTGTGAGGAGCTTCCAGAGCCCTGTGCCCGAGTGCAGAAGGAGGAAGTGCCCTGAGGCGAATTTAGACCGAACCTAACCCGACTTAGATTAAGAACCTGCACTTAGCAGGGATGGACCCTATGTGGACCCTATATGGGTTTCTATTTTCCTCGTACTTTCCATTTATCGTAGAGATCGGTTGGCTGGGGATGAGAAGATCTGGTTTCATTTTTAGTACGTGGGGCCTGCCGCAAGCCTAAGATCTGCGTACATCGCCAGAAGTTATGGATGGGACCTGACCTTGTTCCTTGATTGAAAGCTGTAGCTTCTTTAGCATGCTGCCTGATTTGAAAAGGGTCATATTTTGTTCATTCCAAGACCAGGGATCTTATGACTTACTGCTCTTTGAAGTCCTTCATTGGTGCACTTGCTAGCCAATTTTATATAAAGGCCCTCTTTTCTTGAAATATCAGGGGTTTGAGCGTTTACTTTATTTTATTTTATTTTATTTTATTTTATTTTATTTTATTTGAGACAGTATGTCGCTATGTAGATCAGGTGGGCCCAATCAGTATGCAGCCCAGGCTAGCCAGGAAGACTTGGGGCAGTCTTACTGCCTCAGCCTCTTGTACTAGGATTACATGCCTGTGCCATTATTCCCGGCTTTAACACATTTTAAATAGATAGTTAATGCAACAGAACTGGAGATGATGATAGATTTTCCCCTTTACTAACTTTTCTTACGCTTGGCTGAAACCCACTTTATTTAAGGTAGTAAATACCTTCAACAAGCCGGAATACATGGGGCTATGAAGAACATTCATTTGGAACATTTCTGCAGTTATCTGATTATTCTTGTTTCAGGTGTATGGTGACTAACTGAACCACAGGTGTATGTGGTTCGCAGCAAATAGTTTAGCTAATATGGATAGGTGTATATTAGGGTTAGTTGGTTGAGAAGTTTATTTCTCAAAAAACGGTGCTTCCTAGTATTTTCTTTAGCAAATGATAAAGTTCCTAAGTTGAAACTCAGGTGCACACTTATAAATTTGCAGATTGTGTGTTGTTTTTAAAGGGTTTGTTAGCTCTTTAGTTTAAAAATGAAAGAAGAAAAAGTCGGTTTAGATTCTAGAGTCATTGTGTCTGTTGTTTCCCCACATGTGAAAAGCATTTACCATACATACTTTTCATTTATCTTTTCTATATCTTACTTTAGATAAATAATCGAGGAATAATAGTTTTATTTAGATATACTAGAAATTTACAGATAGGGTTTTGGCCAGTATACTAATAGTTGACACAGTTGTTAAAGAGTGTTTTATGGTAATGTGTCATGCTACTGGCAGTGTGCCTGTGATCTTGGAGTGCTGCATGGCACAGTGTGACAGCTCTTACTACTCAGGCTATTCATTTAGGACCACTAGTGTCAGAATGATAAGGGACCCCATAAAATGGAGGTGCCGTGTCCTCAAACAAGACCCCTTCAGTGAGGTTCTTACCAGTTTCCCTGGACAGCCCTTTTCTCTGTTATCACCTGTGGAATCAAGAATGTGGGGTCAGGCTGGCAGAGTTCTTGCTCCTCCTCTTATTCCTTCGCCAGCCTGCCCCCTCCTCAGTGCTGGAGAATAGACCTAGGGTCTTTCAGCTGAGCTACGTCCAGTGGCTTTATTTAATTTTTAGATTTTGCAGCAGTGGCTTGCTTGGTCACTGGTAGCTTAGGCTAGGCTCATGAGCACTGAGGTGACAGGAGTGTGCCACCAAAAGCTCTAATATATAGCTGTCCACTAGTCTTTTGGAATGGTGCTATTCTCCACCTTAAGAATATACGCTCTCTTTCTGAAACAGTGCCAGGGGACCTCTGGGTAAGTCACGTGCACATAGGGTTGTCTTTTTCTTTGTCTTTCTTTGTTTCTTTTTTTTTTTTCTTTGATTATTCTGGTGATTGAACCCAGGGCCTTCACACTGAAGCAAGTTTTGGAAGGCTACTTTCATGAGTGTCTCTAGTTGTTCTGTCCTGGCTGCCTTGATATCCAGAATCTGTTATAAATCCAGAATCTGTTTCATGGCCATTTTGACTTTGGGGAAGAACTACAAGTTGCATGGTGCCAGATCTGGTGAATAAAATGACTGAAAACACTCCATAATGTCTTTGTGAGCTTGCCTGTCCATTGTATGGTACTTGACAACAGCATTCAGCATACTTTTTTATCACACTTCATAAAGACACAAAAGAGGGCTTTCAGAACTGCTTCAGAAAGTAGCAGCATTGAGAGGATATGCATGTTTGAAGGAAGCGGGGGGAATATTTGGGGATTAGTGGCAATGTCTCTTTTACTATAATTTAAAAAAAAATATTGACTGAATATTTTGATCAGTCTTTGTGGTTTGGTACTGTGAAACTTGTAGACGTGATTACAACCCTCAGGGAAGTTCAGTCCGGAGTTACTGTTGGTGAACATTAGGTAAAGTTTGTCCAGTGCTCATAAAGGGTAGAATTTCCGGAGCAGCCTTTTGTCCTGCTCCTAGTTCCCTTATCACTCTGCCTGCTGTCTGCCGGGAATTACTGTGTGGTGGTGGTCAACTGTCACTCAACATGAAACACCACTTTGTGAAATTTGTATTTCTAGGCTCCATTAGGACAAATTGTAAACATAGCCAGAATCATAATGCTTGAGTACTGTTCACACCCTCTCCAGTTCAGAACTCAGTGACTTTTGGGATGGATTTTTATTTCCTCTTAGTGACAGAGGATTTGTTTCCAAAGTATATGTTTGATACTGTGCCATTGTATGGTTTAGAAGATAGTTGTTTTTTTTGTTTTTGGTATACCTTGGAACTCACGATCTCATGCTTGCCAGGCAAGCGCTTGTGCCGCTGAGCTCTATCCCTAGCCCTACTTTGCTTTTCTTGTGGTAAAATGTTTTCCTACAAGGTTCAGTTCTGGATAGTACTTGGCACTTTACAAAGCAATTTTCAGATTGTCATTTCATTTACTCAGTGACTGTATGTGGTGGGTATTGCTATTCCTGTTTTATAATCCAGGAGATAAAGAGCCTGAGAAGTTAGGTGACTTGCTATGGTTAAACTGCTGCTAAGTAGCAAATACATGGGTAGATCACAGCTCACTTGACTATAATAGCCTTTCTCTTTACTAACCACGCAGAGCAGCATTCTGAGGCTGCAGTGGAAGATGGTATCTGAATAATCCTAGGAGTTCTTGAGTGATCTGAAGCTGTGTGTTTCCTCGCTTGTTTCTCTTCAGGAAATGTCCTAACACTAGAAGGTTCTGAGAGGAACCTGCCTCAGCCTGGCGTCATTGCTAGTAGGTTTCATTGTCAAAGGTCTAGTTTAGTCAGGTCTGTTTTCAGTAGATTTTGTAGATTCTTTTGTTTCTGCAGAGTCTCTGTAGTGGTCTTTATAAATGTTGATTTGTAAAAGATACTTTTGAGCATCTTTATAAATGTGTTGTTCATATTTTTCCCCCATAAATGCTAATAGTGCCAGGACTTAAAACTCTTCTAAAAGCCATTTTTCTATTTGCCATATTGATTTTGCTTTTGACTGTTATTTTTCAGACTATATAGTATAGAAAACAGTGTTTTCAGTAATTTATTTTTGGATGAATTGGGGTGGAACTGGGATAAGCCGTATCAGGTACTAATCTCACATATTCTCATCCTCTTGGGGCCTGGATGCTAGCTTTACCTTTCCTCTCCCTTCTTCCCTTATGTGAAGTTTTAGCCAGGCTGTCCTAGAATTCTCAGGCTCAGGCAGTTCTAATCCCCTGCCTCACCCTCCTTAGTAGCAGGGCCACCAAGCACAGCCAACAATTCATATTTACTTATGTTTTATTTGTGGGGCTGAGGATTTGAACCTTCTTATATGTGTTCTTTGGAGAACCTGTCTGTGAGAGTCATATTAGTTTTCTCAGGCCACCGTAACAACGTACCACAAACTTAATGGTTTACAACAACAGAAATTGATTGTTTCATAGTTTTGAAGGCTACAAGTCCTGAATAGTGTTCCATGAGTCTCTCTGAAATGCTAGGTGATCTTTCCTTGCCTTTTTCAAGGTTGCCCCAAGCATTCCTTGACTTGCAGTGTCTACCTCTGTCTTCACCTGGCGTTCTTCCTGTGTCTCTTCATATTGTTTCCCCGTGAGTCTGTCACTGTGTCCCTTGTTTATTATGCTAGTTACGTTGAATTAGTGCATCCTAATGACCTCATCTTGATGTGCTCACCTCTGTGAAGACCTCGTCTCCAAATAATTTCACATCCTGAGGGTATAGAGTTTGGCAATTAAGCTTATTTTCATGGAGGATAAAATGCAACCCACAACACTCATCTATTTATGTTTTCATCTGTTTCAGCTTTAGTTACCTCATGCTTTATAAAACATTCTAGGGTAAAGCTTGTGCCACCAACTGACTTTTCTACTGCTTTGTTGTGTAGACTCCCCAGGAAATGAGGTGGAGCCTCTGTAGGAAAGAATGTAATGAATTACCTACCTTTAACTATGTACAAGTTACTTAGCAAGTATCTGTTGTCTATGTATTAAGTGCTATTACTGTTTAAAAGTGGTCCTTTTTTTGCAACTTCAATGTTCTTTTGTATCTCTAGGTATTAAGATTGTTATTTTGTGTCTCTTTCAGTATTAAGATTTAAACATGACCTTTTTTTCTTACTAGGACTTTGCTGTCAAATGGGGCTTCTAATTGCACTCAGTGTGCTGTGGCTGTTCTCCTCAGTAAAAGCAGATTCAAAAGCCATTACAACCTCTCTCACAACAAAGTGGTTTTCCTACCCACTGTTGTTAGAAGTCAGGTAAGAAGACCTTATTTTCTTTCAGATATTTGAATATAAATATAGGCTGTTTCAGGAAATGAACAAATATTTAGCAGCTTTTAGGAATGAGGTTATGATCCTCAGATATACCTATTAATGTGCTCTGTGTTCTATAATGGCCATTAGGTTACGGAATCTTTCAGTAGGACAAGGCTCTATTGATCCAGGAAGCTCAGGAACTTAGCTAGACAAATATATTGAATTGGCTAAAATTATTATTTTGTCTTCTAGAAAAAGTGTAAGTGTAGCTATAAGGGAAAAGTGAGTGTATTTAAAAGAAATTTTCTACTCAGTGAGGAAGTTTGAAAATTCTTACTAAGTTCAAGAGAAGAGAGCTTGGTGAGGTGGAGGAAGTGCACCGGTATCTTCTGAGCACCAGTGACAACGCCAGGGTTGGAGAGCACAGGAGTTGGGGTGCACGGTGGAGGAAGTGACCGGTGTTATCTGTCCCAAGGGGTCTGTGTTGTGCATTGTAACCTTTACAAAATCAAACCAAGAAATCACTTTAGCAATTAATATTGGTAGCATTTTTCATAAAACAATTGTATGTTTTTAAATTGATAAACTACAATATAGTCATTGATTTCTTGGGACATTTTCAATTCCAAGTGTGCTTTTTAGCTAGTATTTATAATATACATATCATGAGATATTTCCTTTTTTTCCCCTTTTTCAGTATTGGCAATTGAACCTACGGGCTTCCTATTGCGCTACATCTATAGTCGTTTTTTTCTGTTAGGGTCGCACTAAGTTGCCTAATCTGGGCTCAGACTTGGGATCTTCCTCCTCAGCTTCCCAGAGTGTTGGGATTACAAACATTATCTACCATACTTTGCTGAGATACTTCCTTTTACAGCCAGTTTTTATATTGTGCACAGGAACTTATTTTTATTGTATCACAAATAATGTGTAGTTAGGATTTAAGGGAGTCTTTCTAAAGACTCCTTAATAGATTATATAGCAAGCACTTGTAATTCTCCACGTTTGATAGTAGAAATTTGAACTGTCAGGGCACTTCATTTATTTTCGTGGTCTGTCTGTGTTATCTTCAGCTTAGAATTTTGCTCTTTAACTTTTCTTCCTTAATTGCTTAAAACATATGAATGAAGTGGGGTGTTATGTTGGTTATGTGGGTAGTTGCCCTGCCAAGGGAGAACCTCATTTAGTGTGGGGAAGAAGACCCACAGGGAAGGGATCAGTGGGAGCTGATCTGGGCACACATTGCCCAGTGGACTTTCTGCTGAGCAGACTCCTTCCATGCGCCTCTGGGCCTCCCTTTGCTCAGCAGCGACATGGCAAAAGCAAGAGAATTCCACCAGAACAAGTCCCAGCACCATTGTGTGCATTCATCATGGCTTTGCAGTGACAGATGGGTTGAGCTCCTCAGGTACTTCTTCACTGGATTGTGGAGTAGTTGTATAAGTGAAGTAGCTGAATGAGGGTCGTTGGAGGTCCTAGACTGCTTGAGCCAGGACTCTGGTAACTGAAGTTCTGTTTTGCTTTACTTTTCCTATTTGTAATGGTATTTTGAATAATTTGATGTAAATCTCATCCATTGAGATTTATTATCACTTCTGGTATAATTTTGAACAATTAACTGTAATACATGTTTCATGATACTCTGCTTGAAACATGCTTAGCTGTGTTACATTGACTTCTCTCACTTGTATTGACACCTACTAGTTTTTTGGAATTTGTATTTTGTCCTGAAGGAGCCTTATAACATATACCTATGGACTTTTGAAAAAGCATGCCAAAATTGTCAACCCCAGTTCCTCAGGTTTTTTCAGTTGTTTTGGTCGGTGTGGAGTGGTTAGGCTATAAATTCCTTCACCAAATTATGTATCACAAATACCCATTTTCATGATGTCCTTGGTCATTGTCCCTCTGTTTTGTGGCTATTTGTAAACCTGTAGCCAAGATAGTAGGACTTGTAGGCAACTCAGGAAGGAGCTCTGCTTGTTTGAAAGTGCTCCACCCTCCCTTCCAGAGCTTGCAGGGCTGCGGCTCTTCTGTGTCTGATGATGGCTTGTGGCTGCCTGACCTTCCAGGTAAAGGTAAAGGGGCAGAACCTTTGTCTGCACATGAAGGCATGCCATTACCAGAGACCAGTGTTGGCCTCATGTCTATCCTTCAGGGACCAACAGTGTTCCTGTGAACATTTTTAGATTGTGCTTCCATTTACTGACTGTGCCCTACGCAAGTGCATACTGTCTCTGAGTGGCAGCTTATTTTGAAAATGTTTATAACTTACAGTGGTCGTATAGATTTGTAGATATAGGTTCATGTGCTGAGCCTGGTAACTATTACATCAAAGATTTTCCTTAAGACGTTTCTTTCCCTTCCTCTTTGAGCCCTGTCTAGAAGAACACCTGTTCTTATCTCACAGTAGCTTTGGAACGTGTAGCACCAGATTTGTGCTGCCTGTTGGACATTCAGATTGTTCATAGGGTTTTTTATGGGGGCAGCAGGGAGTTATAGATGGCAGACTTTATTATGACTTTGCCAAATGCTTATAAATGGAGATAATTCTATATGCTCTTCACATACCCAGCAGTCTATTTATTGATTTATTAATTCCTGATATTGGAGGTTGAACCCAGGGAATTGCATTGAACTACATCCCCAGCCCTTTTTATTTATTGGGTTTTCTTTGAGACAGGGTCTCACTTAGTTACTTGAGCTTGTGATTGCCCTTTTCAGCCTCCCAGAAAGCTGGGATCACAAGTACGTATCACCACACTAGCCCATCAGTCACTTTTAACAGTTACCAATTCAAGTGTAGTAACCACTGTCACTGTCTCCCCTACCTCACTGGCGTATTTGAAAGGCATATTTTAAATTTATGTGCAACACCGTTAGAGTTTTACTCAGAGGCACAGGTATAAAGCTAAAAACGAAATAAAAATGAAACATTTATTATACTATGAAAGAAATGGCAGTGTTCCTTTTTCATGATGTCTTCCACTAGTCTCTTCTCCCTGTGATTACTTCGGTGGATCTAGTAATAATTTTCTTAAGACTGTTCTCAATTTAGACCTGTATGACTTACTTATGTAGTGGGATGAAAAAGAACAATGGTTCAAGAAAATTTCCTATGAGAAAAACATGTATTTAGCCTGGGTGAGTCCTTGTTCTCGCCACAACTAAAGAATATGTCATCCCTTTCTGCTAACTTATATTGTAAATGTGGCTTAACTGACAGATGTAGTGTTTATTTGCACATCATGACTCAGAAATTGTTTTCTTAGACCATAAACTATTTACAGTTATTCTAGAAAGCCTAGAGAAATACAGAAGCATTAAATAGTTTAATACATTATGATAATGGGTATTTTCAGATACCTACTTTTAGAGAGGTTTTGCATTACCAGGAAATGTTTCTTATTTTTCCCATATTTCTGTGTCTAGCTGTGGAGTAGAGTGAGAGTTGTACACCCCAGTGTTGACAAGTAATGGGAAAGTCTGCCTTTGGCTAGGTAAGCTGAGATCCAGATCTGTAGTTTGCTTTAAGACAGTGAAAGACTGCCACTACTGTAGTTCTCTGGGCTGGAAGTGAAGATGACCAATTTACCTGACTCATTCATTCAGTTATAGATGTTTTATTTTAGAGATTTTAGACTCTTGAATGAAGGGACATTCACAGCAGCTATTATTTTAGGTTAATAATGGAAAGCAGAAAAAGATTAAGATGATATTAACATTTTAGATCTGATTTTGTTAGATCAGTGTTAATTTTAACATAAATCTGATTATCTTAAAAATTTAGATTTATAAAAAAAATTTAGATTTATGTCATGTTAAAAAATTATAAAATGTTGCCTTTTGCCTCTTAGAACTTTTTCTAGGTTTTATATTTACTGTGGAAGAATCTTTAGGCAAAATGTTGTTTTTGTTCTTTGTAAGATCATTCAGAAAATAACTGAGCAGAACTAGTAGTAGAATTATTAATTTCTAACTCTGCTTCCACTATTGATAGCATTTTTGTTATTATCAGAACTTCTCTGTTGTTACATTTTTATTACTTCAGTGTTCTTAAATAGCTGTAAAGTAAATGTTATTAAGCTAGCAAGTTAGTGATAACTAATAAGCTAGGAAGACTTATCATTAAGAAAAACATATTATACATAAAAATATGTATATAAATTAAAAGCCAAACTATGGACATTTGGAAATTTGGAAACTTCTTTTTATTCGCTGTAGTAATGAGTTTATTAGAAGGTTTTTATTAAATTTTATTTCTGACATTTCTCCCTTTTCTCCCAGTGAGTTTTTAGCAGAAGACAGTCAAGAGAAATTTTGGAATTTTGTAGAAGCCAGTCAAAATATTGGATCATCAGATCATCACGGTAAAATTGAAGCAAATGCTTCTTTGACTTTGGTGTCTGGGAAAATATTAGAAAAAGTGTTATATTTTATAGTTTGTGTTATGTGGCAATTAATAGAAAGCATATTTTTAGTCTTTAATGACTAAAGCTACAATGCTGGCCAAGAAGAGCCAATACAAACCAAATACTCTATTTTAGGTACTAGGGCCTCATGCAAGTTAAGCATATACACTGTCACAGAGCAGTACTCTAAATCGCAAAAGACTTCATAAATGATGTAAGTGAAACAGCTCAGCAAAGAACTATTCTGGGATTCAAGAAGTGCTGTCACTAGTCCATTGTAGCGTGGGATAGGAATCAGGGTGACTTCCTTAGAGGAAGCAGTTTCACAGCTGAATTCCTTCGGTAGTAGGTAGGTGGTTATCCAGGTAAGTGGGAAAATAGCGGTTTAGAGAAAGGAAATAGTTGGGACAAAGAGAGGAGGAGAGAAAATGTTCAACTGCATTCCATATCCAGGATATTTTGAACATTCAACAAACGTTCAAGACAATAAATCATACACTGATAAAATAAAATTTTGTGGATACATACCTTTGTAACCATAGCTTTATGAACTGTTTTATTTGGCTATTACTAGTTATCCTGTTATTTAGATTCATTTTCTTTCTTGATAGGTACTAACTATTCCTATTATCATGCAATATTGGAAGCAGCATTTCCGTTTCTGTCACCTCTACAGCAGAATTTGTTGAAATTTTGTCTGTCACTTCATTCCTACTCTGCTACAATCCAAGCCTTCCAGCAGGTAAATCCAGTGCTTTTCTAGACAATGGCATTTTGTAAAGTATCCGACACAATGATGGGTTAGATTGTAATTGCCATGGAATTGAATCGCAGAATTACCACTTTTTTTTCCTGGGATTTGTGATTTATTTTAAAATAATAATTGGAACTGATATTAAGTGTTTTGTTTTGTTTTGTTTTTGTTCTTGAGAGAGGGTCTCACTATGTAGTTCATGCTGGCCTTTAATTCACTATAGAGACCAGGCTGAACTTGAACTCATGGCCATCTTCTTGTATCAGGCACAGGTGTGAGCTACCATGCCTGTCCCCAGATCATATATCTTTAAAGATATATTTTGTACTTATTTCATTTCATAGAAGAAAGGAAAAGAATACACAAAAAATAGAAAACTGCTTTGTTTATACAACACTTATTGGTTCATACTAAAACAATGAACTTTTTTTTTCCCCATAACATGTCAGTTGCGGCAACAATGGTATGTACATAGTGCATTGTCATCCCCAAATCATTTACCCAGAGCACAAGACATCTACATTCGATTGTCCGAACAATACCAGTACAAATCTTTCTCTTCAGCAAACTCAGAGAAATAAGTACTATAACTGATATAGTAGTATAACTCAGTAGTATAACTATATGAACTATTATATATATATACACACACACACACACACACATATACATATATACATATGTTTAAACCAGTGAACTTGAATCTGGTCACACAACCTTTAGATCAGAAGAAGTTCACAGAAAATACAGGAGATGAGAAGTATCAAGCAACTTCACAGGGGTACAGTCAGGAAAATCTAGCTTCAGGGAAAGTGCTCTCAAGTGATCTGGTTTCAATAAATAATAAGGGAAGAAGAAGAAAAACAGCAATTTCAGAGCAAGAGAGACTTCAAAAATTTGTCAGCACAATGCAAGGATCTTGTTTGGATTTTGAGAAAGAGGGAAGTGGAAGAAAATCAAAGGATGTGTCCACACCTGTACATTTGATAGAAAAAAATGTGAATTCTAAAACTATTTTGAATTATAAAATAAAACATACAGAGAACTGCTAATAACATAGTATAATACCTTGTTATAAAATGAATAACTACACTCTGTAACTGGCACTGTAGCTAAGACCTGGGAATTGGTCTTGCATTCTAGAAGCCCTGGTCCCACTACAGCATCAACCTTGAGGTTGGGCTTAATTTATAGGACCCCATTCACCTTTCTAAAGTCAGATTTTTTTTTTCTTTTGGTACCGGGAATCAAACTCACGACTGCGTGCTTACAAGGCAGGTGCTTATGCCGCTGAGCTAAATCCCCAGCCCCCCATTCACCTTTCTTTCTCTGCTGTATATGTGGATTGTAGATTTTCCTCATGGATCATATTTTGTTGAGCACATACTTATGATGTAGTTTAACTGATTTCTCTGCCCTCTCCTTCTTCCAAATTGGTAACTGTGTCCAGAGGCTTCAACCAGAAGGGGCTTCTTCCCTTTGGCAACTCTATAGGCAGTTTTTCCTTTTTTTGTTTGTTTTTTTTCTTTTGGCTTTTTGATACAAGATCTCACTATACAGTTTAGGCTGGCCTTGAGCTCTCTTTGTAGCCCAGGCTGGTCTGGAACTCATAACGATCCTCCTGCCTCAGTCTCCTAAGTGCTGGAAGGTCTTCCCATGCCTGGCTTATTTCCTAATTTTTGATTCATTTGTATTCTCTCTCTTTCTCTGATTTAGCAGGCATTGTTGCTTAATTTCAAATTTGCTAGTAGTTCGGGGATTATAAACTGATGATTCAGTCTGTCATTTATTATTTGCTTTTGGAATGTGGATATAAAGAAGCACATAGCCTGAGCCAGGTGAGGAACCACATACCTATAATTGCAGCATTTGGGAGGCTGAGGTAGGGGGATTCCCATGAGTTCAAGGCCAGCCCGGAGTACACAATGAATTCAAAGCAAGTCTGAACTACATAGCGAGTGAGACCCTGTCTCAAAAAACCAAAACCAAAACTAAACAAAATAAAGCAAGGAGTGGACATTATTGTTTGATGATACTGTTCTCACAGGAAAGGCAGAATACATGCTTAATTCTTTTGTCTTTATTTCACAGGATTCTAAATTTAATTACTAGTACTCTTCTACTTTGGCTGTTTAAATTTTTTGTTTCATCTTTTGTTAAATACATTTAGCATAATATTTACTGTCTTAACCGTTTAAAGTTTACAACTTAGTGATTTGAAGTGCATTCATCCATCGTCAGCAATTTTTTGCAAAACTGAAACTATACTCATACCCCTATTTCCTTTCCTTTCCTTCTGAGTATCTTGACAGCCGACTTTCTGTGTTGTACCTCTGAATTTACTTGTTCTGCATACCTCATATGAGTAGAATCTTTCACATTTGTCCTTTCATATTTGGCTAGCACAATGTTTTTAAGGGTTTTCCATGTAGAGCAAGTATTGGCATTTTGCTCCCTTTTTTGGCCAAATATTCCATAATATTTATCTCACATATTATTTATTCATTCTTAGTGAACATTTGAGTGGTTTTCACTTTTTGGCTGTTGTGGATAATACTGCTATGAAGCATTGGTATACGTTTATCTGTTTGAATCTCTGCTTTTCATTTCTTTTGGGTTTTTAATGTAAAAGTGTAATTCCTGCATCATATGGTAAGTTTATGTTTAGTGTTTTAAGGAACCAACCCTGTTTTGCCTTGTGGCTGCACCATTTCAAATTCCAGATGTAATACTCCACACACAAACTCATAGCTCATTAGCCTTTACCTTTTCATCTGTATTCTTTTTTATATGTTTTTATATACTTTTTTCCTGTGGGACTGGGAATTAAACCCAGGGTATGCTGCATACTGGGCAAGTACTGTATTTCTGAGCTATGTCCTCAGGCCTGTGTTTTAACTTTCTTACTTATTTTATGAAAAAAATAAAATTTCTTAACAAAATAATAAGAGAAGAGCAATAGTTAATATACTGTGTATTCTTATCTTCAAAATAGTTACTCAGAGTACAAGACAAACAAGAAAGATCCTTACAAAAAAGAAACAGATAAAAACACAAAACGGGCTGGGGATTTAGCTCAGTGGCATAAGTGCCTGCCTGGCAAGCACCAGGTCTTGAGTTCCATCCCCGGTACCAAAAAACAAAAACAGAAAAATCACAAAACTTTCTTCTCAATAATCTAAGATAAACTAGTAATATTATAAATGAAACACATTAAGCCAGATGTGATGGCACGTACTTGTAATCCTAGCACTTGGGAGGCTGAAAAAAAAAAAAAGAAACATATTACCATATATATTGAAATATTTTTGAAACACATATGTAACTCAGAGAAGTATTTGAAGTTCTTCCTCCTTCCTATTTATGTTGTTTCTATTTTGCTCTTTATTTGTATGTACAGAGTCTGCCAAAAAAATGTATACATCAGGAAAAGAAAAACTCATAAATATTGAATTTTTTTTTAATTTTAAAGAAAATAAAACAGGACAAAGCAAATCAGAACAGAACAATGCAAGTAACACAGGACTTCAAAACAAGACAACAGGAAATCAACAGTGGCTACCATAATGCTTCTTGATTTCTTTGAAATAGTTGTCCATACCTGTACACACAGTAAATTCAAACAAAACAAAATTGTATAAAACCAATCAAAACAAAAGAATGAAAACATTACAGCCCTTCAAAATAAGACAATAGGAAATCAACAATGGTGGCCATAATGTCTCTTGTTTTCTTTAAAATAGCTGTCCATACCTTCACACATAGTGAAATCAAATCATAGAAAACAGACTAAAATCAATTAAAACAAAAGAATGAAAGGGTTACAGGATTTAAAAACAAGGTAACAGCAAATGAACAGTGGTTACTGTAATGTCTTGTTTTCTTCAAAACAGTTGTCCATGCTATCAGACATAATAAAACCAAAACATCAGACTAAAACCAATCAAAAGAATAAAAGCATTATAGGACTTTCGATGGTGGTGGCTGGGAGGCGGAGGCAGATCTGGCTGGTTCTCTGCTTGCACTGGCTGCCTGCAGGCAGCAGGCTTTCTAATGGTGGCAGCTGGCAGGCGGGGGTGGATCTGGCTGGTTGTCTGCTTGCGCTGGCTGCCCGCTTGTAAATATTTTAAATAATAAATTTATTGAGATATCCTGAGAGTAATACAAGTGACCTTTGGCCTTGACAGTTACAAGAGATGTTCAAAGTGATGGCCAGTAGTTTCCAGACATTTATTAGTAAGGCAAACTGCTGGAGTGTGTATGCATTTTTGGCAGAATATTTATTATTTTGTGTTTCTCATATAATAAAAACCATATAATATTGGAGCTTTTGTCTGACTTGCTTCACTTATCATTTGTTTTAACTTGTTGCAGAAACAAAATGCACAACACCCAAAGTTAAAGGAGGAAACATTTATTTGACTCATAGTTTGTAGAAGTTTCAGTCTGTTGTCTTGACCCCAAGGCAGGGTGGCCTGGCACAGGGCCATCGGAGCGGCAAAACAGTTCATGGCAGACAGGCAGGAAACAAGAAAGAGTAAGCTAACCTTCTGTCTTTCTTTCTATATTATATCCAGGATATAAGCCCACTGATTGGTGCCACCTACACTCAGGCTGGGCCTTCCATTATCCACATCCAGAACTATACCAAACACACTTAGTAACCACACACAGTAATCCAGCATCACACACCCATAATCCAGCCACCTCCCAAAAGACCTGTTATGAGTGTGTGGAGCTTTGGGGATTCATCTAGACCAAGCCATAGCATTTGCCTCGAGCTTATCTTTCTTTATGGCAGCAAAATATCACATTTTCCTTATCCATTCTTCTGTTGATGGACATACAGGCTGTTTCCAAGATCTAGCTGTTACAAATTGTGCTGCTATAAAGTTGTATCTTCGTAATACAATGATTTTTAACTCTTTTGGGAAGATAATCTAGAAGAATGATAACTGGATGAAATGGAATTTTTGTTTTCAGTTTTTAAAGCAATTGCCACACCGATTTCCGTAGTGGTTGTAATAGTTTACATTCCCACCAGTGATGTAGTACAGTTTCCTTTTCTACATCTTCATTTGTTATTATTAGCTTTTTTGATGATAGCCATTCTTTCCAGGGTAAGATGGTATCTCAGTATAGTTTTAATTTACATTTTTCTATTTACCAGCAGTGTCGTGCAGTTGTTCATGTATTTGTTGGCCATTTGTACTTCTTCTGAGGAAGTGTTTATTCATTTTGATTGACTGTATTTTGGTTGGGTCTTTTATTTTGAGAAGTCTATTTTGAGTTCTTTATTCTTTATTCTTCTTCTTATTATTATTATTAATTAAACTCCATTCTTTTCCCCAACTTCATCAGTTTTTCTTTGTTTTTTGAATCTCATTCAAGTTGCTCTATCATTATATCCTCAACTCCTCTGGTCTGTTATATAATTTCTGACTTTCTTGTTTTTGGTGATATTAATGGGTTTGAGTACTGGTAGGCATTAAGCAGAGCATCACTGAATTGGGGTTTATCTGATGTGTTCTTCGTAGTTTTTGTAAGGAAGATCACAGAGGTGGAGAGTCATTCTCATCATGTCACAGTATGGAGTACATGAACTGGAGATATGGGACAATAGTAGAGCGCTTTTGTGGCTTGTGCAAGCCAGCACCACACGTATACAGAAAGAAAGTACATGTTATCAACAAGATTTAGACTGCTGATGTTGACTTTGACCATTTAGCTAAGGTTGTTCTTCCATTACAAAGTTACTCTCCCCTGCTTTTCTGTACATACATACAGTGGTTTCAGAATGGCTAATCTAGCAGATGTGGTGGTGCACACTTGTAATCCCAGCACTTGGGAGGCTGAGACAGGAGGATCGCTGAATTTGAAGACCAGCTATGGCTACATAAGGGAGTTCAAGGCCAGGCTGCGCTACATGGCAAAACCCTGAACAAAGGCTACCATCTTTTCTCTCCACTGGTCTGTACAGTATTTTTCTCTTGATGCTGAAATTCGTTGTCAATGTTTTTAAATTGTGGAGGTGTTAGGTAGTTGTCAGCTTTTCTGAAACAACTGGTAATTATGGAAACATTATCTTGTATTTCCCACAGGAAGTAATCAGCTGGAATTTGAGACAATTCTCCCAATCCATTATGGTCTTCTCCCCACCTGCTTTACTCCTTTCATTGCTTACCTTACCCTAGAGGCATTTGAGTTTCCAACTATCAATGCATGTGTAGCAGGGAGGATGAGGTTAGATGAATTATGGAAGCATTGTGTGACCTCTGTTGAACTGACTTTCCCAGTGCCATTGGTGATCCACTGGCTGCCAGAAATCTTCTCTGGGTTTGTACTTAACTTTTGACTTCTTAAAAGTAAGTCAGAAAAGAAAACAACAAAAATCTGTCATTTCTTATTCTCTGTATTCTTGTAGCCAGTAGCAGTATGCATGTCGCAATTCACTGCTCTTGATAAGTGAGTGAGGTGACCTTTGCTGGTGTTTGCTTGGAATCCACAGAACACTGATGACATGAGCCTGGGAATGAATACATCTCTGTAGCACTCAGGAGCCTCTCTTTTCTTTCATATTCTTCCTCCTCCTCACCAAATTCATCCTTTCATCCATGGAGATATTCACCTTGCCTTTTGGGTTTTTGGCAATCTTGCCTCAGGCTCCTGAGTGCTTCTTTATGTACTCTTGATGTTAGTCCTCTGTCTGTGGAATAGCTGGCAAATTTTTCCCATTGTGTGGATTAGCTCTTCACTGTGTTGATTGTTTCCTTCGCTGTGCAGAAACTTTTTAATTTGATATCCTATTTATTGATTATTAGTGTTATTTCTTATGCCATTAAGGTTCTGTTCAGAAAATGCTTACCTATATCTATGTCTTCAAGAGTTGTACATATTTTATCTTCAAGCAGATTAAGTGATTCTGTTTTAACATTTAGATATTGATCTATTTTTATTTTAGTTTAGTACATGGTGAGATATATAGGTCTAGACTTCATTTTCTGAATGTGGATATCCAGTTTTCCCAGCACCATTTATTAAAGATGCTATCTTTTCCTTCAGTTTATGTTTTTGACTTATTTGTCAAAGATCAAATATCTGTATATGCCTAAGATTATTTGTGCTTCTTGTATTCTGCTCCATTGATCCACATGCCTGTTTTTGTGTCAGTACCATACTGTTTGAATCGCTGTAGCTTTGTAAAATAATTTCAGGCCTGAAATTGTGATATCATTGGCTTTGCTTTTGTTACCCAGAATTACTTTGCTGTTCTGTGTCTCTTATTCTTCCATAAAAATTTTTGGATTGATTCTCTGTGTGTGAAATGCCATTGGTATTTTGATTAGGATTATATGAACTCTGTATATCTGTTTTAGAAGTATAGCCTTTTCATTATATTGGCTCTGCCTATCCAGGAACAGGGGCTATCTGTCCATTTTCTGATACCTTCCTCAATTTCCTTTTTCAGACTGATGTAATTTTCATTTTATAAGTATTGCCTTTCATTAGTTAGATAAATACATAAGTGTTTAATTTTTTGCTATTGTGAGTGGCATTGTTTTCATAATTGCTTTTACAGCAAGATTATTATTAGTGTATAGGAATGCCAAGTTTGCTTATTCATTCTAGGAGTCTTTTGGTTTTTTGGGGTCTTCTGTGTAAAGGGTCATGTCATCTGCAGATAGTGTTACTTTGACGTCATTCACCCTTTCCTGTGCATATCCCTTTTATTTCTCTTACGTGATTGCTCTAGCAAAATTTTTTTTCTTTTTTTGTGCCAGGAATTGAACTCAGGACCTTGTGCGTGCCAGGTGGGCACTTACGGTGCTGAGCTATATCTACAGCCCTTCTGGCTAATGTTTTGATGAATGTGTTGAACAGGAGTAGTGATAATGGATATCCTTGTCTTGCTTCTGATTATAAGAAGAGAGGCTTTTACTGTTTCTTGATCTAATGTGATATTAGCAGTAGATTGTTCACAAATGGCTTTTAGCATGTTGAGATAAAGACCTTTTATACCTGTTTTCTTCAGTACATGGTGAGATATATGAATTGAGGTTTTTTTTTTAACCAAGAATGGATGTCAGGTAATGTCAGTCTTTTTCTACATATATTGAGATAATCATGTGATTTTTGTCTTTGCTTCTTATTTTCCAAAATCCATTTTATTTCAAGGACAAAAATAAAAACAAGAATAAAAAAAAAACTAAAACTAAATCTCAAAACACATCAATCAGGGGGCAACAATGGTACATACACTGCATGTTATAATCTTCAAATCATTCACTCAGAGCACATCTGCATTCAGTTGTCCAAACAATACCAGCACAAATCTTTCTCTTCAATGAACTCAGAGAAATCATCAGTACAACTATATTAAGTATTTTTTATGTGCATATACGTACACATATACATATGTTGCTTCTTTCAGCTACTGATACTGAGACAATATGATGTTTACACATGTCTGTATTGTTTATTTCACTAATAAGTATGATCTCAAGTTGTATCCATTTACTTATAAAAGTCTCCAATTTATCCTTCTTTATGGGTGAGTAGTACTTCAATGTATAAAAATATCATGTGTTCTTTAATCTGTTTCTCAGTCAATGGGCATTTAGGTTGTTTCCAAAATCTGGCTATTAAAAACTGTGCTGCTATAAACATGGGTTCACATACATCACTGTGGTATGATGTTTTTAATTCTTTTGGGAAGATACCCAGAATGGAAATACTTGGGTCAAATGGAACCTCTAGTCTTAGGTTTTTTGGAAACTCCACACTGATTTCCACAGTGGTTGCCCCAGTCTACATTCCCACCAATATTGTCCACAGACCCTCCATCATTTGTTACTGCTTGATTTCTTGATAGTAGCTGTTCTTTCTGCGGTGAGGAGGAATCTGTGTTGTTTTAATTTGCATGTCTCGAATGAGGTGATGTTGAACATTTTTTCACATATTTATTTACTGTTTGTATTTCTGCACCCAAAAAGTGTATATTCATCCCAGCTGCCCATGTTTGGATTGGGTCTTTAAATCTGGGAGGACTGATGTTTTTGAGTTGTTTATATGTTCTCGATAGTAATCCTCTGTCTGAGGAACAGCAGGCAAACATTTTCTCCCACAAGGCAGTTGTCTCTTCACTCTGTTGATGGTTTCTCTTGCTGTGCAAAAGCTTTTCAAAAGGGTGAAAATTGTTGATTCTTTGTGATAGTTCTGTGCAATCAGGGTTTTGTTCATACAGTCTTTGCCTACACCAGTGTCTTCAAGGTTTTTAACCTTCTGTCTTCTAGCACATTTAATGTTTCTGTTTTAATAGTAATATCTTTGATTCATTCTGATTTTAGCTTAGTGCATAGTGAAAGATATGGGTCCAGTTTTAATCATAAGCATGTATAGAGCCAGTTTTTCCAGTACCATTTATTAAAGAGGCTACTGAATATGTTTGCACTTTTGTCAAAGGTGGCACCTAAGCCAAAGCCATCTTTGGCTTAATGTGTCTGGAATAGTTTCTGCATCTTCTAATCTGTTCCATTGATCTTTGGGTCTGCTTTTTGCCAGTACCATGCTGTTTTTATCACAGTAGCTTTATAGTATAATTTTAAGTCAGGGATCAGGATGCCCCCTGTCTTATCTTTGTTGCTCAGGATTGCCTTTGCTATTCTAGGTCTTTTCTGGTTCGAGATGAATTTTAAGATTATTTTCTCTAATTCTGGGAAATACCCTGTTAGAATTTTGATTTGAGATTGCATTGAATCTGTATGACAGTTTTGGAAGTATGGACTTTTTTTATTATATTGGTTCTTCCTACCCAAGGGCATGGGACATGTCTCCATTTTCTAATGTCCTCATCAATCTCCTTTTCCAGGGTATTACAGTTTTCAATATAGATGTCTTTTACCTCCTTTGTGAGATTCATTCTTAAGTATTTTTTTTTTTTTTGGATGCTGTCATAAAAGGTATTGTTTCCTTGATTTGTCTTTGACCAAGTTTGTTTTTTGTGTACAAAAAGGCTATTGATTTGTTTTTAATTAGAGAAAAAAAGCAAAACAGAAAAAAGGGTAGAAATAGTACACAATAGCAAAAAAAAAAAACCAGTAAGAAATCATTAGTTGATAAATTGCATATTGTTATCTTAGAAGTAGTTGCTCAAGTCACAGAATCAAAGCATAAAAAGTAGACAGTCAAACAATGACAGTACAAACCATTCTATTTGATGAATAGCAAAATCTTAGTAGTATGATTATCTGTCTTGCACACTTAAACATACATACAGTTATATCCCTTTAGAACACTTTCTTTCCCTTTCATTATCCTAATATCTATTATATATTCTGGATCTTACTACTCTTTCAATTTTTTATTATTTTTTATACTAGAGAGACAGTATGATATTGTAATGTGAGTCTGATTTATTTCACTTATGAGGAAAGTCTCAAGTTGTCTCCATTTACCTATAAAAGTCTCAAGATCATCTTTTCTATAGCGGAATAATATTCCATTGTATAAAAATACCACATCTTTTTTTATCCATTCTGCACATCCATGATGGACATTTGGGTTGTTTCCAAGATTTAGCTATTTCAAATTGTGCTGCTATCAACATGGGTGTGCATATATTGCTGAGACGTGACCTTTTCAATTTTTCTGGGAAAATACCTAGGAGGGGAATAGGTGAATTGAAGGGAACTTCCAATCCTAGTTTTTTGAGGAATCTCCATACTGATTTTCACAGTGGCTGTACCAGTTCACACTCCCACGAACAGTGGAGAAGTGTTCCTTTTTCTCCACACTCTTGCCAACATTTGTTATTGGTGATTTCTTGATGGCAGCCATTCTTTCTGGAGTGAGATGAAATCTCAGTGCTGTTTCAAGTTGCATTTCTCAGATGACCAGTGATGTTGCACATTTCTTCATGTATTTATTTGTCATTTGTATATCTTCATCTGAGAAATGTGTGTTCATCTCAGATGCCCAATTTTGGAGAGGGCCTTTGAGTTTGGGGGACTTGATGTTTTTCAGCTCTTTGTATGTTCTGGATGTAAGTGCTTTGTCTGAGGGACTGCTGGCTAAAATTCTTTCCCATTCTGTGGGTTTTTGTTTCACTTTGTTGGTGATTTCTTTTGACATACAATAACTTTTTAATAATATGAGATCCCAGTTGTTGATTCTTTGAAGTATTTCCCGGTTTGTGTTTTGTTCATGAACTCTTTGTCTACCCCTATGTGTCCAAGATTTATACCTATCTTGTCTTCTAGTAGATTTGGTGTTTCTGTTTCAATATTTAAATCTTTGATCCATTTTGACTTTATTTTAGTGCACAATGATACACATGGGTCTAGTTTCAGTCTTCAACATATGGAAAGCCAGTTTTTCCAACACCATTTATTAAAGAGGCTGTCCTTCTTCCAGTGAACATGTTTAGCCCCTTTGTCAAATATAAGGTGGTTGAGTGGCTTTATAGTTGTGTTTGCATTTTCCCATCTGTTCCATTGATCCTCAGGTCTATTTCTTTGCCAGTACCAGGCCGATTTTATCACTGTAGCTTTGTAGTGTAATTTCAACTCAGGAATTGAGATGCCTCTTACCTTGCCTTTGTTGCCCAGAATTGCCTTTACTATTCTAGATTTCTTCTGTTTCCAAATAAATTTTAGAAGTGTTTTCTCCAGATCCATAACGTATCCATAATACGTTAATTGTATTTTGATTAGGACTGCATCAAATCTGTGTAACAGTTTTGGGAGTATGGCCATTTTCACAGTGTTGGTTCTTCTTAACCAAGGGCAAGGAATATCCTTCTATTTTCTAATATCCTCTTCAATCTCCTTTGTTACAGAGTAGTATAGTTTCCTGCATATAGGTCTTTTACATTCTTGATTAGGTTGATTCCTAAGTATTTCATTTTTTTTAGATGTATTGTGAAAGGTAATATTTCTGTAATTTCTCTCTGTGAGTTTTTTGTTTGTGTACAGGGATGCTGTTGATTTTGTATCCAGCTACACTGCTGAAATTGTTCATTAATTCTAGTAGTCTTTTGATGGAATTTTTGGGGTCTTCTATGTAGAGTATTATGTCATCTGCAAATAGTGATAATTTAACTTCCTTTTCTATCTTTATTCATTTTATTGTCTGTCTTGTCTGATTGCTCTGCTCATGTTTCCAGGACTATATTGAATAGGAGTGGTGATAGTGGACATCCTTGTCTTGCTCCTGATTTTAGAATGAAAGCTTTCAGTTTTCTTCATTTAGTGTAATTGTGGCTGTTGGTTTGTCATAAATGGCCTTTATCAGATTGAGGTAGTTATCATCTTTTCCGAGTTTCTGTATGGTTTTTATCTTGAGCAAGTGTTGGACTTTATCAAAAGCTTTTACTGCGTCTATTGAGATGATCGTGTGATTTTTGTTTTTGACTCTGTTGATGTAATGTGTTACGTTTATT
Organism: Dolichotis patagonum; assembly: GCA_004027295.1. Taxonomy (NCBI): domain Eukaryota; kingdom Metazoa; phylum Chordata; class Mammalia; order Rodentia; family Caviidae; genus Dolichotis; species Dolichotis patagonum. The sequence continues at coordinate 178,995 of PVJX010000532.1, read as the reverse complement.
GATTTGTGTATGTTAAATCATCCCTGCATTCCTGGGATAAATCCCACTTGGTCATGATGTATAATCTTCTTGATGATTTGCTGCATTCTATTTGTCAATATTTTATTGAGAATCTTTGCATCAATGTTGATTAGTGAGATAGGCCTATAGTTCTCCTTTTTGTTTGGGTCTTTCTCTGGTTTTGGTATCAGTAATACTTGCCTCCAGGAATGAGTTAGGGAAGATTGCTCCCTTTTCAATTTCATTAAAGAGTTTGAGGAGTACTGGCATTGAATCTTCTATAAATTTCTTATAGAATTCAAGTGTGAACTCATCAGGACCTGTTTTTTTTTTTTTTTTTTTCTGCTAAGTTTTTAATCATGTTTTCAATTTCAGTAGCTGGTACAATTCAAAATTTTTATATCTTCTTGATTGAACTTTGGTAGTTCATATGCTTCTAGAAATCTGTCCATTTCCTCTGTTTTCTACCCTATGTGAGTAAAGATTTTCAAATTAGATATTCATGATCTTTTGAATTTCCATAGGATCTGTAGTAATTTCTCTCTTTTCATTCCTTATTACATTTGAGCTTTTTCTTTCTTGATAAGGTTGACTAGAAGTTTATCAGTTTTGTTTATTCTCTCAAAAAACCAGCTCTTTGATTCATTAATTCTTTGTATTTTTTTAGTCTCAATTGCATTAATTTCTGGTCTAATCTTTATAATTTCCTCTCTTCTATAAGCTTTAGGTTTGACTTGCTCATCTTTTTCTAGAAGCTTAAAATGTAGCATGAGGTTGTTTATTTGTGCTCATTCTGTTTTCTTGATATGACAATTTATTGGTACATATTTCCCTCTTAGGACCACTTTCATTGCATCCCATAGGTTTTGGTATGTTGTATCTGCATTTTCATTGAATTGTAGGTATTGTTTAATTTCTTTAATTTTACCTATAACCCATTGATTGTTCAGGACGTTGTTATTTAATTTCCATGTATTTATGCAGGTTTTGCAATTTCTTTTGCCTTTAATTTCCAATTTTAGTGCACTATGGTCAGATAATATGCATGGGATAATTTCAATACTTTTACATTTATTGAAGAATCTTCCATGGGCTAATATATGGTCTATTTTGGAGAATGTCCCATGTGCAGCTGAAAAGAATGTGTATTCTGATGTGGTTGGGTGCAACATTCTGTAAACATCTACTAGGTCCATTTGCTCACAGGTTTGATACAGTTTTATTACTTCTTTGCTGACTTTTTGTCTAGCTGATCTATCTCTTTGTGACAGTGGGGCATTAAGGTCCCCTATTACAATTGTGGTGTTGTGTATTTGGTTTTTTATGTCCTTTAGTATTTGTCTTATATAATTGTGTGCTCTTGTATTTGGTGCATATATATGTATAATTGTTAGTTTGTCCTCTTCAATTTTTCCCCTGACATGTGTGTAGTGACATTCTTTATCTCTTTTGATCATTTTTGGTTTGACGTTCACATTGTCTGCAAGTAGAATAGCTACCCCTGCTTTTTTCTGGGTTCCAGTTGCATGGAATATTGTTTCCCATCTTTTGACTTTTTATCTATGAGTTTCCTTTTGAGTCAGATGTGTTTCTTGTATACTGCATATTGTTGGATCCTGCTTCTTGATCCATTCTGTCAATCTATTTTTTTTAATGGATGAATTAAGGCCATTTACATTGATGGCTATAACTGATAGGTACTGACTCATCTTTGTCATGTTTTTTTTCTGCTGTTGGTTTTCTGCTTTCTCCCCTTGTTCAGTTGCTTGCCCTGTCTGGTGGTTTCTTTCTGTTTTTGTTCTGGAAATTGTAGTCATTTTTATCTCTATCTAATATGTCTTTCAGTACTCTTTCTAGGGCTGGTTTGTGGACATGAATTTCTTCAGTTGTTTTTTGTCATGGAAGTATCTTATTTCTCCATTAAATTTCCAAGAAAGTTTTTGAATCTGGGTTGAAAGTTGTTTTCCTTCAAGATTTGAAACACCCCACTCCAAGCTGATCTTAACTTGAGGGTTTGTGCTGAAAAGTCTGTACTGATTCTAATGGGCTTTCCTTGATAGGTGAGTTGTGTCTTTTCTCTAACAGCTTTTAATATTCTGTTTTTATACTGTCTATCTGGGATCTCAATTATTATATGTCTGGATGTAGATTTATGTTGGTTGTGACTGTTTGGCTCACTTATCTGCATGTCAGATTCCTTCCCCATGTTTGGGAAATTTTTTGCTGTTACTTCTGTAAATAGTTTACCGGTGTCATTTGCGTTGACTCCTGCATCTTCATTGATGCCTATTAGTCTTATATTATCCTTTCTCTTGGCATCATGTTGAAGCTGCTGAATTGTCGTTTCATGCTGCTTTGTTAGTTTTAAAAGTTCTGTCCTTTCATGATCACTATCTGCAATCCTGTCCTCAAGGTCTTGCCAGTTTTCAATATAATTTTTTTATTTCTTGGATATCTCTTTGAATTTGTTTCATGCATTCTGCTTGTTTTCTATATTGTTCATTCAAGGTTTCAGTCAGTTTCCCATGCTCCTGTACTTTTTATCTATATTCTCTAGCTATTCTGAGCAACTCCTTTACTAAGGTTGTCATTTCTGTCTTTACCTGAGAAACTATTTCTAGTTTGATTTCCTCTATAGCTTCATGGATTTCTTTATTTCACTTACTATCTTTTCAGATATTTCAGGTGTATGACTTTTAATGACCTCTATTTCAATGTCTCATGTACTTGCTCCTGATGGACTAGATGTTTGAAATTGCATGTTGCTTTTTTGTTTTGTCATTTTCACCTGTTGGGCTAATATTTGGTGTTTTGATCCCACTAGTCTCAACTGTCGGTAGTGTGTATCCTACAGCCCTACTGTGTGGTTGATGTTTGTCCAGTTATTGGGTCCCACAATGAAGAGAGAGCCAGTCACCTGAGTTTCTCCTGCAGGGCCCGTTGGTGAGTCTTACATTCTTCCTGGGCTGACTAGCCTAGGAATATTGATGTAAGTCAACCCTTAGTTCCTGCTGTTACTATTTCTTCAGGTTGTTCCAGGCCACCAGATCTCCCTATCTATAGTGTTTGTCTCGGCTGCAACCCTACTGTGTCACTGGGTATCTCATAAACACTTTTAATTTTCTTCAGGTTGGAGGAGGCCTTATTGGCACACTCCTCAACCCACTTGATGTTGTCTGTATGGAAAAAGGACTCACCCACACTCTTACCAAATTCCCCAAGGTCCTACAGCTGAAGGGAACTTCACTGCTGCTCCTGTTTACCCACTGAAGACCTATTTTAGGGGTAAACTCATCACACTGACAGAAGCCTGATGAGGTCATCTGTTTGGATAAGGGGTTACTGAGTCTCCTATCAACCCAGCAAGGTTAATCCACTGCAGTCCAAGGTTCTGGAAGGAGGAGGGATAGTTGAAGATCAGTAGCAATATTAGGTCCAGGAGGTGGTGGTGGGGTCCCCCAGGGGTGGCTGGGAGGGCAGGCATGGAAGGGGCTTTGGCTATTGACTTTTCATTGTTGACTTTGAATCTTGTTTTGTTACTGAATTTGCTTATTACATCTAGAAGTCTTTTGGTGAAGTTCTTGGGGTCTTCTAAGTAGAGTATCATGTTATCTGCAAATAATGATAGTTTGAGTTCTTCCTTTCCTATCTTTATTCCTTTTATTTCTTTCTCTTGTCTAATTGCTCCAGCTAAAGTTTTGAGGACTGTGTTGAATAAAAGTGGAGACAGTGGACATCCTTGTCTTATTCCTGCTTTTAGAGAGAAAAGTTTCACTTTTTGTCCATTTAGTAGGATATAGACTGTTGGTTTGTCTTGGATGGCTTTTATCAGATTGAGATAAAGACCATCTATTCCAATTTTCTGTAGTTTTTTTTTTTTTTTTTTTTAATCATGAATGGGCCCTGGACTTTGTGAAAAGTTTTTTTCTCATCTATTGAGGTGATCATATGATTTTTGTCCTTGGCTCTTTTAATATGATGTATTACATTTATGGATTTACATGTGTTGAACCATCCCTGTATCCCTAGGATGAATCCCACTTGATCATGGTGTGCAATCTTCTTGACGATTTGCTGCCCTCTGCCAATATCTTATTGAGGATTTTTCCATCAGTGTTCATTAAGGAGATTGACCTGTAATTCTCTTTCTTATTTGGGTCCTTGTCTCGTTTTGGTATCAGGGTAATGTTTACTTCCAGGAATGAGTTTGGAAGCATTACTTCCCTTTCAACTTCATTATAGAGTTTAAGAAGTAGTGGTATTAGATTGTCTCTAAATTTCTTGTAGAATTCAGCAGTGAGTCCGTCAGGACTGGGGCTTTTCTTCAGTTTCATTTATTTTGGTTTATTTAGGATTTTTATATCTTCTTGATTCAGCTTTGGTAATTCATATTACCAAATTCTAAGAATCTGTCCACTTGTTCTGTGTTTTCCATCTTAGTAGACTATAAATTTTCAAAGTAGATATAGATGATTTTCTGGATATCTGCAGGGTCTGTTGTGATTTCACCCTTTTCATTCCTAATTGCATAGATTTGAGTTTTTTCTTTCCTTTTTTTTGATAAGGTTGGCTAAGGGTTTGTCAATTTTATTTAATCTTTTGAAGAACTGTTTGATTCATTAATTATTTGTATTTTTTTTTTTAGTCTCCAGTGTGTTTATCTTTGTAATTTTTCTGATCTTTGTAATTTTCTCTCTTGTATGCACTATTGGCTCAGCCTCCTCCTTTTTCTAGAGGTTTGAGGTTGAACATTAAATTGTTTATATGCACTTGCTCTGTTTTCCTGATATGGGCATTTACTGCTATAAATTTCCCTCTTAAGACTGCTTTCATTGTGTCATACAAGTTCCTCTATGTTGTATTGTCATTGTCATTCACCTGTAAAAACTGTCTAATTTATTCTTTAATTTCATCTGTGACCCATTGGTTGTTCAATAGGGTACTATTTAATTTCCTTGTGTTTATGAAGTTCTTGTGGTTTCCTTTGGCATGGATTTCCATTTTCATTGCATCAAGGTCCGATAGTATGCGTGGGATAATTTCAGTTCCTTTCTCTGCATTTACTTAAGCATGTTCTGTGAGCTAATGTATGATGTCATTTGGAGAATGTCCTGTGTGCAGCTGGGAAGAATGTGTGTTCTGGTGTTGTGGAGTGGAACCGTCTATAAACATCTACAAAGTCCATTTGTTCAAAAGTTTGATTTAGTTCTATTTTATTATTGATTTTTTGTCTAGTTAATCTGTCTTTTTGTAACAATAGGATATTGAGATCTCCCAATTCAATTGCATTAGGACTTATTTGAGTTTTCATGTCTGATAGTTAAAGTCTTGACTTGAAATTCAGTTTGTCTGCAAATAAAATAGCTACTCCTGCTAAAGTCCTTTGACTTTCAGTCTGTGAATTTCTTTTTGAATTCAATATGTTTCTTGTATGCAGCATGTTGTTGGATCTTGCTTCTTGATCCATTTTGCCAGTTTGTGTCTTTTGACTGGTGAATTGAGACCGTTGACATTGATGGTTTTAACTGAAACATATTGTCTTATCCTTGTCATGTTATTTTCTTGTTGTTGGTCCCCCCTTTTTTTCCTTTCCCACTGTTTGCCTTCCCTGGTAGCTTCCTTCTGTTGGGGTTCATGGAGCTGTGGTCCTTACTATCTTTGTTTAGAATGTCCTTGAGAACGTTTTGGAGTACTGGTTTGGTGATCATAAATTTCCTCAGATGTTCTCTGTCATGGAAGTATCTTATTTCTCCATCAATTTTGAAAGATAGTTTTGTGGGATACATCAATCTGTGTTGGAAGTTGTTTTCCTTTAGAACTTGGAGTACCTCACTCCAAGTTCTCCTTGACTTGAGAGTTTGTGCTGAGAAATAAATTGTAATTCTGATGGGCTGTCCTTTATAGGTGATTTGTTTCTTTTCTCTAACAGCTTTTAGGTTCCTGGTTTTGTGTTGAATTTCTGAAATCTTGACTATAATATGTGTAGATTTAGCTTTTGTTTTGATTATTGCTAATTGAAGTTCTATATGAATGTCAGATTCTTTTTCTCTACCAGGAAAATTTTGTGCCCTGATGTGTTTGAACATTTTTTTAATGTCATTTTCTGGTGTGTTATGCTTTGGTTATTATTTAATTCTGGGGAGTATCTTATTCCTTAATTTTTTCTGTGACCCATTGATTTGAATATATATGTTGTTTAATTTCCGTATGTTTACATAGTTTCTTTACTTTCTTTTGCTGTTGATTTCTAGTTTCATTGCACTGTGACCTGATAATGCGCATGGTAAGATTTTGTTGCTTTTGTACTTGATTAGGCGTTATTAGCTATCATGTGGTGCACTTTGGAGAAAGCATCATGTGCAGCCCAAAGGAATGTGTATTCTGTTGGTGTTGGGTGAAACACTGTACACTAAATACCTGACTTACAAACGAGTTCTGTTTCAGTAGAACATTCAAAAGTTGGGTTTACTTTTAAGTCCAACAAAGTAAGTATTATACACCTTTTACAGAAATACACAATGTAAAGCATAAGAAAACCAAATATGAGATCCATTTGTATCTGTGAAAGTTCACAGTTCAAATGTTTTTCAGTCAGGGACCTTCTGTATATTATTAAGTCCCTTTGATCCAAGGTTTGTTTTCAACTTTGATTCTTTGTTGATTTGTTTTTGTCCATTTGTGCTACTGAGTTATGGAGATCCCCCACTATAATTGTATTGCTGTTTATCTGACCTTTTATGTCCCTTAGAGTTTGTTTTATGAAGTTGGGTGCACCGTGAGTTGGTGCATACATGTTTATAATTATTATCTCTTCCTGTTGATTATTTCCATGAACTAATATATAATATCCTTTGCCTCTTTTTATCACCATTGGCTTGAAATTCACTGGGGGGATTTTTGTTTTTGTTTTCCATGCTTTGATTTTTAGTGGTGAATTTCTTTTTCTGTTAACTGTGTTTTTGTATGCAGCATACCATTAAATTTTGTTTCTTGACTTATTCTGTGAATCTATGTCTTTCAATTGGTGAGTCCATTTACATTGGTAGTAGTGATTGATAGGTCATTGTATTAATTTCATGTTGCTTTTTTGCTTTCTTTCCTTCCACTAAAGTGCTACCCCTGCCTGATATATTCATATTATTAGACTTTTTGGCACTATGAACTTCATCGTCTCCTTGGATATCCTCCAAAATTTTTTGTAGTGTTGGTTTGGTGGTTATGTTTTCTTTATCATGGAAGTATCTTATTTCTTCACCAAACCTGAAAGATAATTTTTCAGGATGTAATTATCTGAGTTGGCAGTTTTCTTTATCAGCTTTAAAAATTTCATTCCATGCTCTCCTTGCCTTTAAGGTTAATGTTGAGAAATGTTTGGTAATTCTGATAGGTTTTCCTTTCTAAGTAATTTGATGCTTTTCTCTTGCAGCCTTTAAGATTTTGTTCTTGTGTTGAATTTTGGTATTTTTATTATTATGTATTGTGGAGTGTTTTGTTTTTATCTTTGATCATGGCTATTTGGGCTCTATATGATTCACTTAACTGTCATTAAATTTTTTCCCATGTTTCCTTGTATTACTTGTGTAAAAGCTTTTTAAGGCCCTTTGTATAGTCTTCTGGTTTTCTAATTCCAGTTACTCTTATATTAGTCCTCTTTGAGTCATCTAGGAAGAGTTAGATCGATTTTTGATGTTCTTTGGTTACTTGTAAGGTATCTCTCATTAATTTATCATTGACCAGGGATCTGTCCTGTTAGTTTGACACTCTGTCCTCACATTGGTCGCTTATACTACCCATACTTTCAATGATGTTTTTAATGTGAACTTTTTTTTAAACCTTTCTTATGGACTCCCATTCTTTTTTACACTGAGGGTTCTTGTTTTGAATCTCTGTGTTTAGCTCTACTAGCTATTTATTAGTACTGTCTTTAGAGTTACTAAGCATTTGTCTTACTATAGTCATTATCTGGTTGGTTATACATATATATATATATATATATATTTTTTTTTTTTTTTTTTTTTTTTTTTTTTTTTTTTTTTTTTTTTTTTTTTTTTTTTTTTTTTTTTTTTTTTTTTTTTTTTGGTCTTTTTGTGAGACAGGGTTTCACTGTGCAGTTTAGGCTGAGCTTGAACTCAGTTTGCAGCCCTAGCTGGCCTCTGTCTTACGGCAGTCCTCCTGCCTCAGCCTTCTGAGTGCTGAGATTACAGGTGTGCAGCACCAACACCTGGCCCGTTATATCTTTTTAAAATTTGCTACATAACTCATTGAACTGTTTTGCCTCCATTAGTACCCTTTCAGACTTATCTGTTGTATGGCTTGTAATTTTTTCCCCTACATGCCCCATGAACCGGTTTTAGGGAGTTCACAGTTTTCGGAGGCTTTGTCTTTTCATGTTTCTGGGTCTTTTGCAACTTCTTTGGCCCAGTGCTGCAGTTCGTCAGGAGTGAGCCACTGCTGTGTTACTTTGGCTATAGTAGGACATTCAGTGACAACAGTGGCAAATCCTAGGAACCACTCATGAACAGCCCTTAACCAGAACAAAGAGGACTATGATTTATGTGAATACGATGACATGTACAGTAGTTCAGAGCACTAATTCTGAATGTAGGCAGCAATACCAGAGTATAATACACCACTGGCCTAAAGCCCTCTTCTTCAGAATTGCCTTTAATTATGACTTCCACTGAACTTGGTCTCCCTTGATAGAATTCAGGCCCGGGAATCTTCCTGATGTGAGCCCAGGCCTCCCAGTGGACCCAGGAGATCCCTGTTTAGCTCTTACCTCTCCAAGTTTATCTCTCAAGGCTGTTTTTCCCCTGGTGTCTGTGGCAGGAAGCGTATCACATCAGTCCAGAAGCAAAACTATCCTCCTAGGTAGTGGTGTCTTCTGTGATCAGATCTGTTGGTTGGTTTTCACCTCTGTTGACTTGTGCCATGGTGAGCTCAGGGGCTGCATGCAGGGCGCGTGGTTCCAGTCTTCCTGTCTTGGACCTGGGCCACATAGCATTGGTGTTGGCTGGGGGCAGGTCATACAGTGCCTGGGTCCTCCTGCTTCAGCATGGGATCCACTGGCCCTGTGTTTTTATATTCTGTGTAATTCTTCCTATTTTAATGAAGGGTTTCATGTCAATTTGCATATTCATTCATTCATTCATTATTAATTCACATATGTGTAAAGTCACAGTTGAACCTATAGAGTTTTTCATAAATGAAATCTGTTTGTCCTGTTGTTTTTTTTTTTTTGGTATCAGGGATCAAACTAGTAACCTTGCATTTGCCAGGTGAGTGCTGTGTATTCCCCCCTTTTTTTGGATATCCTTTGATAATCTTCCAAGATAGAATTTTAACATTTTATTGGCAGTGATACTAGCAACCACCTCCAAGACCACTCACTTGATGTTCAGTAGATGTTAACTTCTGCCTTTAATGGTAGTGGATTATTATAATTTAATCATATATTTAGAACATACATGATCTATCTAGGCTTTCAGTAGAAATTTAAAATATATATTTGTATCTATTCTGTTGCACATGTCAGATAGCGGCTGATGAACCTCCACCAGAAGGATGTAATTCATTTTTCTCAGTACATGGAAAGACTACTTGTGATTTTGATGTCCTGGAAACTCTTCTACTAACAGCATCTAGAAGGTAGGTTGTATGTTTCTTCATTTAAATGCTGTGGCCAAGCACAGTGGTACATGCCTGTAATCTCAGCACTTGGTAGGCTGAGGCAGAAGGATCGCTGAGTTTGAGGCTAGCCTGGGCTACAGAGTGAGTTCAAGGCCAGCCTGAACTACATAGTGAGGCCCTATCTCAAAAAGACCTGCCTGCACTCCTAAAAAAAGTGTCAAGTGGTATTGTAGTTAGAAACAACAAAAAAAGTGCCAAGCATCCCTTCACTCATCTCTAGTAAGCCTACCTTTTAACTTTCCTATTATTTTGTAGTCTTAGTGTAATAGTTTAGAATATGGATTCTGGAATCAGAGTGACTAGATACACATCTCAGCTCCATCACTTAAATTAGTTTTGTGAAATGGAACAGATTACTTTATTTCCTTTTCTCTCAAGTGGAGATAATAAGAGTGTTTGATATTCCCATTAATTTGGTAATGATTTTATCTGGGAGATTAAGTAGGTTTTGTTACTAGCTTGGCCAGAAATAACTGTATATGAAAGCCAGTGCCTGAAGTAATGATGTTAATGATGATGTGCTCTCAGAGTGTTAATAGATTCAAAGAAGCCTATTTGGATAGTAACTGTAAGCTGATTCAAATATAAAATTGGTATTTTGTGAGTTAGGTGTTCTTTGCTGTAAGTGCTGTGCATTCCCTGTGGTCGACAGCTATCATAAGTTCTTGTTTTTGCTGTCTGGCTATCGCAGCGGCCCCTCTGTATACCCTCTAAAGCTGCTGTACATATGATGTGCTATGGGTATAAGAAATGCTAATGGAATTTGGTTGGTATAGCTGCCCAGTATGTTTCCTTTACCCCTCAAATGGCATTAATGCCCCTTCCTCAGGCTGACAATTAATAAACACAGCGTACATGCCAGCCAGCTGTGAACATTTGAGAATAGTACTGTGGTTGAATAGCGCTCTCTTGGGGAACAAAAATGATGACTTTGTAAATCTTTACAATCACAGTTTCGGACTTGATGAAGAAAAGAGTGCTGGTGTCATCTTTCTGAGAGATAGTAACTACTGTTTGATATGTTGGCACTTATCCTGTTAGAGTTAGTTCTTGGTTTTAACTTTATACAGGTAGGTAGGGTTATTTTTGCAATAGACAGTGTTTCATTTAGCACCTATGGGTGTACCTCAGTATTTGTAACACATACATAGTAGCCTATGTAAGAATAAAGTACTGGTGGCTTGTTAGGTCCTTTCAATCCTTTTGCTTTTTAGGCTATTTTTTTGCTATTATAAGGCTAAAGGGAACATCTCTGCCATCTGTCAAATAGTTTATCATAGTAGAGGTTGGTAGGCCACATCAAGATCCATTAAAATCTTGATGCCACCCCAGGGAAAGTTTTGTTATTTTTTAAAAGGTTTAAAAAGTTATGAGAAAAACTGAAATGTTACAACTAGTGGGCACATCAGAATAGTAAGAAAGTAAAACTGGACATGGTGGTACACACCTGTAATCCCAGCACTCAAAAGGCTGAGGCAGGAGGATCACTGTGAGTTCAAGGGTACAAAGTGAGTTCAAGGCCAGCCTGAACTACATAGTGAAATCCTGTCTCAAAAAAGTCATAAACAAATGAATAATAGTAAAAATGATAGAGGAGTGAGACCTACTGTAATTGGTAGCTTATACACTGAAAGTCATCATGTGCTCTGTGCATTATTTGTATTTACATTTCAGATAAAAGGATAATTGTATTTTATATGGTAAAAAAAGTACTATAGGTTTGGTACTGTAAGATTTGGATATGTATTGTTTTTCTGTCTTGATTTTTCTTTCACTTAGGAATTGGTAACAATTGTTAATACAAGTCTGCATTTCATAGTTAGTAATTATGTAGTATACTTTTAGTTTCTATAGTCATGAACAAGATTCACATGGTAATGTGAGTGAAAAATATTGAAGACTGATACACTTTATAGTAAGATACCTCTAATCTTAAATTATCATAGCTATACTTGACGTTTTGTCTGAATTTTAGCACTTAAATTTTTTTATGTTGAAAATTTACAAATTGTAACATTTATTTCCAGACCCAAACCTTTATTGTTCAAAGGAGATCACAGATATCCCTCATCTAATCCTGAAAGCCCAGTGGTGATTTTCTACTCTGAGCTTGGCCTTCAAGAATTTTCTAGTTTTCACCACCAACTTGTATCAAAAAGCAATGCAGGCAAAATCAACTATGTTTTCAGACATTATGTTTCTGTAAGTATTGACTTATTTTGCCACTGTTTTGAATATTGATTTGGCCAGCGTGACCTTAGAACATCAGCTAATAATTTCCCTCTTTATGAAATAATTTAGTTTTTTGAACTATTTTTTTAGAGAAGTTCAGTACTTTTCATTAGCTCTAAAATGCCACTTCCTTGTTTGCCTTTCTGAAGAAAGGTGAATTATACTAAAGAAGTGGCCTAATTTTCCGGGGGCTGGTAGCATACTCCTGTAATCCCAGCACTTGAGAGACTGAAGCAGGAAATGACCTCAAATTTGAGGACAACTTGGGCTATGTAGTGAGTTCAAGGTCAACCTGAATGACAAGGTGAGACCTTGTCTCCAAAAAAAGTGGCCTAATCTTATTTCAAAATGAACTATAAATATAAAATATCTTGTAAACTTAATGTAGTCATGATAATATGAAATTAATTCTTAATTTCAGTTTCTTTTTAACTCTTCTTGTTTTAGCACTCATTCATTTGGTGCCATTTCTAAAAAGAGGTGAAAGGAGGCAGAATCGATTTAGAATTAAATTTTTAACACTTAGCATTTAAAATATTTATATATAAAGATTGTTAGCCTTTGAAGTTTATGTGTCATAGTAAATTAGCAAATATTAGGTGCTTAGACTGTACAAGTCAAAAAATTTAGATGGCAGCTCGAATGAGCAGAAGCAGACTTATCAAAGTCCAGTTTTTGAAACACCTTTTCCATCTGACCCGTAGGCCCATTGCTAGTATTAAAAGTGGAAATTTCTGAAGGGCTGTCATCATCTACCATGGTGATAAAGACTGTGCCATAGGGTCAGCCTAATCCCTACAAAGCACTTCAGTTTGCAGACTTGGCTCTGTATGTTCTGCACTTCCTTTTTCATTCTGTATGTCTTCATATGGTTTGGAACCTTTGCCCTTTCAGCTCTCCATTCTGAAAAATCTTAATTTTGCCTCTACCTGGGAATTCTCATTTCCACAGTTGGAACAAGATACAAAATGTAATAAAAAATAGGATTTTTTTTTAGAGAGGAAAAACTTTGAATTGATTTTTTTTTAAAATAGAATGAATGTTTTAATGGTAGGTAAGTGCTGTTATTGTTGGAGTTTAGTAAACTCTGCTATATACATAGTATCTGTGAAACATGATGTTTTGATTGCACAGTCCCAGATGATGTCTGCCTGATGCAGTGTTGACAAGCCCTGTTGAGCACACAGTGACCTGTAACAGGTTAGATGGTGATGATGAAATAACTGCTCTACTTGCAGAATTCCAGGAAGGAACCAGTTCACCTCTCTGGCTACGGTGTGGAATTGGCCATTAAGAGCACTGAGTACAAGGCTAAGGACGATACTCAGGTGAAAGGTGAATTTATAAAAATAAGATCGAGTTAAGGGGAATTTGTTTCCGTAATAAAAAAAACAGATTTAGGAGAATGAAGAGATTGTGCTTGAATCTTACTCTGTTTTGTTTTCTGAACTTGATTCTTTCTGTCATGACATTGTAGTGTTGTTAATTTGTTTTCTTCCCATTTATTTTTTCTGATTTTATTTACTTTTGATTTTTAATCAGATTCTATTATTTTTAATCAGATTCTATGTATACATTTGTATACATTATGTATACATAATGATCAGATTCATCATAGAGAATTTGTACCTGTACATGATACAACTTTTCCCATTCCTCCACCCTCCCTTTAACCCTTCTTCCCCTCCACATTTACAAAAGCTTTGTTTCCATGTTTTCCTTTTTTTTTTTTTTTTTTTTTACTTTCCTTTCCCTCTCTGCTCTCCCTTGTCCTCCGCATTTAATCATTTTCTTCCTGTTTCCCATTATCTGTTACACATTTTGGCCCTTATTTACACTTTCAGTTTCTCATACCAGAGAAACAATGCAGTATTTGCATGTATGTGACTGACTGTAGAGGGTTTTTTTTTTTTGTACAGGAAATTGAACTGGGGCCTTCACTCTTGCCAGGCAGGTGCTGTGCTACTGAGTTACATCCCTGGCTGTACTGTAGAGTTTTTAATTCATTTTATCAGTTGAGCTTTATATGCTTCTTTACTTCTTCCTTTTGAACTCAGTTGAGCTTTATATGCTTCTTTACTTCTTCCTTTTGAACTCATTTTAAACATAAAAGTGATCAATTTGGGTAATGAAACAAATGTATAACAAGCTAGTACTGTATCTTTTTCCCGGAATAGTTATATTTAGGATTAAGTTGCCTAATGTTGAATTCTTCAGAATTTCGTCTTTGAAAAATCCTTTGTCCATAATATGAAAAGCTACTAATTTGAAATTTTTAGCTTGTAAAATTTTGTAAAGTTTAAGAGAAAATTACATTCTTGCTGAACATACTATAACCCCAGCACTCTGGGAATTTGAGGAAGTAGGATTACAAGTTTGAGCCCAACCTGGGCAATTTAGTAATTTAGTGATTTAGTGAGGTCTTGTCTCAAAATAAAAATAGAAAGAACCAGGGATGTTATATCAACATTAAGCCTCTGTGTTTGGTACCTACTACTATTGAAACAAACAAACAAACAAACAAACATAAATGAAAGGAATAAAATCTTTTCTTGTACAGGAACACAGGGAATGTTAAAACACATTTATTTTATTTAAAGACCTGTTGCAAAATGTTAATGAAGTGACATTAAAATTTCAAGTGTTTCTGACTGCTTTTTACATTATTCAAATGTTAAGATTAAAACATTTTCATTTCTAATCTGACCCATTAGATACGTATTTTTACTATGTTTTTATAGGAACTGAGGTAAATACTACAGTCATTGGTGAAAATGATCCCATTGATGAAGTTCAAGGATTCCTCTTTGGAAGGTTAAGGTATGTATATAATGGCATATTGTATTTATTTTGGAAGATATGCTTTAATCTTCAGATCTCCTTGCAATCCTAGCATTATCTTCCCCATTACTGACCGTTGCTGATCTAATGGCATTTATATATGTAAATTTTTTTTTTTTTTTTTTTTTTTTTTTTTTTTTTTTTTTTTTTTTTTTTTTTTTTGTCTTTTTGAGACAGGGTCTCACTGTGCAGGTCTCACTGTGCTTACTTTGTAGCCCAGGCTGGTGTGGAACTCACACCGCTGGTATGCTGGGATTACAAGCGTGTACCACCATGCCTGGCTTATATATATAAACCTAACATGGGGAAGTACCCACTTTTTAGTGTAAAGTTTGTATTTCCAGTTATTCTGAAGACATGTTCTTTTCCTCATACTTGCTTTGCTTTGGGCTGTTTCTGTAGTGTTGGGGAGGTAACTCAGGGTCTGCTGCATGCTGGGTAGGCATGCTGCCAGCTCTGAGGACACCACATTGTGGCCTGCCTATGGCTTAAACTGATGACAGTTTTCTCTCAGTTGATGGCATAAAATTGGATGCCATTTTTAAAAATTGAATAATAGGATAAGTCAACTCCTTTCACTTAATTTTTTTCTCAGGGGAAGAAAGAATATATTTTAAATTAGAGCAGTCCTGGTTGTTTACTGTAAATATCTGAAAAAAATGCAAAAGATGTGGATGTCTTAGAACTTAAGTGAATACATTTTGTTAGGCTGTATTTCTTTCTGGTCCTGAAGATTGATTGACCCCAGGGCCCTACACTTGGCTCTACCACTGACCTTCATCCCTGCTCCCCTTTTGTTTTTCTTTAATTTTCTAACCCCAGGTTGTCCAGACTGGCCTCAAACTCCTGCCTCAGTTTCCGAAGTAGCTGGAATTGTATATGGCAGGAAGTTGGAAAATATTTTTAGTGATGGATTTTTAAAGTTTCATAGTTCTATAACCATTTTATAAAAGCATTATAGTATTTTGTGGCTAAAAAGACATCCTAGCTGTTACTTTATTTTTAAGATTCATTTTGGTATTATTGGTATGTGCATATAACAAGTTGATTATCTGTTACACCCCTCTTCACAAAATGAGTTTTAAAAGCTATTTTATACATTGCTTTATGTTTTGGGAAAAATAAAACTGCCAAAATTCAGTGTGTAGATAAATATGTATATTTTGTTAACCGAAACACAAAGTTATTATTTTAAAATAATTTATATGTTTTCCTAGAAGTATTAAATGTACATAAAACTAGTAACATGTTATTTATAAGTAATAAATATAATGTGGCTAATTTGTATCTTTTAGCTACCACATTATCAATAAGGTAGGTGCCTTAATTCCTAATTTTATATAAAAATACTGTCTTGGTTACTTTTCTCTCATTGCTGAGACAAAATACCTGCTATGCAAAATTAGGGAAGAAAAGGTTTATTTAGCTTACCATTTTTGGAGGTTTCAGTCCATACTCAGCTGGCTCCAAGGCAGGGTGGCATGGCTGAAGGGCAGCCATTCATGGCAGTTGCAGGTGGCAAGAGTAAACCGCAAAACAGGAAAGCGCGCCTTCTTCCTGCCCCTACATGTATACACCCTGGGCCGGTGCAGCACTCACACCGCCAATCCCAGCGCTGGACGACAGACCAATCACAAATGCTAGATTCAGCTACCTGCATGATTGCAGGAGGCTTGGTAGGGGCCCATCCGAGCACAAACCATAACAAATACCAAGGGAGCGAGTGTATATATTAAAGTGCAAAGCAGAGCAGGGCGTTGTGGCACAGGCCTGTGATGCCAGCACTGTGGAAACTCAGGCTAGAAAATAGTTGAAGCTCAGCCTGGGCAACTTAATAACTTGGTGGGACCTTGTCTCAGAATTTAAAAATGGAAGTGAGCCTGGGGAAGTGTAAATGCCCTAACTTCAATGTCTAAGGCCAAAATAAATAATTAAATAAGCAAATAAATAAGTGTAATAGCACATGAAAAAAATCTTATAGTATTAAGAATATAGTTAGTTGTTATTTTAAATTTTGCAGTCATTTCAGTCATGTCTTGATAATTATGCAGAGCCTTGGTTTCTTCTTCATCTGAAAATTTCATGTGGGACATCTGTGGTCTGCTTTTATTGTTTATTTCAAATAGAATGCATTTGTGTAGAAAAAGTATATATGCTAGGCTCAGTTTTATATACTTTAACCCTGACATTTGGCTGAATGAGATTGCTTGACCAGATTAATACTCAGATGATGTTGTGGTTTGAGTTGAATTGCTACTTGAATTAGTTCTTGCATATGTACGTTTCTTATTCATTAGCAGATCTTGTTTTATTTATTTCTATATTTGTAGTACTGGGAATTGAATTGAGGGCCTTCCAGCCTTTTATTTTTATTCTTAAAATTTTGAGAGCAGCTCTTGCTAAATCACTGAATTGCCTGACAAGGCGCAAACTTGCCATCCTTGTGGCTTAGAGCGCCGAGGTCACCACACAGCTCGTCACCAGCTGAGGCCTCATTAGTATGTAATCATGTACCACTTTTATTTGATCCACATTTCCAGAATGCTTTTTCATATTTATGTTTGTAGGTTTTTTTTAATACTGATGTTATGCATTTTCAGTGTAAATACATGATATGTAATACTGAAGATATTTTCCTTTTGGACATTCAGAATAGTTATTTAACTATCCAAAATAATTGGACTATTTTGGGTGTTTTATTGTGGATCCCGCTGTGGTAACTGAGTTGTCTGAAAAGTGAAGCACCTCAATGAATATTTGCAATGGCTGCAGGTTGCAGCCAAGAGATTTTCTAGCATTTGAAAGAACAGAACTCATCTCCCAGACATTTGTCTGTTTGACCTAAATGTTATATATCTCTTTTACTGCTAGCTATTTTATACTTTTAAATGGATTGTATATTGTATTTCAAGATAACACCTCACAACTGTGGTTAACCTAAATTATACTTGTGTGACTAATGGATTTATGAGCATGTAGGCTGAAAGAAATCATTTTGGGACTGGCAGCAATTGCTTTTTTCAGTTTTATTTTTGGATTTTAAAAATATCCATGATAAATATGGAGAATAATGTTTACTCATATGTTCACCATCCTTAATAGACTATTGGTACACTTGCTTTGCTACCTCAAAGAACTGTTTATCAAGATTTTTTTAAACATAAAGGTGTGGGTTTTTTGGTTTTTTTTTTGTTTTTTGGTCTTTCTGAAGCAGACTTGCTATGCAGTTCAGGCTGGCTTTGAACTCACTTTGTAGCCCAGGTTGGCCTCGAACTTACAGCAGTCTTCCTGCTTCAGCCTTCCTGGTGCTGGAATTAGAGGTTTGTGCCATCATACTTGACCAAGGCTTCTTTTTACTTAAAAGACAGAACAGGTTAATACCTTCAGTTGAAGTCACACCTATACCTACTTTTAGTCTTTTTACCCTCCGGTGAAGAATCACTGTTCTAGTGATTCATTTTTTTAAGAAAAAAATGTAAAATGAGTTGTACAGTGTATTACTGCTTACCTAAACTCAAATAGTTACACATTTAAAAGTTTCCACTAAACATGAAAGTTCTGAAATAATAAAAACTTTAATGCTTTCTATAAAACTACAGTTAGAACATCAGTTTGCTACAAGCATATAAAAACATAGAGTGTTTCTTGGAGTTTTGAGTTATCTTGTCAAAACACCATCATACTTGTATAGGTAGTCCTTCTCCAATAATCAATATGAACTCTTTTCTCAAGAGGTTTGTTTTCTGGATACTTGTAAGATTGAGAAAACAAACCCAATAATTATGCACTATAATTATGTCATAACAATTTACTTGCATATAATGCTTTGAAGTCGGTTTGGATGAAGTTCTCGAAACACTGTGGTATATATGTTCTTTAGGGACTTCTAGGAATAACAGAAATCAGAAATTCCTTTAAATCCCCATTTTGCATTAAAATGAAGAAGCGTGCATTTTGGGCATTTATTACCATCAAAATGGTCCCCATTTGTGTTTCTCAGGTAGCTATGGTGAAAGGCACTTTGCACATGCGGGTGATGGCACCCACTTTGGGCGAAATGCCTTTTCAGTTCTTGTGACTTTCCCACAGAAGACTTCAGAGAAGCTTAATTCACTGTGCCGAAAGAGCCTGCAATAGGAATGGAGGCCTGCTTTCTCTCCTAGAACCTGTTCTATAATTGGCTCACAAGACTTACTTAACCTATTTCTGATACAGTTGAATTAGATGCTATAAATAAGTACTCATGCACTATGTCACTGATAGTTTCAATCTTTCGTGTAGAAGCAGAGAAATCAATACTTTTTATCATTTCTCTGAATTTTTTGTTAATCAATGGTCTTTTAATATGTAAATTTTATGGTTGTTGAACTAACTTACAATGTCCATATTTATTTTTAGAGGAATTTTTTTTCTTTTTCTTTTTCTTTCTTTCTTTTTTTGGGGGGTGGGAGGGTACTAGAGATCGAACTCACAACCTCATACTTGCCAGACAGCTGCTTATGCCACTGGAGCTAAATCCCTGGTTAGAGAAATTTTTTTTTTGGCTTGGGTTAATGACGTTTACTTAGAAATAACAGCAAATCATGAAAATAAAGTTGAAACCCTCTTCTAAGGGTACTGTAAGAAAAACACAGTGAAAAGGATTGATTTTATTTGTTTCAGAGACCTGTACCCTGAGCTGACTGGACAGTTGAAAGAACTCAGAAAGCATCTTGTAGAGAGCACCAACGAAATGGCACCTTTGAAAGTTTGGCAGTTACAAGGTACTGAAAGTTTAGAAATATCACTGGCCTCCTTTTTTTTTGAAAACCAGTTTCTTTATTATGCCAGCAGGCCAGGAAGAGTTCAATGCCCCAAAGTCTGCACAGAGTCTGGGTTAAGAGAGTCATTATATAGAGTTTGTGGTGGGAAAGGGCAGGTTGAACAAAGGCAGTTATGCAAAGGTGACAGGTGTACAGTTTCGAACATCTTGTCGGACTCAGCTTGACCTACTTTTTTTTGATAAATTTTGTGACGTTAAAATATGCAGAATTCAAATTTAATTGGTATACTCACATGATTATGATAGTACCACAAATTTCAAAGATTCAGTGATTATGATTAATCAGAAGAAAAGAAACAAGTACTTTAGAAAACAAATAGTGTTAGCAATGTAGTAATGAAGTACTACATACAAATGAGTCCCAGAACCTTCTTTCTGTGACCAAATACATAAACCTTGGAATACTAGAAATCCGTATCTGGTCTTATGCTTTTATATGTATACATTTCTTAAATGGCGTATCTGTAGGATGTTCAAGGGAGAGGTAGAGTTAGGTGTACCTTTCTGTTCCAGAGAATGATTTATCAAAATTTTTCCACCGTAATTGCTAAATGCCTTAAGGTGTGTTTTGTGATATCTTATTTAGTTTTTTGAAACAGGTTATTGCTATGTAGTTCAGGCCAACCTTGAACTCACTGTGTAGCCCAGGCTGGCCTCAAACTGAGCAGCAGTCCTCCTGACTCCCACATGCTGGGATTATAGGTATGCACCTCCATGCCTGGCTTGTGATATATTTTAAATTGAGAAGAAGTAAAAAGGTTGGGGCTCAGTTTAGCCTTTGCTAAATGTCTTAGTTTGTCTGAGTAGATCAGGAATGACTTAGTGAATACCATGGAGCCATGAGGTGAAGGAACCTGAAACTAAACCATGAACTCTGCAGAGTGGTTGCATGCTAAGGCACTTCTTATTATGAAGAGCATAGTGGGAAGTAGGCCTGAATATTTTCTGCTCTTCACTGCATTAGAGTAATGTGCTCTAACCTCCGCTTGGCATCGTTACAGACCTCAGTTTCCAGACTGCTGCCCGAATATTGGCTGCGCCTGCTGAGCTAGCTTTGGTGGTCATGAAGGATCTTAGCCAGAATTTCCCCACCAAAGCCAGGTAATGTAAAGTAAGGCCTTGATAGATTTGTCTGCTTAGCATACCCAGTTATCTTCATGTTTACTTGCTAAACGATGTAATTAAAATAGGAAAATACTTAGAAAATGAGTTTTATCACCACTACTCATATGCATGGTGTCCTGTTTGTGGAGTGGACAAGACTGTATCATGTGGTTGAGGAGAGGGATCCAGGTGATGCTCTTGGCACTGCCTCTCATTAGTTGTGTAAGCTACAAATAAATGATCGCTCTACCTCATTTCCCTCCACAATAGAAGAGCAGTACCTGCCTGTCAGGATTGGATACGTTACCGATTCCAGCATGTGCTGCTATAACTGATTGAGAGTTTGGCACAGGCGATTGCTTCCTGAAGGGCTGTATGTAAATCATGTTATTAACTCTGCTGAAGGAACAGAGCCAGATAGGCTAAGTGACTCGGTTATAATAATGCAGTAGGATTTTGAGTTTTTTACATTGCTTTCTATATTACAATTTTCATTTACATCTCATATTGAAAGGCAAAATTGTTTTAGAAGCCAGGTTACTGACGTAAATCACTGCCAATATTTTTCTGGAGTCACTGAATGTTTTGGCCTTTGATGTCGGATGCCTTATGTATTTATTTATTTGTCTTTTTGAGACAGGTTCTCACTATGTAGTTCAGGCTGGCCTTGGGCTCACTGTGAGGCTGGCCTCAAACCTGCAATGATCCTTCTGCCTCAGCCTCCCAGGTGCTGGGTTTATAGGTGTGCGCCACTGCACCCAGCATATAAACAAATTGTTTTAATTGTATGGTTTGTAGGTCTTATCTAAGAGTTATTTTTCTGATGTATTACTTAAAGATACACAAGGAGGATTCCTCTTCTGCCATCAGGGCTTACAGAGGATGAAAAGTTTGCTGCCTTAGTTTATTTAACATTACTCTTTTATCTTTTGAGTGTTAGAGACCAAACACAGCAGTAGGGTAGTATATTTAACTAAGAATTTAAGAGACAACTGTACTTACTTTAAAATACTCCTACTTTTCTTTGGTGTTATATCTTATAGTAAGGGAAAGTAAGTACATTAAATGTAAAAATTGGAGGTTTTGTACATTCTAGTTTTCTTTCATTGAACAACATGTTTTGTATGTTTAAAAATAGGAACATTGAGACAATATCAATAGTTAAACTATATACTGATAATATTTTTATCCCATAGAGCAATAACGAAAACAGCTGTGAATTCAGAACTTAGAACTGAAGTGGAAGAGAATCAGAAGGTATTAAGTAATGGAAAATAATCACTTTTTCTACTTGTACTGCATTTTTATTTTTTATTACTATATATTTATAGATGAAATCTGTTTAACACGTGATGTTTAGTAGTGTTTTTATCAAAGATGATATTATTTTGTTCATTTCTGTAATCTTTGTATTTTTAGTTTTTAATCAAAGTTAAATATGCATATGATCAAAAGCTCCATGTAGTGCGGCCACCACATTGTTTGGAATGGCAACCCCTTACCTGTCTCACGTTGTGTCCCCTACCCTGGAGGCACCCACACTCAAGTCTTAGCTTGGTATTTTTCTGATAACATTCTCTCTAACATGCTTAAGTTGGTATTTTATTTCTCAGTTTTAGACTTTACATTTTGGCCTTCTACTTTTGGATGAGATTTCTTTCACTGTCACCACTGCCCAGCTTTTTTGGAGGCTGAGGCAAGATGATCACTTAAGCCCAAGAAGTTGAGCTTAGCCTGAGCAACATAGTGAGACCCTGACTAAACTAGATAGATAGATAGATAGATAGATAGACAGACAGACAGACAGACAGACAGGCAGACAGAAACAGAAAGAAGAATTTTGACAGATAGGAGAAAACTCTCAACAAAGGGGTTGGTCAGTCTCTAGAATGGTCTGCTAATCTTCATGGAGAGTACAGTCTGGCTGCCAGGATTACAGAAGCCCCATGGGGAGAAACTTGGTAATGTCCTTAGTCCCCCAGTTTCAGTGGGCGTCCCTGCGTCTGGTGGCTCCTCACTTGCCGGGCCATGAGCCTCTACTTCTGTGGAGTGCGGGGTGCACAAAATGACTGGGGTTCTCCTTCCCGTCCCCACCTTTGGGCCTGCTAGGACAGTCAGCGCTCACCACTGTCCCTCTGGCTGCTAAGTTTGTCATCCTTCTCTTCTGTTCTCTTTGCTGTGGATAATAATGGAAAGAGTCCTCTTTTTTTTTTTTTTTTTTTTTTGATATATCAATAGAGTTTCAGGAGGGGAAAAATGCTCATGTTCAGTTTGTTATCTTTACCCCAAATTTCCCTTAATGGTTAAGTGTAAGACATTAGTTAAATACATCTTAGAAATAAACATTTCTCAAATGTTTACTAACTTGAATAAAACCTTATTTAATTTTTAATTTTCAGAAAATATCAAACATCATTTTAATTTTAGGGCTTCCCTGCCAAGGAAGACAGAACATTGTTTTTGGAGACAGGTTCTTGCTTTGCTGTGTAGTCCAGGCCAGCAGTAAAGTCATGATCCTTCTGCCTCAGGCTCCTGACTACTGGGATTGTAGGTGTGCACCGCCAGTCCTGGATCCTCCCGAAATCTTTAGTGGAACGGTTGTTCCCAAGATGAGCCTCCCTATGTCGTGAGCGTCCGGAGCAGGAACGACATGATTGTACACATTCGCCAAATGAGGCAGGCAGAGTGCGGAGCTCCCCTCCATGGAAGAAAGTCCGTTCTCAGTTCATGCTGCTCTTTATTATCTTCTTGTTTTAAGTTGATAAATAAATACTTGCAGTGTACAGTGATATTTTGAAATACATATACATTTTGGCGTTATCCCGTAACCTTGCTCGCCAGTGAAGCAGGACTGTGGCTTCCTCAGTTTTGTTTTTCCTATGCAATTCTAGATCTTGCATTTTTTTCTTAGTCCATTGACTTCTGGGAAATAAAGGAGCTCAGCAGGCCCTCTTTTCCTTTTCCCAGCTCTGGGTTCTTAAGGGATTATGGTCTGTTCCTGGTATCTGGTGAATTTTATCTCTTCTCAAATATATAAATAACAGAGTTGCCATTTCCTTTGAAAAATGAATCTAGTAGACACACAGTTACTTAATAGAGCTTCTACATGGAGTCAGAGTGATGTTTCCATTGGCTCAGGCATACCTCGGGCTGCACGGTCACCTGTGTGCAGGACTGCTACCACCGTGGGGAGCAACAGGCGAAGGGTGCCCTAGAGGCCAGGTCTTACAGGGCTAGGTAGCACTGGGTGCTGTCGTAGGTGCGGCAGCTCAGAAGTCTCTTGTTGCGCATTAGTTCAAACTCTTTTTTAGATTTGTATTCCTGGGCTTCATCAAGGGGTCCAGCTTTTATTGACTGCTACCATAACCATCACAAATGGGAAGCAGAAGAAGTAGAAAAGGCTCAGGGTAAGCCTGTGCCCTGTTGCCTGCCACCGGTGAGCAAAGGCAAGGGGAATTCCAGAGCCTCTGCAACTCAGTAACTGGGTAGATGGGAGAAGCCTGCTGAGGATCAACTGTAATAGACAGCTGACTTCCTTCTGTCTTCTATACTGTATTAAGAGGGTGAACCAGTTTCTTTGGTGATGAGGGATTTTCTTTGTTTCTGAGGCAAAGAACAAGTATGTCTATTCCATTAATGTCTGGCTTAAGGTAAAAATGCTAGCTTCAGTTCCTTGTAGGTGGTTCTGAGAAGGATTATTGACAAGGGAAGCTGAAAGAGTACAGTGTCTTAATGTATGTTGGGAGAGGAAGAAACTTGCTATGTATTTTTTGGGGGGATATTGGAAATTGAACTCATATTTTTGAATAGAAATGAAACGTGTATAGTTAGTCCTATTTCATTCACATTCCCTTGTTTGAAAAGTGACCCTCGGCCCTTGACTTATCCACCCACCTGTGATGTTACAGGAAACAAGTGTGAATGAGGGCAGGAGGGGAGGGAAAAAAGGTATGTATCCTGTAAACCAGCAGATTCATACATTGTAGTACGTGCTAAGAAGGGTCTGGGGAGTGCGTGGAAAAACATCTTGACCTAGCTGTAGATTTGTATGGATAATAAAGCCCAGAAACAGAAAGTTTTGTTGAACGTTTTCTTAGTGCTTCCTAATAGTTTTAAATTTCTACAATTTTTTTCAGTATTTCAAGGGAACTTTAGGATTACAGCCTGGAGATTCCGCTCTTTTCATCAATGGACTTCATATTGATTTAGATACACAGGATATATTCAGGTATGGATTTTTACTGCTTATGAGTTTTTGTAACAACACATGACACCTCATGGTATGTTCAGATTGTCCTCCCTCCTTGATTCTGCATGAGGCCTTTGAAGGCTGGTGGCTTCCCAGGCCTCGCTGTGTGTGGGAATGGGCCCTTGCCATGCCACGGTGGGCTGGCTGAATCATCCCTTGCCATTTTGTATTACAGTGTGTTCTCAAGACCAGAGGGCTTTTCAAGGGTGCCCTTTTAAAGCTCTAGTTTTTCTGTTGATTGTAGAAACAGAAAAGAGCAGGTTCTTCTACTTCTGAGGTAGTGTGAAGTAGGTTTATTCAAAATGCTGCCTCTGATGTCTCCTCAGCGGGCATTATTACTTGAATACCTATTTTTTGTTGTTTAAATGTAGTTCAGGACTAACTAGCACTGAATTGTTTTTATGACTGGGGGGTAAATGGACAAGAAGAATTGAGATTTTTTTTGGAGCAGGCTGAGGAGACAGTCTCACTATGTAGTCTAGCCTGGCCTTGGTGTAGAGGTGATCCTCCTGCCTCAGCATCCCGAGTGTTGAGATTATAGGTGTGTACTACCATGCCTAGTTTAAAATTCATATTTTATCCCTGGATTTAAAATCAATACACTGACACTGAGGCTTTACAGTAGTAAAAATAAAGCTCTCGCTAATGCTTCAAAAGTGGTTGACACTTAAGATATTTTCACCTTATTTTCGTTAAGGTTTTGTGCTCATTTATTGCATTATAGATAGGTTATCCTCCTTTGTGTGTGTGTGGGGGGGACTGGGGATTGAACTCATGACCTCACACTTGCCAGACAGGTGCTTGTGCTGCTGAGCTGTATTCCCAGCGCTAGTCATCTTTTTTATCTTTTTTGTCTCCTCAGCCATTTTCCCATACTTTTCTCTGTGGGCTTATATGTGTGCCTGTGTCAGTTGATGCTGATATTGAAATGTACTTTAAACAGTAAAAAGTATTTTTAAATGTGTTTTTAAACTTTATTTTGAGATAACTATAGATTCGCTTGCATTTGTTAAGGAATGGTTCAGTGATGGCACATGCCTGTAGTCTCATAATCTCATTATTCTGGAAGGCTGCAGTAGGCAAATCTTAAATTTGAGCCCAGCCCAGGCAATTTTGCAATTTAGACTCTGTCTAAAAATAAAACAGTAGCAAGGGCCAGACGTGTAGCTCAGTGTGAAGGCCCTGAGTTCTCTCCTTAGTGCTGCGGATAGAGAAAGAGACCATAAATTTACATTTTACACTTCATGCTTTTAAAAACAGTGTGATTAATCTCTGTGTTTCCTTTCTACCTAACTGTCTTTCCTTTTCCCCTGCGTTTTTTCCCTCCCTTCCTATCTATAACTGAAAAGTACAAATAAATAGGAGCCAGCAGCATGTTCTCTGCCTTGTATACCTTGATAAGATGAAACAGCATTTCCTGTTTTGCTTTTTCAGTTAGTCTGACTGGCATTGACATTAAACAGTGTTTTCCATGGGAAGGAATTTTTTAAAAGTTTTTTTTCTGCTGCCTCCCTTTTACTGTTTTTTGTTCCCAGCCTGTTCGATGTATTGCGGAATGAAGCCCGGGTCATGGAAGGTCTTCATAGACTGGGAATAGAAGGCCTTTCTCTGCATAATGTTTTGAAGCTGAACATCCAACCTTCTGAGGCTGACTACGCCATTGACATTAGGAGTCCAGCTATTTCAGTGAGTATTTTTAATGGGTGGTCACAGGGCATTCCCGCTAGACATCTTTTTTTTTTTTAAATTTTATTTAAAAAGAAGAAAAAAGCAACCAAACAAAACAGAAAAAAGGGTAGCAACAACACAGAATTCCAAAGGAAAAAAAGAAAAGAACAACAACAACAAAGAAAAACACTAAGAAATCACTACTTGATAAGTTATATACTGTCATTTTGGAATAGTTGTTCAAGTTACAAAATTAAAGCATACAAAGTAGACATTCAAACAGTGAGACTTTAACAGTTCTGCTCAACAATCTAACAAAAACAGTAATATGGTCATCTATCTTACACACTTAAACATACGTGCACTTATATCCTTTAGAGCACTTTCTTTTCCTCTCTTTTTTACAGTAACAATTACGCATTTTGGGTTTTATTACTCCTACAGTTCTTATTACTTTTTACAATAGAGACACAATGTGATATTTATAAATATGATTCTTATTTATTTCACTAATGAGGATAGTCTCAAGTTGTCTCCATTTCCCTATGAAAGCCTCAAGATCATCCTTTTTCATAGCTGAGTAGTATTCCATTGTGTAAAAATACCACATCTTTTTCATCCACTCTGCAGTTGATAGACATCTTTATCATAGCTCCATAATTTATCTTTTATGAGAGTTAAGTTATTGCCACCATCTCTTTCGTTGCCATCAAAGATTCATAACTTCTTGTGTGGGACTGTATTTAATAAGAGTAGTCTCTTATACTCCAGAAAGTTGAATTGTTTGGCTACTTGTGGTTAAGACAATGGTTTTTCCTCTGCCTTAAATTTAGCTGAGTACCTCTTAACAAAGAGTGTTTAGTATTTTCTCAGTTGCATACAGGTCTTGGATGATTTTGTGACATTTCTGATTCAAGTCTGCTATTAAAAATAGGAGTTTTTAGTTAATAACCTTTTATTTTAAAGGTTTCTATTAATTTAATCAAGGCTCTGGATGCACTATCATTTACAGGAACTAGGAATACAAAACAGTATTTAAATGTCGCTACAGGACCAATCTGCAAAACCTAGACTCTGGGAAAGTTACAGCAAAATGACTTGGTCTCTTTAACAAATAAATGCTGCGGTTGAGGTTGGGAAGGAGAGGAATAAGAAAGCTAACAGAATTACAGATTAAAAGACACACAAACAGAACATTATTCTGACACTGATTCAAACAAGAGATGAAGCTATATCTCCAGCTGTATTTTATTTTTATTTTTTGAGACAGTGGCTCACTATGTAGTGCAGGTTGGTCTTGAATTTGCTTGCCTCAGCCTCCAGAGTGCTGGGATTGAGGGCATCTGCCACCATGCCTAGCTTTATTTTTTATTTTGAAATGGTCTCCAAATTGCTTCGGCTGGACTGAAACTTGTACTGCTCTTGCCTCAGCCTCCTAGAGTGCTGGAATTATATGCATGTATTACCACACCCAGTACAAGAAAGCTGGGCAGGTGCAGCTCTGCATGTCTGTTATCCCATCTACTTGAGAGACTGAGGCAGGAGGATCACAAGGAATTTGAGGCCAGCTTGGGAAAACTAGTGAGACTTGTCCCAAAATAAACAATAAAAAAGGCTCAGTATGTATCTCAGTGGTAGAGCACTCCTAGATTTAATCCTCAGCATGGGGAGTGGTGGAGAGAAATACATAAATGAAATCATTTTACTCTTTCCCTCAAAATTTATCTGTTGTTTCCCACATCACTTACACTAAAACCTGAAGACTACCAGAATTTCATGCTCCTTCATGATTCTCCTCTGTCACTCTACTCTACTTCCATTGGCTTTCTCCTGTTCCTGGAATATTTCAAACTGCTGTCAGCCTTTGCTCTGGCAGCCATGTGCCTCTCCTTTCACAGCCTTCAGATTTTTCTCAAGTGTCACTTTTTCAGTGAGGCCTTCCCTGGTCATGTTATTTAAAGTGTCATCACTTCTCACCTCCTATTTTCTTTGCTTGTTTATGTTTTTCTTCTTAGCTAGTCTGATGAACATTTTACTAAATCGTTTTACTTATCATTAGTCTCTCTCCCTTGGCTTGTGAGGTCAGAGCTTTTGTGTCTTCATTGCTGTGTCCTTAGTGCCTGCAGCAATGCCTAATAGAAGCCTTAGGAATCCTTGTTAAATAATTGAGTACCTGCACCATTCCTTCCCTTCCTTTCTTTAAGTCTATTAATATGTGACTTTATCAATCAGTAAAGGCTTTCCTAAGGATCCTATATAAAATATCACCTTTCCTCCACAGACTGTATTAATGTATTCCCTTTCTCTAATTTTTTAAAAGTTTCTTTTATTTTAAAGAATAAAAAGAAAACAAAACAGAACAAAGCAAATCAGAACAGAACAATGCAAGCAACACAGGATTTCACAAGACAACAGGACATCAACAGTGGCTACCATAGTGTCTCTTGTTTTCTTTGAAATAGTTGACCATCCCTCACACACAATAATACCAAACATAATAAAATAGTATAGAAAACCATCCAAAAGAATGAAAGCATTATAGGTCTTCAAAACCAGATAACAGGAAATGAACAGTGGCTACTATAATATCTTATTTTCCTCAAAAAAGTTGTCCATACCATCACACATAATAAAATCAAATAAAGCACAACAGGATAGAAGCAATCAAAACAGAACAAAAGCCTGATAGGACTTCAAAACAAGATGCTAGGAAATCAGCAATGGCTGCCATAATGTCTCGTTTTCTTCAGAATAGTTATTCGTACCATTACATGTGATAAAATCAAAACAAAGCAGAATAAAACCAATTAAATGAATGAAAACATTATAAGACTTCAAAACAATGTAATAGGAAACCATGATTACCATAATATATCTCATTATATTCAAAATAGCTGCCCCTACCATCTGACAGAGTAAAATCTAACAAAAACAAGACAGAACAAAGGCAAATGTAACAAAATTGTGAAAACAATACAAGAGTTCAAGACAAGACAAGAAGAAATTAACAGTAGTTTCCACCTTTCCCTCCCAGGTGTTTCCTTCCCTATATTTTTATAATGAGTATTTTGCTTTTGGATCCCATTAACTCCTTCTGTTTCTTATGTTAGGGTTCACATGTATGAGTTCAAACTGTTTTACCCATGAACATGATCTCCAGTTGCATCCATTTACCTACAATAGTCTCGAGATTATTCTACTTTTTAGCTGGGTAGCTTTCCACTGCATGGAAATACCATATCTTTCTTATCCATTCTGCGGTTAATGGGCACATCACTCTTGCTTTTTTTTTTTTTTTTCTGGTCTCCTGTGACATGGAGCAACTGTTTTCTCTCCTTTGATTTTCAGTCTGTTAATTTCCTTTCCAGTTAAATGTGTTTCTTGTATATAGTATATCAATGGATCTTGCTTCTTGATCCACTTTCCCTGTGTTTCTTTTTATTGTTGAACTGAAGCCATCTACATTAATGGTTACAACCAGCATACATTGGTTTGTCTCTGCTCTGCTATCCTGTTGTTGGTCCTCCACTTTTCCCCTTCGTTCAGTTGCCTGTCTTGTTTGGCAATCCTCCTCTGCTGCTGTTCCTGGAACATGGTCATCTCTCTCTCTCTAGAATATCCTTTAGCACTCTCTGTAGGGTTGGTTTGGTGGTCATGAATTCCTTCAGTTGTTCTTTATCATGGAAGTATCTTGCTTTTCCATTAATTTTGAAAGCTAGTTTTGCAGGGTATATCAGGGAAGTTATTTTCTTTCAGCACTTGAAACACTTCACTCCAAACTCTTCTTGTCTTAATGGTTTGTGTTGATAAGTCTGCTGTGATTCTGATTGGTTTTCCTTTATAGGTGATCTGTTTCTTTTCTCTAACAGCTTTTAATATTCTTTTCTTGTGCTGAATTGGTGGGATCTTGATTATTATGTCTGGGTGTAGATTTACTTTGGTTATGGCTAATTGGAGTCCTATATGCCTCACTTACCTGCATGCCAGATCCATGTACCATGTTTGAGAAGTTTTCTGCTATTATGGTAAATAGCCTTTTAATTTCATTTGTGTTGACTCCTGCTTCTTCACAGACGCCCATCATTCTTAAATTATGCTTTGTGTCATCTTGCAGCTGTCGAATTGTTGTTTTCTGATTCCTTGTTATTTTTAAGAAATCTTTCCTTTCGTGATCACTAGCTGCTATCCTATCTTAAAGGTTTGAAAGTCTTATCTTCATCTCTTTCAAGTGGTTTTGCCAGCTTTCAATTGACTTTTCAATTTCCTGGATCTCTCTTTGAATCTGTTTCATGCATTGTAATTCCTTTCTATATCCATTCAAGATTTCCATCATTTTCCTATGCTCCTCTTTTTTATCTGTGTCTATTTTAGATATGTTGAGCAATTTTTTCAGTATGTTTGTGATTTCTTCTTTTACCTGAGAAATTATTTCTGATTTGACTGCTTTTACAATCTTTTGAAGTTGTTCCTTTACGTCAGTTGCTATCCTCTTGGAGATTTCAGGTGTGAGAGTTCTGTTTTCTTCCATGACTATGTCTTCTGGACTTGTTCTGTGTGGGCTGGAGGTCTGAGATTGCCTTTCGTTCCTTCCCTTTGACATTCTCCTGGGTTCCTCCCAACAAGCTGGTTGTGGGGCCACAGGGATTTCCCATGTTGGCTGCCCCTCCACAGCAAAGGGGAATGGGACAGTCACCTGGGTTCCTCTATCCCCAGATTACAGGGAGAGCAGGACATGGAGTGGGCTTCTCCAGACCTGTGCAGCTGCACTGAGGCTACCCTGATGATCTGGAGTGCGTGAAGGTGGGGATGCTTCTCTCAGCCTGTGTGTCTACACTGGGACTCCCGTGGTGGTGTGTTTGTCTGAGTCTGCTGGTGGGTGATGGCTTCCCGAAGGAATCAGGGACCTCCGATGGTGGCCTATAGGTGCACAGAGCTTACCTTGCTGTGTATCCCTGCTTCTGTTGGCCTCTCTCAGGAAAGGGCCTTCAGGTGGTGGTGCCTGGCAGGCAGAGGTAGATCTGGCTGTTTGCCCGTGCTGGCCACCTGCTGTCTTCCCCACTTAGTGAGCCTCTTCTGCCTCTGTTTGGCTCACTGGTGGCTGTTGGAGTGCATGCAGAGGCAGGGCTGGCTCTCTGCGTCCTAGCTGGTTACTTGCAGGGATCTATGGTGATGGCTGCCAGAGTGCATGCAGAGGGGTAGGGCCAGAGACCCCACCATGGCTGTTAGAGTATTTGCAGGGACAGGGCCGACCACTTCCTCCAGGCCAAGCTGGTTACCAGTGGGGAACCTGGGGGATGACTGTTGAAATGTGCACAGGGGTAGGGCTCAGTCTAAACAATTTCCACCAGTCTGCTCCTTGCTACATGTTGCTGGAGGAAGCAGGCTGCAGTTCTGGTTCTGGGCTTATCCAGCCCAACTCCAAAATGACTCTTAGCCAATGACTCTCTCCATAGGAGGACTGAGCCCTCTGCACTTACCACCAGCCAGTGTAGTCCTCTGTGTCTGCCATTCCTCTCCACCGTCGCATCTCTTTCAGGGGCTTCTGGGCTTGCCAGCCACCACAGTCATTGTGACCATGCGTGCTCAGATTCCAACAGCTCCTCTCACACAGTGGGTCTGGCCCCAGGTGAAGGCACTGCTAGCTACTGCCTCCTTCTTCATTTAAGTTTTTCTTTTTTACTCTCTCTGTGGCCTTCAATTCTCACTTTAAGTTCTCAGTTCCTTCCTTCTTGCCTTCCCCACAATGCTGTTTCTCTCAGAGAGGCTATTTACTCTGCTGCTTACTGCTCCATCATCTTCCTGAAAGTCCCTTAATAACCTTTTAAAATAGAACTTTAGCTATGATCTCTCTGAGCCTGCTTTTTGGGGGAGGGAAGAATTCTAAGTGTTCTACATGATTCTTTTTGAACTTTCTTCATCTGTAGAACAGAATGTGGGTACAGTGTCATTGGGGGCAGTCATGGTAAAATGAGAACAGGACGGAACTGATGTGGCTAGCAAACCCTGGGTACCCGCAATTTTATGGAGGGATAAATAATGTAGAATGTACGTGATTATCACTGGAGTTCTTACTTTGTGTATTTTGATGAACACTATTAAGTCATTCATTTTTCTGTTAAAATGGTTTTGCTGGGCCGGGGGTTTAGCTCAGCAGAGTAAGTGCCTGCTTGGCAAATGCGAGGCCATGAGTTCAATCCCCGGTACCAACAAAAAAAAATAAATAAATAAAATGGTTTTGCTTTAGAGAGTAAAGATACCATAAATATGACTTTAGTTTGTGTAAATTGATTAAAAACCATGTGACCTATCACCATACTTTCTAAATAATCATTTTATTTCAGATTTATTAGTAATTTCTGACAGTAATTTTTTATTGGTTTTGTTTGCTCGAATTTGCTTCTATTCTGTTATAGTCCATCATCTTATAGTCATTCATTTTCCTACTCAGTTTCTATAGCTTTGGAAATCATCTTGTTTCTTATAAATCTTGGTAAGATAATTTACCCTTACTGCTTTACCACAGATTTCAGTGAGTGTGACTAAGGCATGTGCACCACACTGTGTTCTTTCTTTAAAGTGGGTCAACAACCTGGAAGTTGATAGCAGATACAACTCGTGGCCTTCCAGTCTGCAGGAGCTGCTTCGCCCGACCTTCCCTGGTGTCATCAGGCAGATCAGAAAGAACCTGCACAACATGGTGAGTGAGCACCTCAGTGCCTGCCCACGAACCTTGCTTCTTCTTTGCTGTCTCCCTGACCTGTGTCATGTGTGCAGCACTCACCTCTGTCCTTTAGCTGCTTCCCTTGTTCACTCTCACCCACAATATGCTCCCTGTTGGCCCTCACATGAAGGTCCTCAGAAGTGAAAATACAGGAAGACACTAAGGCAGTCTTCATTTTCCAAAGTGGGTGAATTGATAACATTTTTTTTTTCAAGGTGGTGTAGTAAAAGAAAGGGTGTCAGGAATCTGGAATGCTGTCCCCATGTTATTAGCCTGAATCCATGAGAATAGTCACCTTGCCCATCACTAACATATTCTTTGACCATAGAGGGAAACAGCTACTGTTTGTGTAACTCCTCTTTTATGTGTTTCAAAACAGAAAAATATTAGCTTCATGTGCAGTTTCCACTGGCCGAGGGACATTTGAATAAACATCATTTCATGGATTTCTCTTTCTCTTTGTCTCTGCAGGTGTTCATAGTTGATCCTGCACATGAACACACAGCAGAGTTGATTAACACAGCTGAGATGTTCCTCAGTAATCATATACCTCTAAGGTAACACCGGTATTGATTTGACGATATTGCTAATTAGCTGAGGTTTTGTTTGTTATTCTGAGGTACAAGTCTGGTGCTACTGAATTGCAGGCTAATTAATAGTGAGGACCATTAATGACAGTTTTATTTTCTGGTTGGTATGAAGCCAATGTCTTTTGGAACCAATAGTTTATTTTCAATGAATAGAGGCTTACCTCCACTGAATTATTAATAAATAGTTGTGTAAAAGTAGTTTGTGGTCTCAGCTTTCCTCTCAGTGGAAAAGGATTTTCCTAGATGAGTGTCCACATTACAAAGCCCTTTTCTACTTTGAACAGTGACACATAGGTTTGTCAGTAACTGTTGTTACACTGTCAAGGACTACATTTACATAGTTTACACTTATTTCACTTCCCATTACACTTACTACACTTATTTCACTTCCCATGTCAAATCTACGAAGAGAACATTAGTTCACTGGGTTGCCTTCCACTTTTCTTTCATGAACAGTTTTCTTAAGGTATTACATGTAAGTGTTCAGATATTTTCACTTATGTTCTCAAATAATTCAGGTAATTTTACATTAACAAATATGAAATTTTTAGAAATTAGGAAAATAACTCTTTAGCCAACAAATATTACTGTGCATTCTATGTCCCATACTGAGCTAAATATATATAAGCTATGTTCCTACCTTGTCAGAAGGAGTCTTCTGCATACTTTTAAACATTTTAAAAAGTTCAGTCCTAGCCTGAGCTACTTTGTAATTTAGCTAGACTATATCTCAAAATAAAAAGATAAAAAGGGTTAGAGAGTTTTCAAAGATGGCAGACCTAGAGGTAGCAGGATATGGAGCCTCTCTGAGAGAGACAGCTCAAATGCCAGAATAGAGCACCCTGGAGAGATCCAAACAGAGGGAGAGGGACTCTCTCAACCCAGGAAGAAACTGAAGGGAAAGAGACTGCTCGAATATGAGGTCCCAGGGCTACCATTACAGAAGCTAAGATTGGCAAGCACTGCACTCTGGCCGAGCTGCCTGAATTTGTGCCTGAGATCCACTTGAGCGACCGAACGCACGCCAAAGCAACTGGCTTTAGTGGCCGGAGCGTGGAGCTGAACAGCCCTGTGCACGGCTGGCCTGGAACCAGCCCTGCACGTGACCTACCCAGAGGCACCGTGAATTCGCTCTCAGCCGCACTGAGGTCAGAGGTTGGAGAGCCCAGCAGTTCTCGGGGACCAGCATCAACATGCGGTGAGTGATGGAAATGGGACCCTCCCGCGGGAAAGAGGCAACCAACCAGACGACATATTGGAGTTGGGCAGGAAAGCCCTGTCTCTGTAAGGAAGCGGCTTCAGTTGGTTGCTCTCCTCGCAGAGCGGATTGGTGGAATCTGCTTGGACTGGGCTGGGACCTAGTAGGTCGTCACAAATCAATTGGTTCCCTGAGGGCAGCACACACTGATGAAGTGAAGGCCCGTGAAGGTCGACTGGCCCAGAGGGGAGGAGCCAGCGTATACTACCCTAGCTTGCACTTCACTCTCTGATAGCTGACTGCACAAGGCAGAAGCCCCTAGCCTACATGCTCCAGAAGAACCCTAACCAACAAGAAAAGGGGCTGGGAATTACACTATACACTTGTATGGAAGGAACCAAAAACATGACGAGAGGGAGAAATAAAAAAAAGCCCCCAGCCCCCAACCCTGAGAATATTGATCCAGGAGAGGTAAATATAAAAGAGACTGAGGGCAGCAAACATGAAATATCAAACAGCGTCAGTGGACATAAAGAGATATCTTCGGGACCTTGTAAACAAGATCAAAACTGAAATATTGTTAAACAAGAAATAAGTAGATTAATAAAAGAAAGGCTGGGTATCTCTGAAGGAGACACAGGCAGAAGAATGGAGGAATACAAAGGGAGAGAAACATTCCATGAAGAATATGAAAAAAACCTAGAATTCATGAAGCAGATTCAAAGAGATTACCAGCAAACTAAAGACTCCATAGAAAGTTGGCAAAACTCCTTGAAAGAAACTAAATATAGATTATCAAAAATTGAACACAGGCTTGCAATGTGTGATCATAAAAGGGAAGATCTCTTAAAAGTAACAAGGGACCAGACAGTAACAATAAAAAGGCTAGAGGACAACAAGAGGATCTATAACTTTCGAATAAAGCATGTGAATGAAGAAGCAGGAGTCAAAACAGAAGAACTGCAAAGGCTATTCACAGAAATTATTAAGGAAAACTTCCCAAACAGAGAAAAAGGAAATGATATGCAGACGTATGAAGGATACAGAACTCCAGCCACCTACAACCAAAACAGAGCTACACCCAGACACATAATAATCAAGATCCCAGAAATTCAATATAAGAACAGAATATTAAAAGCCATCAGAGAAAAGAAACAGATCACCTATAAAGGAAAACCCATCAAAATCATGGCAGATTTCTCAACACAGACCATCAAGTCAAGAAGAGCTTGGAGTGAAATAATTCAAGCCCTGAAGGAGAACAACCTCCAGCCCAGATTGATGTATCCTGCAAAACTCTCTAGAAATTAATGGAGAAAAAAAGATGCTTCCATGACAAAGAGGAACTTGGAAAATTTGTGACCACCAATCCAACCCTACAAAAAATACTAAAGGACATTTTAGAAAGAGAGAAAAAGAATACGAGCATTTCAGGAACAGTGGCAGAGAGGCCTCAGTGAACGAGGCAGACAGTGGAGTGGAACAGAAAAATAGACTACCAATGGCAGAAAAATAGAATAGCAGAAATGAGGCAGAGAAGATTGGCTATAATCTCTAGTATAGAGGGCCTCAAAATACTAACAGAGAGAAACACAGGCAGAGTAGATCAAGAGATAGGGTCCATTGAGATGCTCTATACAAGGAGGCATTGGGACCCAAAAGAAGCAGTGCACCCTATGGGAGTGAAAGGAGAAGAAATGCCTCAAAAAGGAAGGCAGAGGATATTGTTAATGGGGTAACAAGATTTAAAATCTACATTATTCTCACCACTCTGCTTGGATGGATTACATGCTATTCCAGTTTGTCTACTTAGACTAGACTCGAGGACAAGGTCAGCTATCCCAAAAATAAGACGTAATATGGGAATCATCCTTAATTTCCTATCAACTTAACCAGAGCCCTATATAACTTATACTGTCTTATTATGACTGATCTTACTTGAATCTGATTTGTTAGAGTGCTATCTTGTATTGACTGGTTTTATTCAAATCCATTATGGTTGATAGCATCAAGTCTAAGAGTATAGGCAACTACGCTGAAGATGACAAGATTCACTAAGATACCCATTCTGGTTTGATTATTGCCTGCTTTTGAAGTCTTATAGCTCCAATGCTTTGTTTTTATTAATGTTGTTATATACTGCTGAGACATCATGGTAACCATTGTAGATCACCTTGTATTGTGGTTTTATATGACTTTTTGCTTTTCTAGGAATTGTTTTGTTTTGTCTTGCTTTGTTTTGTTTTTCCCTCTAATACAGAAAAGATAGATATACATATAGAAACTCGTGCATGTGTAGAGCTTATAAACAGTTTACGAGAACCAACTATATAATGCATGTTAAAATGAACAACTATTTTGAAGAAAAAGAGACACTACACTATCCAGTGCTGACTTCGTAATGTCACGATGTGAAATCCAGCAATACTATCATTCTTTGTTCAAAGTGATTTTAGCTTGTTTTGTTTTGTTTTGTTTTGTTTTAAGTTCAACACATATGAAGGTATGGACAGCTCTTTTGAAGAGAATGAGAGACACTATGATAGCCATTCTTGGCTTCCCTATTGTCTGGTCTTGAAGACCTGAAGCGCCCTCCTTGTCCTGCTCAGATCAATTCCATACTATGTTGTTTCATGTGAATTCCCTGTATGTGACAATATGGACAACTATTAGGAAGAAAACAAGAGTCAATATAATAGAGAGTGAATATCTCCGATTGTCAAGATTTGAAATTTATGTCTCTTACATTGCTTTCTTGTGACCCGCTTTGTTCTGTTTTGCTGTGTTTAATTTTACCCTTTTGATATAATTGCATATATGTTTGAGTGTGTAAGATGGGTGACCATATTGCTGTTTTTGTCAGATCATGGAGCAGAACTGTTAACAGCGTCACTGTTTGAATGTATACTTTGCATGTTTTAATTACGTAATTTGAACAACTATTTCCAAGATGTCAGTATGTAATTTGTCAA
Source organism: Dolichotis patagonum (assembly GCA_004027295.1). Classification (NCBI taxonomy): domain Eukaryota; kingdom Metazoa; phylum Chordata; class Mammalia; order Rodentia; family Caviidae; genus Dolichotis; species Dolichotis patagonum. Next base: position 140,908 of record PVJX010000532.1, on the reverse strand, counting down.
GTAATGATTTCTTAGTGGTTTTTTTTTTTTGGTTCTTTTCCCTTTTTCCTTGGAATTCTGTATTGTTGCTACCCTTTATTCTGTTTTTTTTTTTTTTTTTTTTTTTCTCTTTAAATAAAATTTTTTAAAAAGGGATTAGAGATGTAGCTTAGTGCAAAGACCCTAGGTCTCTAATACTGGAGGAAAAAGAGATGTTTGACCAAGTGTTGATTATTTCCAACTAACTCTAAGTGCTTTAGGATCCAGGGAGATAAACTATAAACTGAGAGGGCTGGGCATGTTGGCTCAAGCCCGTTATCTGAGCACTCGGGAGGCTGAGGCAGGAGGCTAGGAAGATTGGTATGAGTTTGAAGCTAGCATGGGCTACATAGTGAGTTTAAGGCTAGCCTGAACTACATGGTGAGACCCTGTCTCAACAAAAACAACAAAACTCTGTAGCTATAAACTGATAAATTTTGGAAGCATGACTTTCATGAAGTTGGATTTCAGAGAGGCTTTGAAGAAAATAGAGGGGTTTGATGTTGGAAAAGCAGAGATTTTGAGTTCAGTGAAATTTTTTTTATACAGAAAGCATGAATGTCTCCTAACTGTGTGGCGATATAAATTATTGAGCTACTACATTTAGAGTTGTCTTTTTATTAAAGCAGCTATCTCCGAGCCCGCGGTAAAGAGTGGGCAATAATGAGATTTTGATTAACTGGTGTAGAGGGAGGAGAGGAGCGTGTGGTCTTAGGCTGCACTGGGGCTGTGGGCCACAGAGAGGCTTGCTGTGAGCAGGCGGGGCTGGGCTGGCCTGGGCTGCAGTGCTGTGGGCTGCCTTGGCTCTCAGCAGAGAGGGACTCCCCTGTGGCACCTGGCAGAGAGGCCCCAGGAATCCGATGCCTGAAGTTTGTGGCTTAGCCTTGACTGTGGCTTTCTGCTGTAGGCCAAGTGTTTTTCCCACTTTCCTGTAACCTGTAATTCTTACTGCTGACGTTAGGTTTCTCAGTTCCTTGTTTTCTGTTTATTTTTACAGTCTGAATATTTTAATTTCCCTTAATATTTATTTAAAAGCAGAACAAAATTTCCACCTAGAGCTATAGGAACATACTTCGTGTCAGCAAAAGAATCTCTTCATGGCATGGAAATAGATTACTTGGACAGTAAAAAGCCTCAGCCACGTTGTGAACTTGCTTTCATTTTATAAGTGACACGTGTGCTTTCGCAGCCAGGTTCAAGTGGGATGTGCTGTGCACTTAGCACTCAGGGATAGTGTTCTTTCAGCTGTAGTTGTAAGGGGTATGCAAGCATGCCATTCTCTTCAGCTGGCTGCACTCTTTGAGATGTTCTTTTTCTTCTTTCTGCTCCCTCTCCAGAATTGGTTTCATCTTTGTGGTTAATGACTCTGAAGATGTTGATGGGATGCAGGACGCTGGAGTGGCTGTTCTCAGAGCCTATAACTACGTGGCCCATGAAGTAGATGAGTATCATGCCTTCCAAACTCTAACACATGTATGTTTTTATTCAAAATGGCAATTGTTTTTTTAATTTAACTTACTGTAAAATGATATTTGATAAGAAGATTCTGTATTTCAGTAGAGAAAAAGTATTCATGTAAAACCGTTGTATTTTAGATTTTACAGGTTGTCTCTACTTTAGCTATTCACTGATATTAATAATAGATTGTTGTAATTTCAGTTAGATAAGTTTCTTTAGGAATTAGGATGTAGTTTAATATTCATCATAAAATTCTTAATGACTGATATTCTTGTTTCTTTGTTTTGACTGAAAATTCTGAAATGTCTGATTTGTGCATATATTTAAGTAATTTACTGACTCAAGTTCAGAGTTTTCCTTGCTTTTTTTGTTTTCTATTTTGCTATGTTTGAGTCTAGACAACTTTACATGTATCAGTTCTTTCATTTTCAGGTTAATAATAATTTGAAAAAACATGTTTAAGTAATTGATTTTGTCACTTCACTCATAAAGATGATGCTGGTCTGTGGTTGATCATTTGTGTTATATTTATTGTTTAGAGATTTGTTTGGGGCATCTTTTGTTACTTAGAATGTGTATTTATTTATCTGGTAAACATTATCAAAAGGCACACTTTGCACCATGCCTGATCTTAGGTCTGGGGATACAAAGACTAATGAGGCTTCCCCCTGCCCTCTAAGACCTTGCAGCCTTGCAGGGCACATGCTGAGATAGATATCATGCAGTGTGGAAAACACCACAGCTGGCCTCACTTCACCTGGGCATGGCTGCGGGCCTTTCTGTGGAGTGCACAGTTGTCCCAGCATAGTCCCAGAGGAAATTGGAAGTCACTGCACAAGGTGCCAGTCAGATTGGCAGGTTGCCAGGGTGGGTGAGCAGGGGATGGTGAAAGCAGAGTGGGAGGGAAACTAGTCTGGGAGGCCACAGAAGGGCGGGCAGTTGACGTGCAGGGCTCATGCTGGGCAATGCATAAAGGTGGATCTGACAAGGGAGACAGTGACAGGGATTCTAATGAATCAGCTACTGCAGTCACCTCCATGAAAAATAATGAGAGCATCGGCAGAACTGTGGAAAATGAAATAGACTCAAGAGAAGTTACTCCACATCATAAGCAAAGAAAGGCTGCTCTTTACAGCTTTTACCTTGTCTTAGATATGTGTATAAAGAAAAGGAGAATAAGGATATTTGCTTCCTTTTTTTGCAAAAGTACTCTCTGTAAAAAATTCAAATATCATTAAAGTTTCTCTGCCTCACTTCTTTCCCTTCCCTGATAACCCTTAAAGCTGGCCATCATGGGTGGTTGCCTTGTATCCTTCTAGAGGTTAAGCTATACGTGTATGGGCAGTTTTGTTACTTGTTTTTGATTTGTTATAAACAAGGATTTTGCCATATACTGTACTGTAGACAGTCCACTCCAGCCTCATCATGGTCCAGAGGAGTCCATGTTTGTAATCCCAGGGAAAAGTTACTGGGATTCCAATAAGTAAATTCCAAACTACCATTTCCAATGCAACCTGTGACAAAGATAAAGACAGATGCATATCTGTAGTTGTGGGGATCCAAGGGACCCTAAATCCAGTTGGTACAAAGCTATTTGGAACGAAAGCCTTGACCCAGGGCTGAACCTGGCTTTTATTAATTTGTAAAGAAGAAAGTGGCTCAGGGTTGAGTGACAGAGAATGACGGGAAGTACGTGAGTACTGTGAGTGGGGCTAGGTAGGAGGTACCGTAGTCCCTCTGTAATATGCAGACAGAGGTGTGTAGAAAGAATACAAATTTCCATAGCAGGCAGCCCCTACATTTGGAAGAATCTGTGTAACAGTCTGAGGAGGTGTCTTTGTGTTTTTGGTCGGTTACCTCAGCTCTGAGGTCTGGCTGTCCTGCCTTGAGATGTCATGGGCTCTTTTCTCAAGGCTCAGTCCCAGCTGACAATGTAGCATCTCTCGTCCTGGCTCATTGCTTAATACTAGGGAGCTATAGGTGGCACATCACTGACCTGTCACATTGCTTCAAAGGCTACATGTCAGTGCTTCAGCCAGACCCATTTGCATTGCTTAAAGCAGGTTGAGGGGGTGGCGTATTATCCTAGCCAGCTCTGTACATATCAGCACACAGAATCAGGGCCAGGTTTAGCCAGCATGGAGACAAATGGTCCTCTTTCAGGAAGAACCGTCCCGGTGGTCTTCTACACTGTATTTTTCAACTTTTCCCCCTAAACATCGTGGACATTTCTTTTTTTTAAAATGTAAGAAAATGTATTGTGGAAAAGGAATGCAGAATAGGAATAGGGGAATGAGAAGTAGGAGTAGCTCTAGAGAGACGAGAGGGGTTCTGAATGGGTTGCCAACAAGCACTTCTCAAAGGAAGTTTCATAGAGCAAAATCATGAGGTGGGTACAACATGGGTCAAAATTAAGATCAGCCAATAAGATTGCAAGTTGAGTTGCTTAGGTAATATTGGTCTAATGGTAGCAAGAGTACATGGGTGACATCATTAACCTTCGTCGATAAACTATAGTTTTGGCCTTGCCTTTAGTCTTAGCAGTCTTAGTATTAGTGGTCTTAGTTTTAGTTTTAATAGGTGGAAGACGATGGCCCACCCCTAATGAAATAATTGAAACTCTGAAAAGGGTGATACCAATAATCCCAAGCCTCTGTTCATCCCTTAGGGAAGTACACAAAAGTAGCCATTGTGAATTTTTTTTTTTTTTTTTTTTTGGTACTGGGGATTGAACTCACAACCTTGCACTTGTGCTGCTGAGCTTGGCCATTGTGACTGTACTCTTCAGATGCACCTCCAGCCACAGTTTGTGATGGATTCTCATCTTTTGCATTGACTCTCTTGAGGGCCCAATCCTATCTGAATGCCTACTATATTTCTACCTAACCTAGCTATTTATAATATTCCCCTCTCTATGGTATCCCTGACTGTCATTAGGGCAGAAGGGGCATAGTTTCCATCTAGCTGCTGCGAGTGGTGTAGGGGAAGCCACAGTCTGGAGGCTTCTCCAGAGAACTAATCTGGTGGGCTTTGGCTAGAAGTCTTGTAGTAGTATAGCGGTTAGGAACTCTTTATAAGGTCAATCTGGTGGATCCCAGAGAAGGAATCTGGCATGTTAGTCATTGGTTCTATCTGCTTGATCACTTGGAGTTTGGCAGGCTTTAGGCAAGAATAGACAAAATTTCCAAGAAATTAAAGCATGCATAATCAAAGCATGAGCACTGGAATGAATGGGAAAGCAGGTTGGGGAAAAAGCCACGTCCAAAAAACTCCTCTTTAGGGACTGAAGTAGTGATTGTACCCAGTTGGCTCTTAGACCCCTCTGTTGATGGAGGTTATCTGTAAGTCTGGTTTTTTTGTTATAAGTCCTTCTAGTTTAGCTGTAAGAAGATGGAGAGAAGGAATTTAGAGACTCCTATTGAGCTTTTTTTTTTTTGGTACCAGAGATTGAACTCATGACCTCGTGCTTGCCAGCCTGGTGCTTATGCTGCTAAGCTAAATAAACCCCTGGCCTTTATTGAGCTATTATAGATTCCCCTGCAATTTTTTTCAGACATATGTTCTTCATTGATTACTTTCCAGTGGACTATTTCTAATGCATTTTGTATTTGTGATTTAACCATGATTGTTAACTGCTTGGAGTATTTTAATTTCTTGGATCATTTCGTTTTTTAACTTTTTATTAGTACATGTTTGCAATGCATAACTTTTACATTCCTTGTGGGTAGTTGGCACATGTATAGAACACATTTTAATTATTTTTCTAGGATCATTTTAAGAATAGTTTCTAACTTAAGAAGGCATCTTAATGAGATTTGAAAAAAGAACTATTGCTAATTTGACATATGTCATGTTTTTTCTTAATTCAGAAATTTTTCATAATGAATATTCAGAATTTGGTTTTTAACATGTAATACCAATTTTCTTTCTTCAGGTCTATAACAAGGTGAGGACTGGAGACAAAGTAAAAGTTGAACATGTGGTCAGCGTCCTGGAGAAGAAATATCCCTATGTGGAAGTGAATAGCATTTTGGGGATTGATTCTGCTTACGATCAGAATCGAAAGGTAAAACATTCTTTGGGACTTACATTTGACTGTAGCATTATGCTGTCCTTCCTCTTTGGGCTTCTTTTGTTAATACAGCAGTGGTGGTGGGTGGGTGGTTAAAATGTTCAGTTTATCTAGTTACTTAGATTAAGGATAAAAATATATTAAATGGAATAAGCAAAGTAGCAAAGTAAAGTAAATAATAAGGAAAACTTTAAAATTTTATATTTAAAGATAATTTTTTCTTGTAAGATATTAAATACAGTAAAAGAATCCAGGTGTGGTGGCACATGCCTGTGCTCCAGCTCCGGCAGGAGGATTGCAGAGAATTTGAGGCCATCCTGGGCTACATAGTGAGTTCAAGGTCAACCTGAAGTACGCAGCGAGATCCTGTCTCCAAAAAAAAAATACATGCATTTGTATAGTATTTATCTATCTGTTGTAAACAAGTTGTTTGAAAAGTTTTGAAGTTCAAAATCATTGAAAGTTTAGTTAAAGCAAGGTATCATGCCCAGCATGGTAGTGCACACATGTAATCCCAGCATTTAAGAGGCAGGAGGATGCCTGTGAGTTCAAGGCCAGCCTGTCTCAAAAAAAAAAAAAAAAAAAGACATTTCTGGCTGGGTTCACTGTTGGTTGCCTGTAATCACAGCTACTTTGGTGACTGAGGTAGGAGGATCTTGAGTTCAAGGATAGTGTAGACAATTTAGCAAAACTCTGCCTCAAAATTTTAAAACGTTGGGTAGCTGGGTCAAGGCTATAGGTTAGTATTGTTACTACTGTAAAACAAAGTAACAACAACAACAACACAAAATCCCATAAAAGCAAAAAACAAAAACTTTCTAGAGCTTTAGGACATATGAAAATTATTTGCCCAGTTTTTATTTTCTCAGAGGAACAAAACCTTTTGTTTCTCTGTTTGGAGAGTTGAGCTATCATCCTTTCAAACCACATTCAGAATGAATTGTTTATAATTCCTCTTTCATCTGAGTACAGAAAGCTCCAGACTCTGATCTCCACATGTGTTTTATAGTCTGACCTACACCCAGTTTTGCCTTAGTTGGTTTTTACTTCTCCCCACTTTTGAGTTTCCAGTCATTCAGTTTGTTTTTGTAGGTGGAACAGTCTTATCTTTTTGTACTTACGTTTAATTAATTTACATAGTTTTTAATTACATCCTTTTTTCTTTTTAGAACTCACATACTTTTTTCTCTTAGAACTTTTCTGTTAGAACTCATAGTGAGGGCCAGGGATTTACCTCAGTGGCTTAAGCGCCTGCCTGGCAAGTGCAAGGTGATGAGTTTGATCCCTGATACCAAAGGAAAAAAAAAAACACAGGGAAAAAGAATCACTGTAATAACCAAATATATATATAATTCTTAAATATATTTTATATATGTATTTTTAGTCTCATATATGACTAAAACAGTATTTGTTCTTATTGTGTGGGATATATGAATTATTATGCTCTGGTTTTTTTTTCATTTAAAAAATTATTAGTCACAAGTCAATATATTTAGCTACTAATATTATAATCCTTAACTGTTTTAGAAATTGTCAATGCTAGTTTATATTTAGTGAAATGTATAGTGTCTTTCTTCTTAGCATTACCTCAGGATAGTGTTTATGTACTCAGAGAGGAAAAGTTAACAAACCCTTATTAGCATGTATCCTGTCTGCTTTCACTGTGCTTTAATCAGGTAGAGTCCAGGCCTGGGAGCTGAGGGAGTGACTTTCAGCCGTGTTAACAGGACACTCTTTTACATGGGTGTCTGTTTATGTGCATTATTGCTTTTGATGCTCACAATAACCCTTTGAGGTAGCATGGAAATATTATCAGATTCTCCTCACAGATAATGAGGTTAAACTGCAGAGAGCTTAAATGACTTTTTCAGTTATTACATAACTCCCAAAGAGGCAGAAATAGGAAAAAAAAATGTCAACTTTTAGGTTTGGAACTGTTTTGGTAAGCAACATAGCTTCTGAGAGTAATCTAACCTGAAGTATTTTAGCTACTTTTTCCTCATTTTCTCATTATTGGTTCTGCTTTTGATAACACAACCAAAGACCTAGTTGTAAATTCATGTCAAGTTTATTCTTCTCTAATGTGGAAACTCATGGCCACAAATTGTGTAATTTTTGGAAAGTATTTTTTCTGTGGCTCAAAGTAGGGAGTCTTCTTGTGTCCCAGCCTGCGTGCCGCCTGGCTCATTGAAGGGTATGGGTTGACTTGTTGGTTCTCTTCCCTGCCTATGGCTGCTGCTGGCTCATGGGAGGTGTGGGCTGACTTCTTGGTTCTCTGACCAGCCCATGACTGCCACTGTCTTTTTCTTTTTGCTTCTCCTTTCTGTCTGTCTTCCCCCCTGAGGAAACCAGCCTACCTTCATTCTGTGCTGTTTTTGATTCTCTTGTGGTGTTAAATCTGCTTGTTTTAAGATGTATCAAGAAAAAAAAGAGAAAAAAAAAAGATGTATCAAGAGAGGCTCAGCATTAACACTGACTTGAGAATGATTCCATTGTTGGGCTGCAACCTTCTGATCTGTCCCTCATCACCTTTTCAGTTTTTCTTTTTCTTTTTGTTGCAGTTGAAGTCCTAGGAATTGAATCTGGGGCCTTCGTACTGAGCTGCATACCCAGGCCTTTTACAGTTATTTTTTTTTTAAAGTTAGAGGCAAGCATGATGGCACAGGCCTGTAATCCCAGCACTCAGGAGACTGAGGCAGGAGTATTGCTGTGAGTTCAAGGCTAGCCTAGTCTACATAAGGAATTTGAGGCTAGCCTGAACTACACCGTGAAAGCCTGTCTGAAAAAATTAAAAACAAATCCCCCCCCCCCCGCAATTGTTTTGACACAAGTTTCCACTAAATTGCCCAGGCTAGGCTCGAGGTTATAATCCTTCTGTCTTAGCCTCCCAGAGTGCTAGAATTGCAGGTGTGCACCGCTGTGCTAGGCTGTTGTTTGTCTGTCTTTCTTTTTTTCTTGCTTGCTTGCTTGTGTGAGGATGGACTACAGTGTCTCATGCATACTAGGCACGCACTCTACCACTGAACTACTTCCTCAGCCCCTTTTCTATTTGTTTGTTTATTAATGAAGCATATAAATATGAGCACCCAGTGATTTCTCTTTTTTTTTCAGGTTGATATAACAGCAGGAATAATACTCTGTAGAAAATTATTAAGTGAAAGAAAAGGACTACTTTGAGAATGTCAAAGATTTCAGAGAATTAATGGAGTTTGTCTTATTTCACACTTGGGAAATGTTTAACTTACATTTTCTCTTATTCTGTTGAAAAAAATGTAACCAACTTTTTTATTATGGATGATTGCTATATTAAAAAGTATTTGCTTTGGGGTTGGAAATATACAGTGGTAGAGGACATGAGGCTATAGGTTCAATTGCCAGTATCTTTCTCCCTCTCCCTCTTGAAAAATATTGAATACAGTGCAAGTTGGAAAAAACGGTTTTTCTACATGTTTGCATTATGAAAATCTTGAGTCTGAGGCACAGATGTAAATTTGTAAGTACAATGATGCCTGCTCAAAGTAGCCATTTTTTCTAAAAACAACCATTTAAGAGAATCCATTCTCTTGGGCTTTATTGTGTGGGATAAACTACAGCTTAAAAATTTTCAATCATCAGATTTTTAGGACCAGTGGGATCCTCTTTATATTACTAACTTGACAGTATTTCCTTGTGGTTTAAATATAAATAGTATGATCGGTTCTTTAGGGACAGTCACTACAGAGGAAGAAAATGGCTTAAGTCTGGGGAACTGCTGAGGAGCTTAGTCTGTGATTGTCCCATTTAGTTCTTCGTCTTTTTTTTTTTTTTTAGTAAATCTGAAGTTATATCTTCTATATCCAATTTTGAAATAAGCAATTGTTTTTAAAAGTACACAGTGTACTTTAAGTAGAACTTCTAGAGTAAAGAGAATTTACTCTGTTTAAAGATGTATATCTCTCAAAGACACTAAGTTCTAACTTGCACATGCAAATATTTTTAATATCTGACACATTAACGCTGCATTCTTACTAATCTCATTTGTTATTTGTGAGCGACAAAGTCATTACAACACTTTGCTTATACTTAGTGTTTAATAATTTATCATTATTTAACATTTTCAGTAATTTGTTGATAGAAAATTTCATATGCAGTTTTTCAGCTTAACTTTGATATGTAATTGGGTTGCATTCTGTTAATCTTTTCTAAACTATTTGCACGTGGTAAAAAAGAACGTTTAATCAGATTTCCTCCCCCTCATACCTGACCTTCACTCAAAAGCTGTTTCCAGAGAAAACCAATGTTACTTATTTTTTTATTTCTCAGTACATGTTGCCTCGGCTGGTCTAGTTCTGGGCTCAGGCAGTCCTCTTGCTTAAGCCTCTCAAATACTGATACCACACTGACCAGCCTTTATTTTTATTGGGTGAGGGAGATGGTTTTCAAAGCTCAAATTATATTAGAGTTGAGTTTTAGAGACTTCTGTGATACAGCTGAAATTTTAAAGTGGAATTAACATGGTAAATAAAAGTTTAGGAAGTATAAATCTAAACCTCTTAATGGTACAGAGAGATGACTAAAGGCAACTGAGACCTTTTTAGTGGCTCTGCCATATTATAGCCCGTAAATTATATACTGTCCTGTAGTCAGTCACTGGATCTGATGAGAAGCTAAACGGTCTTTTGTCGATGCCTAGTACCCATTACCTAGTACGAGTCTTATTATTCTATTTATGCTGTTTATAAAACATTATGATTAATTAAATTCTGCAGTTTTCAAAAAGGGTCAGTTACAAGGTGTTGAATAGGAATTTTGAAAGTAACTGTCTTTATATCTTTTACCGTGGAATGCTAGTCTCAGTGTACAGTATCCTTGTTGGCAGTCAGGGAAAGTGTCTGCCTCAGATCCCTTTGCCATTTTGTTGCCATCATTTCTTTACTAAAGCTGCTGTTTATCCTGGAGAAGGAAAAAAGTTGGGCTTAGTGTATGTTAAAGCACTTCTGAACAATGTTTTTCTGTGAAGTTTATTTTGTTTTCTATGGGTTTATTTGTTTATTGTCAAGCTCTTGCTATGTAGTTCAGGCTAGGCTTGAACTCAGTGGTGATCCTCCCAAGTGCTGGGGTTTCTAGGCATGCGCCACCACATCCAGCTCCCATATTTATTTAGAATTGGGTGTAAATAATTTCAGGGCATTCTGCCTTAGAGCACTGTGAATTTATTGTAGCAGATAGCTGGGTTTGCCCATTGTGGTAGTCCTTAGCTCTGCAGCCATTTAAATGGAAATTAATCAAAATTGATGTAAATAAGATTTTAGTTGCTCACTCACAGTAGCTAGATTTTAAATACTCAGTTGCCCCACGTTATTAGTGACTGCTGCTTTGGACAACATAGAATTTTTCCATCATTGCTGAGAATGCTGTTTACAGCTACTACGTATACAGTAGTATATGTAGTTCAGTTTTGGCAGACTGGACAACACACACACATGCTCATATGTACACATGTTTCCTAATTTGCAAAGTTTTTGTGGTTTTACAAAAAAAATTTCATTCAATCTTAAATTTACTCATTAAACTATTCATTGTTACATCACCCTTTTAAAGAATATTGTTCCTTTCTCATATAATGATTTTTTTTGTTTTTCTCAGTACAGGCATTTAAGAAAAATATCCTTAGTTCCATTTGCGCTATGAGGGCAAAAATGTGCTGTTGGGTGGTCTTTTGTATTCTAGGAAGCAAGAAGCTACTATGAGCAAACTGGCATTGGTCCCCTGCCTGTCGTTCTGTTCAACGGAATGCCCTTTGAAAAGGAACAGCTAGATCCTGATGAGTTGGAAACCATCACGATGCACAAAATCCTGGAGACGACTACCTTCTTCCAAAGAGCAGTGTACCTGGTGAGTGACACGTCAAGGCTGACTTTAAAGAGAACAGTTTGTTTACATTTTGTAGCTTCTGCATCACTATTTTCTATGTACCACTTTACCATGCTGCTCGAAATCTCAACCCTCTCTCTAATCATGTGGTTGGTCTTTATGGGATGCTAAATCTGACTTGTCTTGTTAGCATAAACTAGGGACCTAGCCTCCATCACTTTAAAGTGTAAACTATCAGGTGTGATCTGAGGGCCCCACTATGAATAGCAAAGACCCCACTGGAATATGAGGTTACCTCTCATGAAGCGTGGACAAAAGCCACCCTAATTATTTACTACATATTGGTTCTGTATATAATGGTTATGAGATGTACATATGTTAATGCTCTATTGCAGTGATGCTGAACCTTTCAGAGATGAGGACCAAACGGCAATCCCAAACCCACTTATTTATCATTGTCTCGGTTATTTTCTCTCATTGCTGGGACAAAACACCCAACACCCAAAATGAAGGAAGAAAAGGGTTAGTTCGCTCACTATGGAGGTTTCAGTCCATAATCAGCTGGCTCCAAGGCAGGATGACATGGCACTAGGGTAGCTGTTCATGGCGGCTGCAAACAGCAGGAGCAAAAGAGGAAAGACATACCTTCTTCCCACCCCTCACACTGTATGCTGCCTTCACCCCAGGTAGGTTCAGCACTCACACCACCAATCTCAGCTCCAGACAATGAACCAATTATGAATGCCAGACTCAGTCAGGTCCATGGCTGCATGAGGCTTGGGAGGGGCCATCTAAACACAAACCATAGCAATCATAAAGTGCCAGCACTACAATTAAACCTGAAGACTGAGGTTTTGGCCTAGAAAAAACAACTCATACATTAACATCTTTTGTTTTAGAAGAAAAACAAATAATATGGATAGTATAGGTTCACATCATTGCTCTCTTGTGTCCCATAGGGATCTCTGTTTTTCATATTGATAATCTTGATTTATTTTCAGTTCACTCAGTTTTTTTCTTCTGTTAGCTAAAATCTATTGTGCCCCTTTAGTGCGTATCTCGTTCACTAAAAGCAACACATACACAGTTTATTTTGTGGTGCTAGCACTGGACATGCTAGACAAGCACTCTATCACTAAACTACATACCCAGCCTGTCAGTGATTACATGTTTAATTCTTCTCAAACTTTATTTTGATATACATAGTTTCTTTTAGTTCTTCGAATATATTTAAAATAGCTTATTTAAATTTTTTGTGTACTGAGTCCAGTATTTGAGCTTTCTGACAATATATCCAGGCTACTTTTCTGTGTACTACACACTTTTCTCTTTTCATGTCAAGTATGTATACTGTAATATTATATATTATGTTACATATTACATAGGGTGTTTTTCCAGCTTCATGTTTCTCCATTATTACTACCTTAGGCAACTGAGATGTTAAACAGTTGCTCCTGATTGTTTTTGACAAAATCCCTGGTATTGGCACTAAGATGTGCTTCAGTACAAATTTAAGAAGCTCCTGGAATTTTTGTACTTTGCTAGTATTAACTTGGCTGTTGGTTTTCAAGGCTTTTGTCAGCTGGGGAGATGTAAATAGAAATAGGGCAAAATTGGGCTGGGTGTAGTGACTCACACCTGTAATTCCAGCACTTTGGAGGCCAAGTTCAAGGCCAGCCTGGGCTACATATTGAGTTCAGGACCAGTCTGAATTACATAGTGAGATCTTGCCTCAATCAATCAATCAATCAATCAATCAATAATTTTAAAACACAAATTAAAATATTTCAAAGTCCATTTTTTCACTGAGATTTAGACTTGTTAGTGAATGAAAGTCCCTCTAAAGTTTGCAAACCTTTAATTAATTTCTTGAGTTTTGGGAAAATTGATTTTAACTATTTCTAGTGTTCTCAGAGTTTCTTTTGGAGAGAGGCTTTTCAGAGATCCTTACTACGATTTCTGCACTCTCAAGTATAGTTTCCAATATCAAATGATGTTGATAATAACCCTAAGTCAAAATATATATATTTAAAATTTTATTGTAGTAGAAAATATACAACATAAAATTTACTGATGTAAGTATATGATTCAGTGGCATTTGGTACAGTTACAATCCTGTGCAGCCATCTCCACTGTCCCCCTCTAGAACTTTTTCATCATTCCAGACAGAAATTATCTACCCACTAAGCAATGATTCCCATCATCTTCCCCCTGCCCTAGACACTGGTTCCCACTCTGCTTTCTGTCTCTCTGAATTTACCTCTTCCACAGAAGAGTGTCTGGCACTCTGCTACAGTATAGCATATACCAGAATTTCATTTCATTTTAAGGTTAAAAAATATTCCTTCCATCTTTTGGCTATTTTGACAAATCCTACTATTGATCCAGTACAAGTGTCTGTTCCTATTCTGCTTTCAATCTTGGCCGTACACTTTTCAGTGAAATTACTGGATCTTACGGCAATACTGTGTTTCCTGTTTTGAGGATCACCAAACTGTTTTCCACAGCATTGTACTGTGTTCCAACCCCACCAGAAATGTGCAGATGTTCTAGTTCGTTCACGTCCTTGCTAACCCTTTAGGCATTCTGATGGATGTGAAATGGTATCTCATTGCGGCCTTATTTGTATTTTCCTGTGATTAGGGATCTTGAGCATCTTTTCATATGCCTCTTGGCCACTAACATTTCTTATTTGGCAAAATGTCTAGTCAGGTCTTAGCCCATTTTTTTGTGAGCATAGATTGTGTATTTTATATTACATTCATTTGTAAATTTTATATGCAGTATGTTTTATTTTTGTTAGTACATATTTGCAGCACATAATAGCTAGTTTCATCATGGAGGGTTGGTACCCTGAATTTAATTTTTTTAATTTTAGTTCTTTATTTTGGGTACTAATCCCTTATAAATATGATTGATAAATATTTCATTTATTCAGTTGTCTTTTTACTCCAGTACTATTCTTTGGTGCACAGAAGTTTCACTTTGATAAAGTCCAGTTTATGTTTTCTTTGTTCTTTGTGCTTTTGGTATTTTATCTAAGAAATTATTAACAAGCCCATTGTTGTAAAGATTTTCTCCAGTGTTTTCTGAAAGTTTTCTACCTCTTTAGCCCTTTGATCCATTCTGAGTTGATTTTTGTATAAGATTAGGGCTCAATGTTCTTTTTACATGTTCATGTAGTTTTTCCAACATTATTTGTGAAAAAAGTCCAGAAACAAATTTTTTAAGAAGTTCTGTTTTTTTCGGTTTTGTGTTATCTTTTTGAGACCAGATCCCAGTATGTAGTTCAGGCTGGCCTTGAACTCACTTTGTAGCCCAGTCTGGCCTCAGACTCACAGTGATCCTCCTGGTTCAGCCTCTAGAGTGCTGGGATTACAGATGTTCACCACTTTACCTGGCAAGGAAGGAAGTTTTGTGCTACATGTTAATACATTCATACAAAAAAGTCCTTGGTTAAATTTGTCCACTTATGTTAAAGGATTTGTCCTTTATGGAGCTACCAGAATGAGAACAAAGTTTTTATTTGAATGTATTTTTCTAAACTCATGAATAAACTAGGAGAAATACTAATTTTGTTTTACTTAACATAAAAATTTAAAATGTTTACTGTTCTTCATTTTAGAAATGTTTAAATTTTCTCCAACAATGTTACATATGAAAATTTAGAAGAGTGCTGGTAGCCAGGGATTTAGCTCAGTGGCATAAGGGCCTACCTGGCAAGCACTAGGTCATGAGTTCAATTCCCGGTACCCAAAAAAAAGAAGCAAAGAAGAGCGCTGGTGGTGTAACTCAGTGGTAGAACACTTGCTCAGCCAGTGTGCCCCTGAATTCTATGTCCAGCACATCCCATGCCATCAGCATAGCTTTTTTTCTTCCGGTTTTTCAGATACTGGTGTATCTGTTGTTTATGAAGTAACCATTTAAAAATATTAGTCCCTCTGTGAATGAATGTTACTTTTTCTTTGCTTTGACATATGTAGCTAGTGAGAAGCTTGGTTTGTGCTAGATAAAAAAGTTTTAAGTTTCTGACAAAAATAACATGTTCATATACTTTTTTTTAAAAGTGAAAGTTCTTTACTGTCAATCCTAGAGAGGTATATGCATGTACTTTTATGTATACAGTGAGTATGCTAGTATGTATATATTCATACATTTTTTGAGAAATGTCAGGAATTGCAATTGTGTCAGAGGGTAATGCACATTTTAAATAGCGACCTAGATTTTGACTACATAAGGAGATATATTAGCTAGATGATACATAGTTTAAATGGATAAAGAAATACAAACCAGAAACTTTCACCTATTCTCTTCTGTCTTCACCAGTTATGTTCTCTTCCTCAAAACGACGACTGTGCGTGTGTGCTCGCACACGTGCACGCGTACATCTTGAGATGTGTGGCTGGTTCATTTGGTCATTATTAGTTATTTGAGATTTGCATATTTTGGGGGGTATATAGTTACAAACAATGTCTAAATGGAATGTTTTAGGTTTGAATGTGTATATTTGAGTTCCAGCTTTCTCTTTTAAAATGACATTAAAATGTGCCTTTACATTAAATGTTTTAATTATCGTTTTATAGATTTCCAATTATTAACATTTACCTTTAAGAGCACCTTAAAGAAGAACAACTAGTCTGTGATAGTATGAGATGCACAAAGGAGAAGATTAAATGAGAAGTGATCCTTTCTTTTTCTCAGGGTGATTATGACTTAGGAGATGTAGGGCTACAAAGGCTCAGTGATTTTTACTACATTGAGTACATTAACTGCTCGTGAGTAGGCCTTTGGTATTCTGCTTTAGGAAGAAGCTATCTATGAGTAGATCTCAAGATGGATTTCTGCTTATGCTGTCTTAACTAACAGAGCTTGCTTTTTATCTGTGGAAACAGTTGTATATGGAGAGTTTGCATTTCATGTTCACATTCCATCAACTCTGTGGCTTTCAGTACACTTTCCTCCCATCTTTAACATGGATAGCTTTTGGTAATAAGAGTTAGAGGTACTGTACATAGAACACTGGCTATGCTTGGCAACGACAGGGACCTATAACATGGAACTTTTGTAACAACACGTAAGAAACTATTATAGAGCTAATAATGTTTTAGTTTCTAATGAATGATGAACTTAACACCCCATCCCTCTCTATTTCTTTTTTCCTGTAGGGTGAACTATCTCATGATCAAGATGTGGTAGAGTATATCATGAATCAGCCAAATGTTGTTCCACGAATCAATTCTAGGGTTTTGACAGCTGAGCGAGAGTACCTGGATTTAACAGCAAGTAGTAAGGAACCTTTAGGCTTTTTGATTTGTGCTTGGGATTGTTTGCATTTATTAGCCACACCTCTAGGGTCCTAACTTCCTCGGGCAGGCCATATTTCGGAAGGTTGCACACATTTCCCAGTAGCATCCATTTCTTTAGCACATAGGCCTTGAAGAGACATTGAAAATCTGAATCATAACCAGACAGATACTCACTCTCAAGGCCTTAGTGTTCTATCACCTATGCATGTCATGAATAGTTTGACACATGGGCAGCATTCTGTGTGCATCATTGAATGAAAGAATGGATAGGTGAGCAGACACACAGACCAGGAGATTGGTGAGCAGGCCAGCAGGTATGTTTGGTGGACAGCATTGAGAAGAGTAGCATGTTTGTGGGATTGTAACTGTGCTTAAGACTGGGTAGAGGGTTGGGCATGGTGGCACATGCTTGTAATCCAGGAGGGCTAAGGCAGGAGGGTTGGTATGTGTTTGAGGCCAGCCTGGGCTACATAGTGAGTTCAAGACCAGACTGAACTACGTAATGAGAACTTGTCTCAAAAAGCTAAAACAATGAAAAACTAGACTGGGTAGAGGGCTGGAGATACAACCCATGGAAGAGTGCTTACATAGCATGTATGAGTCCTAGGTCCCATTCCCAGCACCACAAAAAAGAGGCCGGGGAGATTGTTGCAGGCAATGGTTTATCATACTAGACTGGAGACCATTTGATAGCTAGGAAGAAATTACTGAATAGTTTAAAACAAGGGATCAGGGCCGGGGATTTAGCTCAGTGGCTTAAGCGCCTGCCTGGCAAGCGCGAGGTCATGAGTTCGATCCCCGGTACCAAAAAAAAAAAAAGGGATCAGCTTGATGTAACTGCGGTGTTAGCAAGTGATCTGAGAGGAAACGATTAACAGAGGGGCTGCATTTGGGCCCTACCAGAAAAGGTACATATCTGAAAATAGTGAAAATGATCTTTTGTTTCTAGTAAAGTTAGAGAAATGTTATTTTCGCAGACATGAAGAATAGAAATCGAGTTTTCTTCTATCCTCTGGGTCTTTAGGTGAAGCAGCAGTGTTTGCTAGTGGGTGGACTGGAGAGAAAGACATGAGGGTACCTTTCAGACTTGTCCCAGTTGCAAAGTGACATGGGAATAGAATTTTTTTTTTTTTTTTTTTTGGTACTGGGGATCGAACTCACGACCTTGCACTTGCCAGGCAGGCGCTTAAGCCGCTGAGCTAAATCCTCAGCCCATGGGAATAGAATTTAAACTGCTAGACTGACAGCTGTGTGAGATGTTATGTGTTATTCATTAAACTTGTGTCTTACTTCATTTATGAATCTTTGTGCATTCCTAACTATGGTCGAAGCAGGTTATCGGTTGAATACTAGTAGCAGATTGAACTGAGATATGTTAATTATACATCTATTTCAATGTTTTCTTTTTTCACAGATAACTTCTTTGTGGATGATTATGCTAGATTCTCTGTATTGGATTCCCAAGGCAAAACTGCTGCTGTAGCCAATAGTATGAACTATCTGACAAAGAAAGGTATCTGTATTTGGGCTTATCTTGGATTTAGTGTCTGTCTCTCTGTCAGGATTGGCAAGCATAAGTCAATTTTAATGTCAGTCTTAATTTCCTTAAGGAAGGAAAATCCTTTTTTTGTTTTATTTTTATAATCCTTTGAGTTTAGAAAATAATTATTTACATATATTTAAAAGTTCAGATATTGTCTTTGTAAGTTTTATTAGCTATTAAAATTAAGCAAAATCATGATTCAAAGTAAAAATATTTATGTAAAAATGGGTTAATGGATTGAAAATTGCTTCCATTTTGCTCTTCAGTGATGATAAAGGATTAATTTTATTTTAGGATTTATGAGGTAAATCAGGTATTAAAAGCCTTGTAATTTTTTTAAACTGCTTTTTACATAGTTATTTAGTTAAAATTGTGTAAGATGATACCTTTAGGTTTCCCCTCCTTAGGGTCGTACTTATGACCCTTTCAAAAAGCACCAGCTGTCGCTTTAGGCAACTGGTGTTACCCGCTATAGTCTTTTGTCTGGAAGACTTCCTGATTTCCAGGTATATGTAAGTATAGGTATTAGCCCTGTGGGTTCCTCCAAGAATTGTTTCCCAAAGGCCATGGAGCAGTGCTACAGCGTCCATAGAGCAGACAAAGGCATAGTTTGCATTAGTCATCTTTTAATCTTTGGACTCTTGGGGTATTAACTACAGAAATGATATTTTCTTTTCTTCTGCTCTCTTCCTTTTACCTTTGTCCAGGAATGTCTTCCAAGGAAATCTATGGTAACTCATAACTTTAGAATGTTCTCTTCTTCATTATCTCATGTGCTTTCAGGAATCATTGTTATTCAGAATTTATTGACACTTTTTTGTCATGTTTCTGGAACATGTGGGTAACTGTAGGCTACATCAGTTCAAATACAATTTTTTTTTTTTTTTTATCGGTATTGGGGATCGAACTCACAACTGTGGGCTTGCAAGGCAGGCACTTATGCTGCTAAGCTAAATCCCTAGCCCCCAGTACAAATAAATTTTGTATAAATGTTTATAAAGAAAAATATTTCAGGAAGTTACAAATAAATACGATGAAAGACTGTGCTGTGTTATCCTCATGTTTCAGTTTATGTGCTAACAGATTCCCAGGCCACGGGAGAATTAATCAATGCATGTTTCTATGTCAGCCACTCAGAAGGCTGCCTTGTTGTAATTTTAGTAATGTTTTGCCACTTTGCTTTCTTTGCAAACTAGTCATTTTCTTTTTTGCATGATTTTTAGAAATTATACAGCTTAATAACAATACTGAAACAGAAGATATTTCTTTTTCATCTAATTCAGTTTGTTTTTATTTTCCTATAGATGATTCTTTTATTAGGCCAGTAACCTTTTGGATCGTTGGGGACTTTGATAGTGCTTCTGGACGGCAGTTATTATATGATGCTATTAAACATCAAGTGAGTGCCTACACTTAATTCTGTTCTTGTTTGAGGCTCCATTTGTCTTCCTGGGCACCTCTGTGCTAATGAGATGCTCTGAAGGATATTGTGTGTTCAGAGATCTGACAGCGCATAAGGAAGGAGACCAGATACTTTCATGTCCTGACTTCATTGTGTGAAATAGTTTTTTCTGAGAGGGAAAAATGTGATTTTTCTGTGGCCTTTACTTTGAGAGAGGCCTGCGTGCTATGAGCACTGCACAGGTGCATGGAAGGAGGGTTGGGTGCCCAGGAATGCTCACATAGGTGCTCTGAAAGACGTTTGTTGCACAAGAGTGGCAGGACTTTGGGGAAAGACAATGTTGAGTGGTTAATAAATTGATTCTGCCAGAGTTGTTTAAAGCAGAGATGTCAAAATACCTTTTGCTGAACTGTTTGCATTTGCAGCAGCATCTAGTCGTCTTCACAGCCCTCTTTTCTACCCAGGACAGCTTACTGAAAGCAAGACATGGTGGGTGACCCATGGCACTGTGTTGCTGAGGGAGTGGTCCCAATGCTGTGGTCACTTCAAGGTTATACCAAGGGCATTTCTAATGAAGTCTGTTTGATGTGTGTAAGAGGTGCCTCACTGGGACCTAAGCGGCATTTAGTTCTTTCTCATTATATGGCTGTACCAGAAAGTTTTGGTTTCTATTTAGTGTATTTGAGTGACATCTGGGTTGTTGTAACTTGGGACTTATTAAGAAGAATACTGCTATAAATGTTCTTATACATGTCTTTTCATACCATTAGTTTAAATTTCTGTTGTTTGTATGCTCGATACAAGCCCATTTTTGGTTCTGTGGGTCCCAGATAACTTCACTCACAAGCCCATTTTTGGTTCTGTGGGTCCCAGATAACTTCACTCACATGGATTCCTCAGTTTTCACTCAGAGATAGATTATTTTCATCAGGCTCGTGGAAAGGCTCTGTGGTTTGAGCAGTATTGTGAAGAATGATGAGAACTTAAGGGAGATAAGATGGAGTGTAGTTGAGGTCAGCATGCAGTGTGATACATGATGTGTGTTACAGTCATGTTAAAGGGGTTAAAGGATGTTACGGCTCCAGTGGTCTGCAGCATCAACTGTATTCACAGGATCGGGAAGAAATGGTGTTGGAAAGGCCGCCAGTGGTGTTGGTAGTCAGGTCATGCCTGATTTGAATGCCTGATTGTAACTTCTGAATTTCCTTCTGGACACAGAAAACTACCAAAAACTTTTCAGAAGGATGTTTTTTTGCTACTTATGGAACATGACTGATGTCAATGCCACCTTCTAAGTTTAAGATATCTACTATGTAACTCTTATGTCCCTCCTGTTTTATCAATAGAAATCTAGTAACAATATTAGGATCGGCATGATCAGTAACCCCAGTAAAGAGATAAGTTATGAACACACTCAGATCTCCAGAGCAATCTGGGCAGCTCTCCAAACGCAGACCTCCAGCTCCGCCAAGAACTTCATCACCAAGATGGTTAAAGAGGACACTGCAGAGGCACTGGCCACGGGGGCGGATATCGGGGAGTTCTCTGTTGGGGTAAGACTCTCCGGGCATCCCAAGGCTGCTCCCTCTGTCACATGTCTAGGTGATGTGTCCAGGTCTCAGTTCATCATCAGAATTTGTGATTAGTTCTGAATCTCAGAGTTTTGTAGAAATAATAGTGTCACATTCCCCTTTTAAATTTGCCCAGGTTTCAAGATGTGCATGATGTAAGTTTATATATTAAGTACAGTGCCATTTGTGTTGTAAGTTTTTTAAAGCACCAATTATTTTTTGTTTTTTCACTGTTTTCTTAAATGTTGCATAAATCTTATTTTGTGTGTTCTTAATGTTTTAAGAATTGATAGTAATTGAGTCTTGATCAAAAAAATTAATGGGGAAGTAGTCCTGTTTGATGTAATTCACTGATAGTACGTACTTTGCATGTGTGAGTTCCTTGTTTTGTTTAGTTTTTGAAAGATAAACAAGGTCTAGGGATGTAGCTGAGTGGCAGAGCACTTGCCTAATGTACATGAGACCATGTGTTTCATCTCCAGCACTGCAAAGATAATAAACAAAAAGTAATCAAGTAATATTTGACTTGTATGTAGAATTAAAAAGATTTTATTCACTTTTGAGTTAGAGGCTTGTGCAAAAGTTCATATTTATTCACTGATTTAATACACTCTTTTGTTTCTTTTGGGACGGGGGAGACAGGGTCTCATTGTGTAGTTCAGGCTGGCCTTGAACTCATTGTGTAGCCCAGGCTGGCCTTGAACTCACAGCAGTCTTCCTAAAGAATTACAGGTGTACACTACCACACCTGGCTTAAACTTCAGTTCATTTTGAGTATTTATAGTTACAAAATTTTTTATAAAATCATGAATATACCTAAAATTTCAGTAAGAAAAAATTGACTATTGCTTGAAGTCACCAACATTTGAAAAGTGTAAAATAAATCATGGAGAAGAGAGCACCAGTGGAACAAATCTCATGACAATAGGAAAGGAAATAAGCAGTTCCTCACTGAAATAGGGATGATTTGAGGAAGAGTTGAGATATCATGTTAGTTGGGAAATGTATTTACTTTTCACAGAGTGTTTTATAATTTACTCATTATGAGTATTCATATGGTTTGCTTAATAACAATAATTTTTCCTTAAAAATGATTACTTTCCTAGGGCATGGATTTCAGTCTTTTTAAAGAGGTGTTTGAGTCTTCCAAAATGGATTTCATTTTGTCTCATGCCGTGTACTGCAGGGATGTCCTGAAGCTGAAGAAGGGACAGAGGGCAGTGATCAGCAACGGAAGGGTGAGGACTTGTCAAGCTGACCCAAGCTTGGCTTCAGATTAGGTCCGACAGTCTTTGCAGCATGCTCCTCTGAAGCTAGTAAACTCTTCCAGCAGAGCCACCCTCTCTTTCAAGGTGATTAGGGCTTCTGAAGTGCAATGATATTTCTGCCCCTCATTTCCCAGGCAGTGTGCTTTCTGACATAAACATTCCTTCCTGTTTATTTGTGTCCTGCCATTGTGGGAGGTAGTGAGAGTGTGGTGGCTCTCAGAACAGACACCAGTAGCCTTTGACACATAAAGTAGGCTTTGTCATTGATACTTGGTAAGACTTAAAGAAAATTACCTTGCTATCTTATTTACTTCAGAGTCTGAGTACTGTGCAAATAATGTGAATAAGTGTAGGCTGTATGTACTTGAAGACTTCCTAAATAAACAGAGCTGTGAGTTGATTGAGGCTTTACTTTTTATTCGCCCATTGATTTCATTTAGATGTGTGTCTTTCTCCCCCCTTTCCAGTGCTTAGGTGTGTAAGGTAGCCCGAGGCTGGCAGAGCACTTCTCACAGCTGCTGGTGGTGTACAGTATTCCAGCTCTGACCTCCTCCTCCTCTTCTTACAGATTATTGGGCCACTGGAGGATAGTGAGCTTTTTAATCAAGACGATTTCCATCTCCTAGAAAATATTATCTTGAAAACTTCAGGACAGAAAATAAAATCTCATATTCAGCAGCTTCGGGTAGAAGAAGATGTGTAAGTTTTGCCATAGAAGAAGTTAGTTCATGCCATAGGGGTCGTGTCATAACTACCTTGTTCAAGACGTTTTATTTCCTGCTTTATAAAGAGGGCTCAACTTTTTGTTTATTTAATTTACCTTTTTAAGCAAAGTGTATTTCATGGGCTTCTATTTAAAGAACTGAATTGTCTCAGTTTTTACTTGTTTTAGCTTTTGATTTTTTTTTTTTTTTACTTGTTTTAGCTTTTGATTTTTGGAAATTTCAAACACGTAAAAGTAGAGTCCTTAATTACCTCTTTACCTGGAATACTTACGTAAAGAGGAACGCTCATCATCTGTTTGGTTATCTTTGAGTTTTATTTTGTTTGGGTGAGGAAAGGCAGGTTATGTGGTTATTTTCCTGTAGTTACCCGTATAGCATGCTGAGTTGTTTCTCTTGCATCCTCCAAAAATGAGTTGGCCATCACTGGTCATGAGCTGCCGGGAGATTGATATAAAACCTGTGGGGCTCACAAAAGTTCCTTGCCTGCCTAAGATTTTTGTAGTACCCGAGCTGTTTACCATGGAGTGGCTGCCCTGTTACAGACACAGCTTCATTCTTGACTCAGCCTACTGCCGCGACATGGCTGTCTCTGGCTTTCCGGAGCTGAGCTGGGCTCCTTTTCACTGTGCTTCATCAGCCTCTAGGGGGTGGCTTGTGGCATGCTTGCCCCGTTCATATAATCAGGTGGCCCCTGACATGTTTTGTGACCATGTTGACTTACCATAATCAGCAACTGATAGTTGTTACCGCAATCACGATTAGCATTAAGAAGTTAAGTCAAAAGAGAGTTTGATATAGTATTTTGGTTCAAAGATACAACATATAAGCTTGATTGGTGTTGAAGAGTAGCCAGAAGGGCTTTTGTCTTCAGTTTGGCAAATAAAGGCATTTTTTTTTTCATACTCACAATTTAGTTCAGGATCTTTTCTTAAAAATGAATTTTAGAAGGGATGAGGGAAATACAGTTTTCTAACTTGTTCACTACATTGTTGATTGTAACACTAAATAGCTGTTGGTTTAATAGACTATGATGTAGTCATAAATATATATTATGCAACCACTAAAATAGTGACATATGCCATATTTATTAACCCTCATTTTTATAAATTTAAGTAAAAAGCAAATTGCAAAGGCATCTGTTTACATACTACTTAAAAATTATGAACTATAATATCATAACTTATGTCTTGATAATGATATATAATATCAGTTTTTCCTTTGTATTTTTTTCTCAGTGGTTTTCTAATGAATTATTACTCTAATAATTATTAGAATAGTAATATTATTTAAACAAGGGCAAAATGACTATAAATAATACTGACCCCTCCTCCTCTGAGTCAGATGCTGAGCTGGGTGCCTGATATATTAAGCCAGCAGAGGGCAACCCACTCAGGACCCTTTCTGTCCCTCAGACAGAAACTTGCTTTCTCTCATTACTTATTTATGTTCTCCTGTATCAAAAGGAGCACATGTGCATAGCCAGCTGCTGCCTGTTGCCACCTCTGCATACAGTGTTTCTTCTGCTTGGAACACCACTCTTCATTTCATTTTCTAAAAAAAAAAAAAAGACGACGACACAATACATAAAGCCAGCACAGAATTTATAAGGCCCTGACACAGAGGTAGTGTCTGTACTGCCAATGTGGAAAAATGAACAATGTTCTTCAGTTACATAGCTGATCACTTACAAAATCAGTACTTTATCTCATGCCTTTTAGTAGAGACTTTGTGGCCTGTTTGAACTGTCTTGTCAGTGTTCAGTATTTGGGTTATGTGTTTGGCAGTAATTGAAAAACCTTTAGCTGCAGAGATGATGATATTTCACAACCTCATCTTTTAGAGCCAGTGACTTGGTAATGAAGGTCGATGCTCTCCTGTCAGCTCAACCCAAAGGAGATGCAAGAATTGAGTACCAGTTTTTTGAAGACAGACACAGGTATAGAATTCATGTTGAGTTGATTTTCCTAAATATTAAACTTTTACATAAATACTGCCTTTGTCTCCTTTATTTTTCCATGTAAGGTTTGCACATAAGTTATACAAAAAGAAAAACTGGTTTGAGGTACAGGTTTTGTATATTAATGTTCATATATAGAGTTCATATATATTTCTCAGTTGCATGAAAATTAACATTTATTTCTAAATAAATCTGAAATAATTCTGAATGCATCCTTTTCGAGAACAAACAGCATCTTATGAAACAGACTAGTTGTAATTTTCTGGCATTCAAGAATAAACAGATTGCTGAAACGCTTGTGTCATACATCCTTTTGAAAACTTTTCATAAAGAAAAATAAAATGAGTATTATGAGACATTGTCTTTTCATTGTCTAGGGTTCTTTTTTTGTTTTGGGTGGGTTTTTTGTTCTGTTTTGTTTCATTTTTAAGGCAGTGTCTCCCTGTGTAGCTCAGGCTGACCTTGAACTCATGGCAGTCCTTCTGTCTCAGCCTCTTGAATGCTGGGATTACAGGAGTGCACCACTATGCCTAGTCTTTAGTTCTTTATTTTAAAAAGTTCTTATATAAAAGTAGATGTAAGACTTCACCAGTTATTGCATGCCATGTTTGCTTTCTCTCTCATCTGTGTGTATAGTACATACAGTGTTTTTGTTTTGTATATACAGCACATGTACTCACATACTTTTCTACAGCATTGAAAGGACCCTGTGAACATTCGTGAAGTACTGTATTTTTTGACATTTGCTTTACTCTAGGCAAATGAATATGATCTCCAAATCTTAGTCTTTGGACTAAGTCTTTTGGAATCTGGAGTTGTTAATATTGTCAGAGATTGTAAGCATTACAGAACTTATAAAGCAGTGGTTATTTTTAAAGCAGTTATAATTTGAAGTAACATCCATTGGCACCTAAGTTATGACTGCCCGGTTTTGTTAGTTATGTTTGCCATGTATTATGCTTTTTAATAATCCTACTGGGTAGAAGTTCATGTATAAAAGACTAGTTAGTGGTCAGCAGGTGAAACAAAGTAGTTAATGATTTAGAACACTGAGGAGTTTTAAATCTTTCCAAGTTGATGTCAGTGTGACTTCAGAGGGAAGCGCTGTAGCAGGAACCTCTAGCTGGGTAAATGTGTTTCTCCCTAAAGGACCTAGAGATAAAGCCAAAACTTAACCATCATTGTATACCTGAAAACAGAAAAAACATGTATTAGCATTCTATTGCTATAGCAGAATACTTGAGAAAAACAGTTCAAAGCATAAAAGGTTTATTTTGACTCACAGTTTCAGAGGTTTTGGCCCATGGTCCTAAGCCAGAAACGTCACAGTGGAGGGGCATAGGGTATGCGTGCCCCTTACCTCACGGCAGCCAGGAAGCAGAATGGGAAGTCTGGCAGGCTTCCCGCTCCCACTTTTGTTCTGTCTGCCCCCCCAGCCCATTGATGGTGCCACAAAGATATATTCAGGGCAGATCTCCACCCTCAGGCAGCTGTCCCACATACCATCTACCTCTGAAAACACGCTCCCAGTCACACCCAAATGTGTGCTTCACTAATTTCCTAATTTCTCAATTCTGTCAAATTGACAATCAAAATTAACCATCATAGTATGTACAGTTTAGTGATGGCAAGGATGTGGTGGAATGGACTTTTTTGGCAGGTAGATTGCGTTCGTTCTTTAAGAAATGAAGATCACAGTACATATTTGCCTCCAAAATGTTTGTATCCTATGGCTATAATCTCATGTTTAGCACTTGTTGATCCTGAAGACATTTGTTACATGAACAGAGTTGGATGTAGAACTTGTTTACAAGTTGAAAGCCATCTAAATGTCCAGCAACCAAAGACTAGATTGAGTAAACTGGTGGATCTTCTCGGTAAATGTCATTTCTTTCCTTCTTTTTTTTTTTTTTGGTTTGCCTAAAAATGTCATTTCTTATTCATGATTGTTTTGGGGTTTTTTTTAAAGATAGATTCCTGCTATGTAGTGGTCTTAAACTCACTGCAGTTCTCCTGCCTCAGCCTTTTGAATGCTGGGATTAGTTCTGTGTCACCACACCTGGCTAGATAATTTAATAATTGACTGTTGTGACCTATTTGTTGTAAATATAAAATGTTTTGATAAAATGAAAAAAGCTGGTTGTGGTGGCGCACACCTATCATCCCAGAACTCTGGGGCTGAAGCAGGAGGATCACTTCAAATTCAAGACCAGTTTGAGCTACTTAGTGAATTGAAGGCCAGTTAGAACCATATAGAGTGACCTGTCTTAAAAAAAAAAAAAGTTTTTGAAATACTAAGGATTTAGGGCCGGGGATTTACCTCAGTGGCTTAAGCGCCTGCCTGGCAAGCGTGAGGTCATGAGTTCAATCCCGGTACCAAAAAAAAAGAAAAAAGAAATATTAAGGATTGGTAGGTTGTTGGTTATGCTGGGCTAAACAACAACTGCAGTAACTTAACTTGATTTCCTGTTTTCTTGTTAATGTTTTAAAAACTTTTTGATCTTTGTAGTGCAATTAAACTGAGGCCGAAGGAAGGGGAGACCTACTTTGATGTTGTGGCTGTTGTTGATCCTGTCACCAGAGAAGCGCAAAGGCTTGCCCCACTGCTGTTGGTAAGACTGATGCAGAGGCAGTTCACGTTGTCCGACAGAAGTACCCACGTGCCCCTTGGTTATTTAGTCATCTTTCAGGAGCACTGGAGTATGATACAGGGCATTTTGGGCAGAGCAGGCTTCATAGAGATTGATGATGGCTCTGAAGACAGCTTTATAACTTCAGCAAATTAAATGAATAGGCCAGGGATAGAGCTCAGTGGCACAAGCACCTGCCTGGCAAGCATAAGATCCTGAGTTCACTTCCCAGTACCAAAAAAAAACAACTAAATGAACATTTCAGAGTAAATTATTGCTGTCTGAAAAAAAATCATACAAGTTTTGTTGCTACTTCATGTAATTATAAATGATTAATATCCTCATTTAAAGCAAAATATTTTTGAATTAAATTGAATTTATGCTGTAAATCCAGCAGCAAAGGAGTAGAAAAGTTAGTTTTACTTCTTTCTTTGCCTTTTTTTTATAACCACTATGGACCTTTTCTCTGAAACATTGCCTTTTATATATGCGTGAGCTATGTAAGAAACAATTCTATGAACGTTTTTTTTTTTTTTTTTTATCGGTACCAGGGATCGAACTCATGACTGCCTGCTTGCAAAGCAGGCGCTTCAGCCACTGAGCTAAATCCCCAGCCCCTCTATGAACGTTTAAAAGAGCTCTTATAAAAAACAATCACATTTCATTTACTTGGATTATTTAAGGTAACATCTTTATTGAAGTACAGTCATCTGAGATTTTTGTGGGCATTTGTATTTACGGTTTTTACTTTATGCTTTACCTGAGTTATAGCACTGAGCCCTTATGTTTTCTTTGGGTAGGTTGATGCTTGTCACCTGTCTGTTGCTCCCCCTGACTCTGTGTTACATTTTGTTCATGTGAGAAACAGTGATCTGTAATAGCTTTGTGTCTGTGTCTGTGTCTCTCTGTCTCTCTCAGCGGCCAGGTTGTATGATTGAATGATTTAGATCTGCACTGGAGTTACAATTTCCAGAAATTCCCAGTATAGATTTTATGGCAGTTGTTTTTATATATCTTTCCTTAAGATATTAGGAAATGTTTGCTCTTTTAACTCAGTGTCAAGTAATTTCTGAAGAGAAAATTTAATCTGTCTTCTGGTTTGTCCTTATAGGTTTTGACTCAGCTGATAAACATGAATCTAAGAGTGTTTATGAATTGCCAATCTAAACTTTCAGACATGCCTTTAAAAAGGTAAAAAAATAAATAAATAAATAATTATGTAAGAAATTGGAATTGGAAAACATTGTATCAAATGCAAAAGGAGTATTGAACACTAAAGAGTTTCACGGGTTTAGGTGCACATAAAGTTCAAAAAAGCATTTATGGAAAGTTCAATTTGACAGTTTTTTTTCTCTAATCAAAAGTTCTAAGAGTGTGGACATGGGAACATTTAGGTGGCATTAACTCAGGGTATTTGCACTGTACATTTCACCTTAAAAGAAGAGTAGGCCTTAGAAAAAGAATATGTATGGTAGAGGACTCTTGCTTTGGTTTATTTTCAGGTATACTATTTTGATAAAAGAGATCAGGCTTAGCTTTTTTATATTGTCATGAGCTTTGAAATGGACATTTATGGAAAAACTGACATTAAAATCAGTTAATTATAGTTTAGCACATGTTGTAGCTGCAGAAAATTGTTCATTTGTATATGTGCTGTATTCCATAGCTTTGATTCTAAATGAATTGAAACAGTTTTTGCAAGTGACCAAAATTCTGCCAGGGGTCACCACGGTCTTGTATAAAGAAATGTTTATATTATTACATACAAGCTAAGTGTGGTGGCATGCACCTATAATCCCAGCACTCGGGAGCCTAAGGCAAGAGAATCACCATGAGTTTGAGGCCATCCTGAACGACACTACATAGTTGAGACCCTGTGTGTCATTTCCCACCCCAACTCATTTATTATATATAGTGTTTTCAGGGCTAGTTTGAGAACACAATCACCATTTAGAGACTTGATTTTTAAGAGAAACTGAAGAAAACAGAAGAAATCTGACACTTTTCTTTTTAATTTCAGCTTTTACCGTTATGTTTTAGAGCCAGAGATTTCTTTCACGTCAGACAATGACTTTGCTAAGGGTCCAATAGCAAAGTTTCTGGATATGCCACAGTCTCCATTGTTCACCTTGAATCTGAATACACCTGAGAGTTGGATGGTAGAGTCTGTCAGAACACCATATGATCTTGATAATATTTATTTAGAAGAGGTAAGGATGTAACAACTATATTCAAATGTAATTTGTATACCATCAAGTCTATCCTTCTGAAATATACAGGTTAGAGGTCTTAGTGTATTCCCAGAACAGTGCAGCCATCCCCACTGTCTGATTCAAGTCTTTTCATCAACCCAGAAGAAGCTGCATCACCATTAGCATCATGCTCCATCTCCTGGCCCCTGACAATTATAGTTTACTTTCTACCTCTGTAGATTTGCCTGTTTTGACATTTTATTTAAATAGAATCATACAGGGCTGGGGATTTAGCTCAGTGTCATAAGTGCCTGCCTGGCAAGCGCAAGGTTGTGAGTTTGATCCCTGGTACCAAATAAATAAATAAATAAATAGAATCATACAGCATGTGGTCTTTTATGACTGCCTTCTTTTGCATAACAAATGATTCCCAAGGTCTAACCACACTGTAGTATGTATCAGTGTCATTCTTTTTAGTGCCAAATGACTTTCCTTTGTATGGATATACTACACTATCCATTTGTGAATTTCTGCTTTTTGGCTGTTATGACTAATGTTATAAATCTTGTACTGATCTTGTGTCTATGCTCCATGTATTTTTTTTAAATAACCTCCTTATTCTCTCTTCTCCTTGCTTCTTCCAACCCAGTGTTTATAATTGTATAGTCATAAACCACTATTATAGTCAAGATATGGAATATGCCTTCATCCCAAGAAGTCCTTTGTACCTCTTTGCAGGCAGCCACAGTGAATGATTGACCTATTGTTTGTCACTGTCATTTTGCCTTTTCTTGAACTTCTTATGATATGATCCTGCAGTATATAAGTCCTCTTGTTTGCGTCATTCATTTTGCAAAATACATTTCAGATTTTGCTGCTGAGTAACTTTAACGTGATCTGTTTTGGTATTGCAGGTGGACAGTGTAGTGGCTGCTGAGTATGAGCTGGAGTACCTGTTACTAGAAGGGCATTGCTATGACATCACCACAGGCCAACCGCCACGGGGACTGCAGTTTACCTTAGGAACTTCAGCCAATCCTGTCATTGTGGACACCATTGTTATGGCCAATCTGGTAAATAATCCACATACCAGATAGAGATATGGCAGTCATGTTTGGGAATTATAATTTATGGGAGAACAATGAGTGTCCTGAACTACAGAGCAAGATTCAAATGCATAAATGGCTAACTTGGTCTGTATAAAAATCATTAGTTTGGTTAAATATGAAGACTGGAAGTACGTATCTGCTTAAAAGAAGAAACAGTACTCTGATCTAATCATATTAGCCCCCGGAAATGCATTGCTCCTGAGCTGCCTGCCTTGCTCTCTTCTGTAGGAAGTTGGCAGCTCACTCAGCTGTCACACATTGCATCTTTCCTGGCATGTAGCTGTAGAGTGAGCATCATGGCTTGTTTGGCGTGTATTTGCCTAGAGTGTCTAATACGTGGTTGTTTTATTGTCATTTCTACATTGCTTGATATGTTAACTTACTTATCAAGTGTCTTTCAGAAGGTGATGGAAATATTCCTAAGAAATAGCATTTTTATGTTTTCAAGGTGAACTGAAATTTGGCTTTTCTTCTTATCTTAGGGCTACTTTCAGCTAAAAGCCAACCCAGGAGCTTGGATTCTGAGACTTAGGAAAGGACGCTCTGAAGATATTTATAGAATCTATAGGTAAGATCAATTAATGCTAGTGCAGTTTTTCATAACATTTTGAAATGAGAATCAGCTCTAGTTGGATATTATCTGTCATTTTTTTAGACCATAAATTTAAGTTACAGTCATATGTATGATAGAATAATACTTTTCCAGAAAAGTAAATTTGGTAGAATTGTTAGAGAAGAATTACATAAGTATAAATGTTAAAAGTATAGTCAAGTTTTATTTTCCATTAATTCATTTGTGCTAATACTATCCCAGAATCAAATCATGCTTGCAGTGATGCCATCCATAGGCAGAGGAGAAATTTTGTCATTTGAAGAAAGGAGAAAAAAAGAACAGCCAGGCTTGGTGGTATACGCCTGTAATCCTAGCAAGAAGATTGCTGTGAATTCGAGGCCAGCCTGAACTACATAGTAATTTAATGCCAGCCTGAACTATACATTGAGACACTGTCTCAGGAAAAAAAAAAAAAGGAAACAACAGTCAGAAAAGAGTATATGTTTTGACCCCGAGTGGTTTATAAGTACGTAGTATATATAAAATTAGACCATGAAACCTTGAAACCTTGTCAGTTCTGGTCTTTCTTAGTTTGTGGTGTTACAGAAACACACTAGATTATTCTGCCAATGACCAGGTTTTTGCCTCAGGCAACATTCAACTCCTTTTAGCTGGGCTTGGTGGCCTGTACCTCTCATCGTAGCTACTCTAGAGACTGAGGCAGGAAGATTGAAAGTTCTAGGCCAATCTGGACAGCCCAGCAGGATCGTGTGTCAAAATAAAAAGGGCTAGGGATGGAGCTCGTGCTAGGGTGCCCGCCTAGAATGTGTGAGGCCAATCCCCAGTGTTGCAGGGGAAAAGAAAAACCACACTGCCTTTAAAGAAGTTTGGTCTGTCTTCTGCCTAGTCAGTTTTAAGTAGTCTTAAGTTCTGTGAAAAAAAACTTGCATAAATTTACCTAGGGAATAATTTTCACCAACATTTATTTGCAATGCTTCCTTGTGTATCATTGCCTTGGCTCTGTAGTATTGCAACACATGTGAAAGCAGTGTTAGTGTTGATTTCTGACTCGGATTAGGAGAATTTTAGGTTATAGTAACATCTTTATTGTAAGCAGATTTTTTCCACATAGCACAACATTTGAGTTGAGCTTTCAGATTCCTTGCCATCTGTGTATTTTCTTTCCTGTCCTCCATTCCCACAGGCTATAATGCCATCTCTTCCTGGCTGTGCCCCCTGAGTCCAGAGTGATTCATATCTGAGGCTTCTTCCCTGCCAGAACCTTGCTTGCTTTTACCTGAGAACTTTTCTCTGTCTGTCAGATGCAGTGAATTCATAGTTATTATAACTTCCTGCACCTTGAAATTTGGTACCAGAGATTTTAGGCATAATTGGTTAGCAAGAAAATATCTTAAATTTTTACTCCTCTGCAATTGTCCACCTGCAGACAGAGCTGGTTATAGTTTTTTCTACTGGAGGCACTAGATTGGCTGACTGGGTGCTCCAGACAGGACAAGAGGAATGTCTTCACAAAACTGTTCCACTTAGAAGAACAAATGTTGCCAGGTGTGGTGGCACATGCCCGCACTTAGGAGGCTGAGACAGAAGGATCTCTGTGCGTTTGAGACCAGCCTGGACTACAAAGTGAGCTTAAGGCCAGCCTGAACTGCATAGTGAAACCCTGTCTCAAAAAGACCAAAAAATAAGCAAATACATAAATTTTAAAAAGAACAGATAGATTTGGCTCCAGTGGGCCCCTTCTCCCTCCTTTATTGAAACTGTTCTGTATATGTCAGACCTACAAACAAGGGCAATGGATGTGAGCAAAATATAGTGTATACACTGAGATCCATCCCAAAATGTGGAACTTGGGGCAGGCCAGAGCAAGAGAGGGGGTGGGGTGGGGTGGGGTGAAAATGATCAAAGTATATTGAAGCCTGTTAATCCACATAACCAATTAAAAAACTAAAAAGAGCAGGAGGAGCTGCAGGCACCCCCAGTTCCTCAGTGCTCACTATGTCTTTGCCAGGTGCAGGAGCTCCTCACTTGACCATGAGCAACTAGGGATTACTAGAAGGAAGCTAGGATGCTGATCCCATATGTAGATTTTGGCAGTTTCTTGTGTGCAGCTCAAAAGGGCTCCCTGCAGGTTCTGAACAAATAATTTGTTCTGAAAAAAGTGACAGACAGATGAGCATTATTTTGTCTAAGGATTTACTGCACTTTGAGAATTGTGATATTTTAGTGTCTTATTTTGCTTTTTTCTCTAAGCCATGATGGTACAGATTCTCCTCCTGAGGCTGATGAGGTGGTTGTCATCCTCAACAACTTCAAAAGCAAAATTATTAAAGTGAAGGTGAGTTTACTGTACTGAAGCAGCCATTCTTTTATAGTTGTTCACAGGGGTGGCATTCTCTTACTCATCAGTCACTGTGTAAAATTTAGACATTGGTTCCTCCTCATTTGAGGTTTCAGATCCCCACAAGCAGCCACAGGCTGAAAATGCTTCTCTTTGTCTTGACTCTCTCAAGAGCAACCACAGTCACATTACTTTTATTATAATGTATAATGTAGTGCCGTGATTGTTTTCCTATTAGTTGTCATAAATCTCTTACCATACCTAGTTTAAGAATTAAACTTTATGATGATAAGTGTTTATGTAAAGTATAGACAGGATTCGGTACTAAGGTTTTAGGCATCTCCTGGGGCTCTTGGAAGGTATTCCCTGAAGATAAGGAGGACAACTATATCTATAAACCAACCCAAAGAACTCTATAGAATTTACTGTAGCAATTATGGGAATAAGCAGAATATTTGTAAGTGTGAATTTATGTCTTGCCTCAACAAAAAGCTTAAACCTTTTGGGTAATCTCAGTGAGCAAGTCTTGTACCACTTTTTAAAAGATGTTCTTTTTTAAAGTGTTCTCTTAGAGGCTGTTGCTTATATCACTATCATGCATAATAGTATTGATTTTATTCTCAGAATAGTAGGGAAAATGCTAGTGAAAATACTAACAGTGAAATGTTAGTTGTATTTAATTTCTTCTTTGTATCCTCAGCATTTTGGAGTTCTTAGTCCCTTAAAGTAAAATGTAGTGTTGAATAAATAATTTCTATGCGAGGGCCGGGCATTTAGCTCAGCGGCCTAAGTGCCTGCTTCGCAAATGCAAAGTCTTGAGTTCGATGCCCGGTATGAAAAAAAAAAATCTATACATAGCAATCCCTACTTTCACCCATGCGTGATGGACAGAAGATTCAACCTGTGTTTGCGTTAGCAAGTCCCGCTGACAGCTTGTGATCTGACGTGCCTTTTCCCTATGGCTGCTGGATACTGTGCTCCTGCGCTCGCTGTTAGCTTGGTGAAGTGTGCTACCGTACTTACTCAAGCTGTATTTTCTACATGGCTGAATTTAAGGTTCTTCACTCATTGTACAAACTAAAAATAGTCTTTGTTTAAATGAAAGAGGTTGCTATCCCCTTACTTAATATGCTGATGTGACCATCCTGATGAATAAATGCAGGGCTTTTTTTTCTGTTTTCCAAATTTTATTTTTGTTTAGTACCTGTTGGCGATAATAATGATTACATTCCTTGTGGAAAATGGGCACACATATGTGACACATCTGAATTCTTTTTTTCTGCCCCCTAAAGATACTTGTGTTGAGTACTGATGGATTCTGGAGAGCTGTACCAGCTTGTGGGGAACTGGTTGATAATTCCCTGTTGTTACCAATGTTCACAGTGGCACCCAGTGCAAAGCAGATTTATCCCGATAGACCTAGGGGAGTAAGACTCGTCATGTGTGATTGCAGGTGCAGAAGAAGGCAGACATGGTGAATGAAGACTTGCTGAGTGATGGAACAAATGAGAATGAATCTGGATTTTGGGACTCATTTAAATGGTAAATTGACATTTTTTAAAAGCTAGATTTTTAAGGAAAAACTGTAGCATCCAGCCCTCCTTTGGAATTGTGTCTGGGCCTTTCATGCTCTTTGTGCAGCCCAGTCTCACATTTCTGTTTGGTGTGGGTGTTCCCCAGTTATCTC
This sequence comes from Dolichotis patagonum, assembly GCA_004027295.1. Lineage (NCBI taxonomy): Eukaryota > Metazoa > Chordata > Mammalia > Rodentia > Caviidae > Dolichotis > Dolichotis patagonum. The sequence continues at coordinate 105,205 of PVJX010000532.1, read as the reverse complement.
CAGGAGCTTCCTGTCTCCTACTGGTGAGCTCATGCTCCATGCTTTTCAAGTCCCTTGGGCTGTGCCTGCTCTTTGCAGAGGTGTTTGGTCACTGCCAAATTTGTTTCACATGTTCCGTGGAGCAGCTGTGTCTCCTTTGTCCCCAAAACAGCAGGATGCCTTGGAGAGAACGTCTTCCTTTTACCCATGGAGTGGCATCACTGACTGTGTGGCATCTTTCAGGGAACTGGGTGCTTTGTGCCACTCCTACCGGATGTCACCTGCTACAGAGCAAGGGGATGGGAAGGCACTCTTTCCCCTCACTTCAGAGGACTGTGTATCTGGCCACAACTTGAAGGGGTACCATTTTTACCTGTGTTGTTACAGGGGCTTTTCAGGAGGACAGAAGACTGAGGAAGTGAAACAAGATAAAGATGACATAATTAACATCTTCTCCGTCGCATCTGGACACCTCTATGAAAGATTTCTTCGGTTGGTCTTGTAGATTATTCAGTGCATGCTAATGAATTTATCACAGTATTCTTAGAGACAAAAGATTTTGTAAGGTTCTTTTCATTTATGTGTTTTTTGGAGCACTTTGAGAACTAGGAACTACTTGCCTTGTGTAATCCTCTCTGTTTTGATCCATTTAGCCCTATGAAGTTTAGCTAGGTAATGAATGCCTCTGTGAATATTACAAGCCTACAGAACTTTAATATCACATACACATTTTATAGAGTGTGTTTACTTGGCCACCAAAGATTGCTTAAACCAAAAGTCAGGAGATTGACATAAAGAATTCTTCACCACCTTCTACAGAACCATAGACCATGAGAGCCAGGAGACCTTAGTTCTTATGTTAAGGACACTTTTGCTTTGTAAACAAGCTGAGACCAGAGTGAAAAGGGACTTGCCTAGACACAGCCAGAGGCAGGGGAGCCTAGAGGCTCAGACTGACTGACTCAGGGGCCACCAGAAGGAAAGGTATGAGGACTCAGCTCTGAAAATACACCTTTGTCTGTGAGTTGCTTTCCTGATTGACAAAACTTTTAATTTTATACCATAACCCTAATATAGAAAATAAAATTAAAATAACCTTTCATTTGTTTTTAGCCCTTCGTTTCTAAGAAAAAGTCAGAACTAAAATAATGACAATGTAATCAATTTACATTAATGCTTTGAATCAAGAATCTGAGCCTTGCCCCGTGGCCTCCTTCACCCTCGCTGGTCTTCCCTGGCAGGTTTGAGGGAGGCTGTCCACATGCATGTGCTCTCCTCAGTACCGTATGCTGCTATGGCTTGACTGGGGTGTGCTGAGGGTGATGGTGTTGGCTCACAACTGCGATTTATTATACCATAATTGATGCATCAGTTCATACAGCAGTTTGTTGAAAGGAACAATAGAGCTAACATTTTTTCTGTGAAGTGTAAGTAGATAGGCAGGAATAAGTGCATTTGCCATGATTAGGGGTCTCTCTTTGCCTAATTGAGTCATGAGTTAGCTCTGCCGAGCTGGCTCATAACTGACACTACTTTATGAGACTAAGGTTAAAAGGCATTGGACAATTATTATTCGTTTTTGTTTGGCAGTATAATGATGTTGTCAGTGCTGAAGAATACCAAGACTCCTGTGAAATTCTGGTTCTTGAAGAATTATTTGTCTCCCACATTTAAGGTTTGTTTCACAGAGAAAAAGAAAATATTTTATTAAAAGAGATGTTCACTGTATTTTTTTTACCTGCTTATATCTGTACACTTTCCATTAAGATATGCTTAGTTATGTATTTCTGTGTTGCTTTTTCTTTAGATTGTTCTGTTTGGGGAAAACAGTGTATAAAATTAAATACAAAATTATGACCTCTTTGAAACTTCAGTAATATACGAGAATCTGTATCTTTGTAAAAAGGGAACATTTTAATGAAGTAATATGCTTCCCTCTGCAGTGTGCATGTCTTTAAGTTAAAAAGCATGATGATAGTGCAGGTTGAGGAGAGTCATTAGTTCTCACAAACTACTACCAAATAATGTGTGGAAATGATGCTTCATCTGTGCAAAATAAAAGCACACTTGCAAAGTTTTGCTTATTTGTATCAGCAAGGTTTGTTATCTAAATTGATTAGGGGAACTTTTTTCCATCTGCAGAAGTTACTGACAACTTTTAATACATTCAGTCATATCTCTCTTACATCACTAATTCATTTTTGGTTCCCTGAAAGTACGTACATTTTGAACCTGAAAAACTAATTCATTAATGACAGCAAGCGTGTCAAGAGTATTTTGGCTTTGCCCTGTTGTTCCCTGAATTAGACTTATCCTTAAGACACTGAGAAAGGCCTACCTATAATCAGAGTCAAGAAATGTTTTACTGGGCCAGTGATTTAGCTCAGTGGTGTAAGAGCCAGCTTGGCAAGCGCAAGGTTGTAAGTTTGATCCCCGATATCAAATGGAAAAAAAAAGCAGTGTTTTATTGAAATCAAGTTTAAACAGACAGACTTAAAGTTCACGTGGCTTCCATACACACGCACACAGACACACAGAATTACAGATCTAAAAGCATTCACCATAGATTTCTGTCATTTCATGCAACCAAAAATTAAAAAGAGAAGAGGATTCAAGTCAAGGCCATGCTTTGTTAAGTCACTATTTGGCGAATGTGCTTTACATGTACCACAGTCATGGTGGCTGGCTTACGTTAGATAGTAGATTTTCTTAATCAGAGTAAGCAGCTGTTTTTCCTTGTGTCTAAACGTAGGAGTTTATACCTTACATGGCAGATGAATACAATTTCCAGTATGAGCTCGTTCAGTATAAATGGCCCCGGTGGCTTCATCAACAGACTGAGAAACAGCGCATCATCTGGGGCTACAAAATCCTTTTCCTGGATGTGCTTTTCCCACTAGTTGTTGACAAATTCCTGTTTGTGGATGCTGATCAGGTAAGCTCAAAGGCCAGATTTTGTTAATTTATATTAAAGGCAGCAAACTTTCTAACTGCTGTTTTGCAAATTATGGAAAAGTACCTATTCATTTTACACTACTTAGAAAAAATGGAACAATATCACATAGATTGGGTCACTTTTTAAATTGTTTACATTTGCTATGGCACTTGTTCATTTTTTCTGTCCTTTTAATACTTGTGATGACATCATTATGCAGTCTAGTAGGTTACTTAATTCATTGCATATAAAGACTAGAATTAAAAAATTAAGGTTTACCAGTACTTGCTGTCCTCTCTAGTTATATGCCCAAAATATAGCTATTATTGAAAGACAGATGAAGTGAAAGTGATTCTTGGCTTAGTAATCAGGAGTACTGCAGATAGCTTCTAGTTGCCAGGATTTGACCTGATTACAGGTGACTTTAAAGCCTTTAGACTCAAATGTAAATACATACTTCTACCCTGATGTCTTCTACCTCACCCTCCCTGAGTGAAGCAGTGTAAGGTTTGTAAGTCACCTGGATAGAGCGTCACCCACCTCTTCGGAATCTCTCAGGTGGCTCAACTGAAGCGCGCTGTCCTGCTTCTTATCTGTTCATGTGACTTTGGGGGGACTCACAGTGGCCAAGGCATTGTTACACATCTGTCTGCATGTGAACATGCCTCATCCTCCCAGCAACTCTGAAATAGGTGCTATCGTTATCTCCATCTTTTGGATGAGGTAATCCAGGGATAGTGAACCTAAGCAATTGAAGTTTGTTTTGTTTCTACTCCTGTTGGATAGAATCCTGTGTGGTACACACCAGGCTTAGTGTTAATGAAGGCTGGATGCCTTGCTAGCTGCCTTTCATGATTTATTTTGTATTTTAAGGAAATTACATTAGAGCTCTCTGCATGGTAGATGGAAAAATGACTTTTGATATTTTTTTCTCCAGATTGTACGGACAGATCTGAAAGAGTTAAGGGATTTCAATTTGGATGGTGCCCCTTATGGTTACACTCCGTTCTGTGACAGCCGAAGAGAAATGGATGGCTATAGGTTCTGGAAGTCAGGATACTGGGCGAGTCATTTAGCTGGGCGGAAGTACCATATCAGGTAGGCACTGGGAAAAGATACTCCTAATGGCGTGTGTTTCTTCCTTTTTAAGTTTAATTTTGTGCATTTAAAATTCTGAGTAGGTAATATATTACTATGACGTAGGAATGAAAATTACAAAAAATAAGCATGATACTAGGTGTAGTAGTACACAACTCTGATCCCAGCACTTAGTAGGCTGAGATAGGAGTTTGCTGTGAGTTTGAGGCCAGCATGGAGTACGTAGCAAGATTCTGTCTCAAACAAACAACGAAAAGTCCGTGCATGAAATCTTTTGGACCCTACTGGCTATGGATATAGCTCAGTGGCACAGCACCTGCCTCACAAACATGAGGTCGTGAGTTTGATCCCCAGTAACAAAAACAAAACAAAAACCCTTTTGATCGAATTCCTACCCTACCAGATTACTTCCTTACTTATTTATTTTATGTCCTTTTTAGTTTCTTATATAACATCTATGAATGTGTATTCTTTCTTATACAAAATATGTGTATTCTTTCTTATACAAAATATACCATCTTTTTTACACTGTCTTATAACTTTCATAAGATTTTAATTCTATATATCAATATATCTATATATCAATATATAGAGAGGAATTTTGTTTCTTTTTCCAGCTGCATCTTATTCCAATGTTGTTTATAGTTTTTTTGCTGTGATACACTGTTGCAATGAATGATTCTTAAATGTATTATTTTGCATATTTCAGGTGTGTTTGTAGGGTAAATCTCTACATACAGTTCTTTTAGGTCTAATAGGATATCCATTTGCTGCATTTTTAATGAATATTCCATTGTCTTCTCTGGGAGAAGTATAATTTGAAAGTTACAAAGAATAAAGGACTTGTAGGAAGTGACACATAGAAAAATAAATGATGAGATACAGTGATTTCAACTTCCTACTTTATGGTCCTGGTCCAAAAGAACTTTCAACATTGTGGGGTTTTCTCTTCTGTGATATTTAAGATATCATCAGGATGTCTCTAAGAGTTATTTGTCAGTTACTGTACCTTTATTACCAAAATTGCTGCATGTGCTGAAAGCTTTTGTCAGAGATTATTTCCTTGGAAGGCAGTGCAGTAAGGAACAGTGACCACAATAATCTAGTGGTAACAGAATATGGATTTCACAGTGACTTTTGTAAACATCTTTGAAGTAACACCTCTAGACCATTAACTTTACATTAGGCTGCAGCTCACAGTTTCAAAAAGAGCCAGAATTCCTATTCCATTATTCAGTGGGGTTGGCTTTTCCTGCCATAAATACATGGATGGTTGTAACAAATAGGTCTTCTCTGTTCAGTGCATTGTACGTTGTGGATCTGAAGAAGTTTAGGAAAATAGCTGCTGGAGACAGACTCAGAGGACAGTACCAAGGTCTGAGTCAGGATCCCAACAGCCTTTCAAATCTGGATCAAGTAAGTGACCATTTTCTATGGTTACCTGTTTCCATGGTGGTGTATACAATTTTGTGTCAGAAAATGGAGTATTATTTGTGTCTCAATTCTCTATTCAGAACAGTGTCTGTTTTTCTCATGGAAAGATCTGTGTTGAGAGACACACATGCCCACCTCAGGAGAAGACTTACCAGTAGTTGAAAATGTCAGAGACCTGATATGAGTTAAGGGAGAGAGCTGTAAAGAGTATGCTGCCTTTCTAAAGCATTACCTTTTAACTTTGTACTCAACTTCATCTGATATGTTTCTCTGCCTACTACAGTCAATTGTTTTTCTGCTTTAAAAACTAAATACCTCAGGATTTATAGTCTAGAATATATCAGAAGCCATAGTATGTTTCAAGACAGCTAAGTCACTGTTTATTGATGGCAAGCATTTTTTTTGGAGGTGAGGTTGTAGTTGGTATAGTTTTACATATGACTTTACAGGCATTTTGTTTTGCTTAAGTCTACCTTCAGATTTCTTAAAACTTTTATTGAAATGTATAGCATCCATAAAGAAGAATGCACAAATCAAAAGATATATCCATATTCATTTACACCAAGGAATTATAAAGCAAGCGCCTGTAAACCACAGAACTAGCATTTCAAAAGCCATCCTTTATCTCTAACAAAAGTATCTAGCATCCTGACTCTTACGGTAATCCCTTCATTTGCTTTTCTTCAGAGATTAGCTATGTAAGCATATATTTTTATATGCTGTAGCTGAGTTTACCTGTTTTTTCTTTTCTAATTCTGAGGAATCATAAAAGATGTACTCTTGGTAGTCTGATTTCTTTTGCTGAGGACTATCTTGCGATTCACAGATGTTACGTATTCTGTGTTTTCCATTCTCTTCCTCCCTGCCTTCTTCCCTTCCTTCCAATGGGGCCTTGCTACATTGCCAGGCTGGTGTTGAACTCCTCGATCAAGTGATCTTCCAGGCATATATTATCATGTGTAGCCTGTTTTACTTCTGTGATGATGCTGCCATACACATTCTGGCACACACATTTCAGTTGTGTAGACAACCATAAATGGAATGGCTGGTTCATCAGATGGAGTGTCTTTACCTTATCTAGATAATGCCAAACAAATTACTTTAAAAGTAATATCATTTATACCCTCACCAGCAGTGTGAGAGATCGTGTTTGGACCATTATCTATTAGTACATATGACTCTTGGGTAGATGGTGGAGTGGTGAACAGCAGCCAGTCAGCCTCTTTGAGATTCAGAACCCAGACACAGTATATACCAGCTTGGGGTAGAAAAGAAGGAGGGAGGTGGATCCCCAGGATCCAGGAAGGATCTGAAAGAATCGGATATGATCTGGCATCCCACTGTGATTTTTCAGCTGGACAGTTACATCTGTTTATTTTTCTGTAATTATTAATGAGGTAGGCTTACACCTGCCATTTCCTATTTTTTATCTATGTATGCCTTGTATCTTTTGTTCTTCCCTTTTTACATTTTTTTCCAAATCCATTTTATTTCAGGGATAAAATTTTTTAAAAAAAGAACGAAAGAAGGAAAAAAACCAAAATTTGAAAACACGTCAGTCAGGAGGTAACAATAGTATATACGTTGAGCATTGTCATGCCCAAATTATTGACCCAAGGCACAAGACTTCTGCATTCAGTTGTCCCAACAATACCAGCACAAATCTTTCTCTTCAGTGAACTCAGAGAAATCAGTAGTATAACTACCCTATTATTTTTATATACATATACATACACATATACATATGTTTTTCTATCAGCTTCTCACACTAATGAAACAATATATTTACACATGTGTGTCTTATTTATCTCAACAATGAGTATGTTCTTTTTTTTTAAAGGGGGTAGAATTAAACACAACAAAACAGAACAAGACATGAGAAAGCATAAATTTCAAAGCTAGACAACCAGAGATCTTCACTATCTGTCATATTATCTCTTGTTTTCTTCCAAATGGTTGTCCTTATCTTTGCTTGTGGGGAGCTCATACTAAATAACATAGCCAATCTTTTCACAAGATGTCCAGTTCACTGGCTCCCACTTGCTAAGCAGGGGGCGGGGCCCACACGACATGAGATGTTTGATTCTCAGCCCTTGCGCTGGCAGGCTCACAGCTGCCCCACAGAGAGGGGGGGAGCTCCTTGTTCTCCTGGCACCCCGAGTCACCACATGGTGCAGGTCGCGAGGAGCCAAGTTCTCTCTCCTGCGGGCCGCCGAAAGTCTGCCACACTCACCTGCTATTTCTTTCTGATGAATTGACCATTACATTTCCAAAGTTCTGAAATGGCCAACAGACCACAGAAAGAATTCTCTTTAGGCTTCTGTTAGAGACCAGCAGTTATAGCAATCTTCTGGCCTTGATTCAGGGCCAGTGTTTTTTTGTCTTTTTGAGATAAGATAAGATCTTGCTATGCAGTTCAGGCTGGCCTTGGGCTCACTTTGTAGCCCAGGCTGGTCTCAAACTTGCAACCATCCTCCTGCTTCAACCGCCTAAGTGCTGGGATTACAGGCGTGCACCACCACGTTCAGCTTTTAATGTCTTTTCTGTTTTTTTTTTTTTTTGTATTTGACTAATTTCTGTTCTTCATTGTTTCTTTCTGGTTTCTTTTACTTAGTTTGATTTTTTTTCTAATTTTTTGAGATGTTTAATGAATTTTTAGTCTTTTCTAATATATGCATTTTAAATTTTCCATTCTGTCTTTGGCTATACATACTTTTTACTTTCCTTATTTAATTTATATATATCATACTGTTTTGTTTGTTTGTGACAGGGTCTCACTGTGCAGTGCAAGCTGGTCTTGAACTCACTGTGGTGCCTAATATGGGCTTGAACTTGGGGCAATCCTCCTTCCGGTTCAGCCGTCTTACTGCTGGGGTTGCAGGAAGGCGCCACTATGCAGCTTAGCGTGTTTCTCGTTGCCCTTGTGTTTTCTCATTTGACTCACTCATAATTATTTTTTGCAACAATTCTAAATACATGGAGATTTTCAAGTTATATTTTTTTCTGTCAGTGTCTAGCTGCATTGCTTTGTGATCAGAGAATACACTGTTCTCAGCTTATTATCTTGTGTGTTTGGAGTTAGGATCATTTTGGGTAAATATCTCATCTATTGTTATACTCTACAAATACTAAGCATATTCTTTCTAGGCATTTGTATATATATATTGGTACTAGGAACTGAACTCATGACCTCACATTTTCCAGGTGGATACTGTGTTGCTGAGCTGTATCCCTGGCCTGGAGATGAGTCTCTTTCTCACCACATCCTCACCAGCATCTGTTATTTATTATTTGACATTTTCATCATGGCCATTTTCTCTGGAGTGAGATAGCATCCTCATGGTTTTTTTTTAATTAATTAATTTATTGATTTATTTTTTGTTTGTTTTTTTGGTACTGGGGATTGAATTCACGACCTTGCACATGCCAGGCAGGTGCTTATGTCGCTGAGCTAAATCCCCAGCCCTCCCCAGGTTGTTTTAATGTGATTTTTTTTGATGACCAAAGTTACTGAACACTTTTTCATGTATTTATTGCCCACTTAGTACTACTTTGTCTGAGAAGTGTCTAGTCATTTCAAGTGCCCATTTTGTGATTGAGCCTTTTATTTTGGAGAGGTGGTCTGAATTTTTGAGTTTTTTATGTATTCTGGATATTAGTCTATCTGAAGAGTAAACGGCAAATTTCTTTTTCCCATTTGTAACTTAGCTCTTCACTCTATTGGTTGTTGACTTTGCATGCAGAAGCTTTTTAATTTTATGTAATCCATTTGTTTATCGATGTTATTGCTTGTTCATTGAAGTTCTATTTAGAAAGTCCTCACCTGCGCCTGTCTTCAGCAGTTTTACTTATTTTATCTTCTTGCACATTGTTCTGTTTTAATATTTAGGTCTTCATCCTACTACATTGCTCAGTTTATTAGCATTAAGAATCTTTTGATGCAGTTTTTGGGATCTTCTATGGAAGGGATCATGTCATCTGTAAATACAGATAATTTGACTTCTTCCTTTCCTCTGTGTATCCATTATGTTTCTCTTCCCTCATCACCCTGGCTGAAGTTGCACATGTTGTATGAAACAGGAGCAATGGCAGTGGACATGCTTGTGGTGTTCTTGATTTTAGAGGAAAAGCTTTCAGTTTTTCTTCATTTAATATGTTGGCAGTAGGTTTGTTATGCATGACTTTTATCACATTCAGATAAAGGTCTTCTATACTTATTTTCTTCAATATTTTTATCATAAATAAATGTTACATTTTGTCAAAGGCTTTTTCTGCATCTACTTAGAAGATTATGTAGTTTTGTCCTTGCTTCTGTTTATGTGATGGATTAAATTTATTACTTTGTGTATGTTGAACCATCCTTGTATCCTTGGGATGAAGTCTACTTGGTTGTGATGCATGATCTTTTGGTGATTTGATGCATTCTCTTTGCCAGTGTCTTGTTGAGGACTTTTGTGTCCCATGTTCATGAAAAAGATTGGTCTGCAGTTTCTTGTTTAATTGAGTCCTTACCTGGTTTTAGAATCAAGGTAATGCTACTTCCAGAAATGAATTTGTCAGCACTCCTTTCTTTTTAGTTTCATTAAAGAGTTGATGTTGTACCCCCGCTGAAGTTCTTTTAGAATTCAGCAGTGAATCCATTAAGTTCTGAGCTTTCTTAGTTGGTAGAATTTTTATAACTGCCTCAATTGCATTGCTTGTTACTGGACCACCCATGGTTTTGTGTATCTTTTTGATTCAGTTTTTGATTCATATGTGTCCAGAAATCTATCCATTTCTTGTAGATTCTCCAATTTATTGGCGTACAGGTTTTTGAAATATTACCAGTAATCTTCTGGATCACCAGTATCCATTGTGATTTTGCTTTTTAGGTTTTTTTTTTAGGGTTTTTGTTGTTGTTGTTGTTGTTGTTTTCATTTCTAATTGCACTTATGTGGGCCTTTCCTTGTTTTTGTAAACTTGGTTAAGGACTTGTCTATGTTTATTCTTTTGAAGAACTTTATGGATTTCTTTGTATTGATTTTTAGCCTCGAATTCACCAATTTTTGTATTAGCTTTCCATTTGGATTCTTCTTGGTTTTCTAGGACCTTGCGAGTATATCACTAGGTTATGTATTTGGATTCACTGTGCTTTTCTGATGTAGGCTTTCAGAGCTGTAAATTTCCCTCTTAGGACTGCTTTTCTTAGGTCCTATAGGTTCCGCTGTGTTGTGCTGTCTTAACTATCTTATGTATACATACATTTTTTCCTTTTACCCATTCTTCCTTTCCCCTATCACAATTTATCTTTTCTTTTAAACACTTTCTTCCCAATTCACAGTATCTATTGTATATTTTTTTATTTTAAAAAGAAAAAACAGAAAAATCAAGATGCAAACAAACCTCAAAAACAACAACAAAAGCAAATCGACAACAACAAAAAATAAGGTTTTCAAAACAAGATGATAGGAGTTTAACAATGATTGTTATACTGCATGTTGTTATCTTCAAAATAGTTGCTCAAGTTACCAGACATAGGAATAAAGCAAAACAGTAAAATGGAACAAAACATTGGATTTCAAGACCAAGACAAAAGGAACCCCCCCACCAACAGTTGCCACAGTGTATACTTCCATCTCCCAAAAATATGCCCAGACCCCAGACCTGCACCATCAATCAAACAACTCACACATCAAGCTATTCCTTTCACCTCAGTTGCTATCATCTCACCCTGAGTCCTCGGAATCAGCCAATTGCTTACCACGTGGACAGGGCAGGCGGGGGGGTGGGGGGGTGCAGGAGAGGGATGCTTTTCTGGTTTCCCAGTGTGCGCACCAGCTGACTCACAGGAAGACGTGTTTTGTCCTGAACCTGCATCTTTTACTTGGGGAGTTAAGACCATGTAGACTGAGAGTTATTAAAGGTATTGATGCATTCCTGTCATTGTGTTTTTATTTTTCTCTTGCCAATTCCTTTATTTTTCCCCTTTGCTTAACTGTTCTCCTTGCTTGATATATTCATTCCATTAGACTTTTGGCATTATTAACTTTATTATCACTGACTAGGTTATCCTTGAGAATTTTTTGGAGTAGTGGTTTAGTGGCCAAGAACTTTTTAAAGTGTTTGATTCACCAATTTTAAATTTTAGTTTATTGATAAAGAGAATCATCATCTATTTGGTAACATTTTATATATAGGGTTTTGAAAGATCATTGATTGGATCATTTTTACGAGTATCACTGTTTTTATGAGTATCACAGTTAATCATTTCAGCACATTTTATCAGTAGGAAAGTAGAACTTTTTTTTTTTTTTTAACAAACTCCAAAAATGTGGACTCACCTATTTGGGAGCAAAGCTCAGTGGATAAGAAGGATTCAGCGGCTGTTTTGGATAATTGTAAATTATAAGAACCACTTGTCTACATTTGGTTGACTTTGAAAAGTGAACAAGAATATTTTTCGTAGAATTTCCTTCACAGGGGGAATTCTAGGTATGGACCATTTGTTTTATTTAAATGGTTTTTGGGAGTCTTTGTGGTTGCTTATTATGAGTAGAATTTTCAGTAGCTATAAGTTTTCTAAATTTTGAAGGTCTGAAAAGCACCATAAATGAATTCCTTAATTTCTCTAAATTTTTTTGGTTTCACTTTTGAGCATTTGTGATTGGTGTATGATACATAGTGAGCAGCTAACCTATGACTTTCAAGTTTTCTCTAGAACTTTAGATTTTTGTGTTTTTTTTTTTTTTTTTTTTTTTACCAATTAGGATCTGCCCAATAACATGATCCATCAGGTACCAATCAAGTCTCTCCCTCAAGAATGGCTTTGGTGTGAGACGTGGTGTGATGATGCCTCTAAGAAAAGAGCCAAGACCATCGATCTGGTGAGCTGTCAGGGTGTTCCATGCATCCTCTCTCAGTGAGTGGTGTGTCTGTGGATTTACTGACACGAGAGCTGTTTATTCTTCCTGTGCAGTAGTATAGAGGCCCCGGTGTTCTTCTGTGCCTGTGGCAGGTAACCAGCTCCCCTAGGACCTGATAGGACTATTTTCACTTGTTGCTATCTGCCAAGTCACTACTTGTCTCCCAGCTCACGTTTGTGCCTTATAATTTTTCCACTCTTTTTTTTCCTTGCCTCTGAATAGCTCCCCACAGTGTCTTTCTAGGAGTAAATACAGGCCACTGTGTTCTGCACGATGGCCACCCTCACGCTGTAGATGCACTTCTTTTCCTACTTTTACGGGGCCCAAACTCACTCTGCAGAGCCTGTTTCTTTTGCTATGTTTAATAAAACTTTGCTACCATTTTTTCTTGTCTTGACCAGTTCTGTGCTCAGGGCAGAAAGAACTTAGAAACTACTCCAGAAGGAGACTCTAGCACCCTAGAACTTGGCAACAAAACTACCAGGTACCATGGTCTCACTAGCCGATACAATAGAAGAAGACGTAAATGCAGCTTTATATATCCTTTACCATACTTCTTCTGCTAATGTATCATTTAGTTCCTCAGTATTGTTCTTTTTGTCCAGTTGTGACCAGTAATCCAGCAAACACCTTTGAACTCTACATAATGAACTCTTCCAACTCAGCTGATGTGTGTTCATTGGGTTTTCACAGTGTAATAATCCAATGACCAAAGAGCCCAAGCTGGAGGCTGCTGTGAGAATTGTCCCAGAGTGGCAGGACTACGATCAAGAGATCAAACAGCTACAGATTCGTTTTCAGAAGGAGAAGGAAATGGGAATGCAGCATGAGAAGAAGACAGAAAAGCCGAGCCAAGAAGGTAAGTGCCAATGTTCGGCTTTGGGAAAGTACTTCTTCATGTTTTTGATTTCCATTTGATGGAGAAACAGTGGAATAATGAAAAAGAGGATAAGAAAAACCCCTGTGTCCTCCCACTGTGACATCAGTCAGTATCTTTCATGTTGTTTTTCCATGGCCTTCTAACAGTTTACTAAGACAGTTTCGCACCTTTTTCTTTTTGTTGCAGGAAAAAAGGATGCTTTAATTGTAATCATTGTTGTTTAAATTTATGAATTTTGTGATATCTAAGCCACTATGTGGGGGAGTTCTGGTCATATTTCTTGGGTTTTATTTTTGTTTTTCATTAAATCTGTCAAGGCCCTAATGAATGAACAAAACTTGCATCAAGACAAAGGATACACTGATTTGAAAAAAGTGTTCTTGAAAACAGGCATATTGGGATATGGGTGGGGTTTGTGTTTAATTTAGGGTAAGGATAGAAAAGACTTAAATCTTGCTGTAATATTTTACAGAGTATATACCTTAAATGGTAGCTGCTTGAAAACATCATTGAAACACACAGCACCTTTAACAGAAACTGTTAGTAAGCGAGGCTCAGGGTTTTAAGATTTACTTTGCTTTCATTCTGAAAATACAAGGGCAGAACATGAGTCATTTCTAATTGGTGTGCAGCCCAAAGACTACTGTGTGGCAAGATGATTTAGTCATTAATTAAAGGCATTGATTCACATTCATTGGTGAAACCGCAGACATTTTCATGGATAAATAGCGAAGAATATACACACGTTGTTCAAATAAGAGGAAAATAAATAATGTGTAAATTTGAGGAAGCATTGTAATCAAATTAAAGTAGAATCTGCTATGTAGAGAAAACTAGACACATCGATAATGCTGCTTGTCGGAGAGGTGGTGATGCTGCTATTGTTGGGTGTATTTGCTGGCACTTTGTGGGTTAGAACAATTCTTGTTAAAAAGCAGCATATGTCATTGGGGATCTTTAAAATGCTTGTGCCCTCAGTAATTCCTCTTGAGAATTGCCTGAAAGAAATAATTCAACACAAGAAAAAAATTATACACGATGAGTTTTATTTTACTATTACTTATAAGCCAAAAGCATCAAAAAATAGCTTAAATATCCAAGAATGAGCTACACTGATACACAAATACACATAAAAATGTTTACATGTTAATTATATAAAAAGATTTCTGTCCTGGTATAGTGGCATACACCTGTAATACCAGCATTCTGGGAGCCTGAGGCAGGAGAATTTAAAGGTTGAGCCTAGCCTGGGCAATCTAATGACTTGGCAAGACTGCCTCAAAATAAATTAAAATTAAATAAGATGAATTAAAAAAAAATAGACTGCAGAGTTTAGTTCAGTGTGAATACCCTCAGTTCTTAATACAAAAAAAAAAAAAAAAGAAAAACCCCAACTAACTGAAAATACTGCATATTTACTGAACATTATACTGTATTTGTAAAAATTATTTCGTTGGAATGAAGTTTGCAGGTAGTTCCAGTGTCTTAATTTGTAATTTTTCCTTTCAAATGTTTCTTTTTATTAGTACATGTTTGCAGTACATAATGACTACATTCATCATGTACATGGATACAACACATCTTAGTTCTTTTTATGTCCCTTGCATCCCTCTTCCCTTCTTCTATCTCTTGGGCTTACTTGCTCGCTTGCCTTCCTCCCTTCTTCCTCCCTTCCTCCCTTCTTCCCTTCCTCCCTTCCTCCCTTCCTCCTCCCTTCCTCCCTTCCTTCCTTCCTTCCTTCCTTCCTTCCTTCCTTCCTTCCTTCCTTCCT